>PVJX010000997.1:0-140337 GCA_004027295.1 Dolichotis patagonum | reverse complement strand
CAGGTGATTCAGTGCAGGGGAGTCCCTAGGGGATGAGACCTTTTCATCCTCTCCATCAGCTTTTTCTGACCCAGGAAGTTCTTCCTCAGCCCTGTCCTCCTGCCTCTTCTCTCCAGCTCTATTGCAGTACAGGTGTTTGTAACTTTGAGATGACAACGCCACTCTTCCCACTTGGCCCAGAAAGTCTTCCTAGAAGCAGTGACCTGGACCTCATCATGCCAGGGGGGAGCTTTTATGAGGTTCAGAGAAAAGGGAAGGGACACCAGAGCTTGCAGTGGGCCTGGCTTTATGCTGGGACCTCATTTGCAAGCCAAGAGAGAAGTATAGACCATCCTGAGGGGAGGGATCACGGACTTCATTCCACAGAGAGGGCAACTGAAGTTTGGGGAGGTTACTCTTGGCTGATAACTACTACCACTGCCTGTACAGCAGTCTTAAGTCCCCTTCCAGGGAATAGCTCAGGAAGAGAGGTCTGGGTCAGGATAGGCACTGGCCACACACACCCAGGAGAGCCTTTAATGAATCAGTGGTTCTCTGGGACCCACCTTGGAATTGGATCTTTGCCTTATTTTGAGGGGTGAGAAGTGATATAAAAAGGGACTCCCAAAAGGAATATGTTGCAACAGGGGTAACAAGGGGCGTGAAATTCCAGAAGGGTCGTGGAGGTGTCAGCAGTGGACTGAATGGATGAGGGAATTTGGTTAGCATTTACAGGTGACTCAGTTCTGGAGAAGCCAGGCTTGCTCTGAATGGTGTAAACCTAGTACTTGATGGATTGGGAGTGATAGAGGCTCAGGATCTGAGACCCTGGGTCTGTGCCACCAGCTTTTGTAAGAGAAGGGGCAACAAACAAAATAAATCCTGCCTGACACTTGGCTGCCATGTGCTGAGCCTCATAGGGCCAACTGTGTTTGTTCTCAGTTGGGAATATGTATGTGTTTCTGTTTGTGTATGCAAGTGTCTGACTCTGCATTGTGTGCATGTGTATGCACCCCTGCCTGCATATATACACTATGCATACACACTGTGTGATTACATTCCTGTGGTTTACACCAATCTGTGTACATGAGTATCTGTTCACACACAGAACACCTGTGAATGCTTGTCTGTATTCACATTTGTGCTCGCATGCTTCTGTGTGTATCTCTTCAGGGTACAAGGATGTTCCAACCTACATCTACTGAGCTGTGTATGGGGTGTTCCCTGCCCTACTCTAAATAGGGGAAGGAAGGCCAGTGATAATGAGCCCCCACCTCTTTCCTCTGCTGAGCGGCAGTCGTGGCCTGAATTTTGCAGCCTGCTTAAAAATAATTGGGGGCAGCAGGGGGATTGGATGTCACTCATCATCAGCCACTGGCTTCGCTGGTGCTGCAGCAGGCCGAACAGTTTGGGACAGGTGTGATGCTGGGTAGGGAAGGCGGGGAGTCTGGTCCCTTTTTCAGCTCTGACATGGGACTGGGGGGGGGGACACAGCCTCCAGTGGTCTTGGAGGAGAGTGAGACAGCTTCTCCCTAGGGAATGGGCCTGCACTGAGCTGGACTCCCCACCGTGCTCCCTCCCCGTGGGTGGCTGGGGAGGAGTGGATGTTTGCTTATAACTGGGACCTGGCGCGAAGGTGTAGGAAGTGGGAATGTGGGGTGATGGGTAGCTAGGAGAACCGTGGATGCTTCATCAGGGATTAGAATGCTAGGATTCTAATTCCTGCCCCTCCACATACACACCATTTAGAACAACCAAGGGGAAATCTGTCCCCAGAGAGCAGCTGTGTCTGGGGACAATCTTGCACACCTGTGAATTCCTCTGTTTGTAATTCATTTCCCAGTTGAATACCTTGTCCATTTGTTGCTCATGCCTGCACCCTGAGAAGCAAAGGAACCAGAGACCCTCAAGTGACTTGTGGACTAGAGTCTCAGTCCTCAGTCCAGTCCCAGCCGGATCACTCTAGTGTGACTGTGAACAGGCGGCTTCCCTTCTCCCAGCCTTGTCTTTTCTTCTTGAATGTGGAAGAGCCGGGCCCCAGGAGCTAACCCAGGAGTGTGAGTTGTGGCACTGAGAAGAGGCCGGTAGATCTCTTCAGGGGTAGGATCAGAAGTGGGGGTGTGATCCAGACCCTACATCACGCTGTGGTTTGGGACATCGGTCAGAGTCTGGGTTGCTGTGAGCAGTGACTGCCCTGCCTCGGTGGCAGGGAGAACACTTGCGGGTCTGGATCAGGGTGAGGCTTGGGTCCTACCTCCTCCCCCCGTGTGGGCCATATTCATACCTGCTAGGAGCTCCGCTCAGCAGCACTTTGAGGGAACATAAAAGGTGACAAACCGGTCCTAGGAGCTTGAACACTCTTGAGATGAGCCCTGAGAAAAGGATAGAAGTCATGGTGGCCTGATGGCCCTGTGTCAAGACTTGAAGGATAATCCTGTGGAGGGGGAGGGGAAGAGCGATGTAAGAGGGGGATTACTGTGCCCATTTTGCAGATGAAGAAGCTGAGGTTTATGAGGCTTACCCTGCCAGTAGATGGTTGGCTGAACTGGGGTTCAAACCCATCATCCCCTTGCCTGGTGCTTTTTCTTGTTCCAACCAGGAAACCCACTGCAGTGATATACACTCATGATATTCACACTAGCAGTGCCCTCCCTCCCGAGGTGGGCATGTCGGGGTTGAGCATGGTCCCTGACACAGGGGCTGTAACTCCACCCTTTCTCTCCCACTCAGTGAGGCAAGTGAGTGAGAATGACATTGTTCTGGGAATAATCTTGAATCGCTGTGATTTATAGAAAAGCAAATCGTTGTCAAACATCACCACTTTGACAATTACTGCTGGATTATGCACGACACTCCTCGCAGCTGATCACGACACAGAGTGACTGAGAGCAACAGTTATAAAGAATAAAGTTGGGGTGATGGGGATGAGGCTGGTTCTGAACATCAAGTCCAGATGCTTGTAGCTGATGAGCTGAATAGGGGAACACAGAATAATAGTGACAACAACTAAAACCCTTAGAAACCAAGGGCTTAGAAGACTCCAAGCCTTCTCCTGAGCCATTTCTCTCATTTCTCTCATTTCGTCCTTGTAGGAAACCCGAGATAGATACTGTCATTGCTTCATTTTATAGGTAAGGAAACTGAGGCTCAGAGAGGTCAAACCTGTTGTCTAAGATCACACAAGTGGGCCTGAGTGACTTAAAAGAGCACATTCTTAACCAGAAGCTCACTGCTTGCAGCTGGCTCAGGAGGTTCAGAGCCCACTCTGGCTGTGTGGAGGCCTGCTGATTTCTGTCTCTCTCCACAGGGCAAGGGACATAGGATGACCCCAGCCTGTCCCCTCTTACTGTCTGTGATTCTGTCCCTGCGCCTGGCCACCGCCTTCGACCCTGCCCCCAGCGCCTGCTCCGCCCTGGCCTCGGGCGTGCTCTACGGGGCCTTTTCGCTGCAGGACCTCTTTCCTACCATTGCCTCCGGCTGCTCCTGGACCCTGGAGAACCCCGACCCCACCAAGTACTCCCTCTATCTGCGCTTCAACCGCCAGGAGCAGGTGTGCACCCACTTTGCTCCTCGCCTGCTGCCCTTGGACCACTACCTGGTCAACTTCACCTGCCTGCGGCCAAGCCCTGAGGAGGCTGGGGCCCAAGCAGAGTCAGAGGTGGGGCAGACAGAGGAAGAAGAGGCAGCGGCAGCAGCGGGGTTGGAGCTGTGCAGCGGCTCAGGCCCCTTCACCTTCCTGCACTTTGACAAGAACTTCGTGCAGCTATGCCTGTCAGCTGAGCCCTCGGAGGCCCCACGCCTGCTGGCGCCTGCAGCCCTAGCCTTCCGCTTTGTTGAGGTCTTGCTCATCAACAACAACAACTCTAGCCAGTTCACCTGTGGCGTGCTCTGCCGCTGGAGTGAGGAGTGTGGCCGCGCTGCAGGCAGGGCCTGCGGCTTTGCCCAGCCAGGCTGCAGCTGCCCTGGGGAGGCGGGGGCCAGCCTGGCCACCACACCTCCGGGTCCTCCTGCCGCCCACACCTTATCCAATGCCCTGGTGCCTGGGGGCCCAGCCCCACCTGCTGAGGCTGATTTGCACTCAGGGAGCAGCAATGACTTATTCACCACTGAGATGAGATATGGTGAGTTCGAGCAGGGCCCTGGTGGGGTGGGGTGTCCAAGAGGCTGGTGGCGTCCAATGATATCCATCCCAGAAGATCCTAGCATAAAGGTGGAGTTGTTTATGGATGTTAGCTCTTTGTTTAGTCATTGTCTAAATGATGGGGTCAGTGAAATAGATGGAGGTCGTGCCTCACTCTGGAAATCCAGTGTGCAGTCTGGGTGAGTGGGCTACGATGGGACAGTGCTGAGTGATGTGTAAACCAGGGGGGACCTCTCTGCTGAGCGGACAGGAAGACTTCCTGAAGGGAGTTGTGCAGGCACTGAGACCTGAAGAGCAAATGGGAGCGAGATGAGCCAAAGCAGTGGCGAGGGCATTCCAGGCAGATGGAACAGCGCTCAAAGACCTCACACTGGGAGTGGCTGTGGCAGGCCGTGGCACTGCAAGTTGACAAGTTTGCCTGCAGGCTGGAATGGCCAGGGAGCAGAGATATGTTCCTGCCCACACGGGTCAGTGACTTTTGGCAATACCTCAGGGTCGGGGCAGAGGAGGTGAGGAAGAGTGTGCCTGGGTAAAGAGGTCTGAGCTTTGAGGCTGCCTGGGAGGGCTGGGCTGGCTTAGCTCCCAGCGCCCTGTCACCTTCCTCTGGGCCCACATCTTCTGGGACTGAGGCTGTCAGCAGCTGGAGCTTCCTGCTGACTGGGCAAAAGCTCCATGAACCCTTGAGTCCTGCCTGCTCTGCACCCACGGCAGCTCCCACAGCTATCACTTCCTCCAGTTTCAAGGCCCCAAACCTCTTGTCTGGACCCTGTGCACCTGCTGAACAGTGCTGGTCCAGGCGACCTGGCAGCAAACAGACCAAGGGCATGGGGATGGAAGAGAGGCAGTCTGGGAACTGGTCCCCTATATAGGGAAGCCCTGTCCCCTCTGGGTTTCAGTTTCTTCATTTGGGTAATATGTGCTACTCTCAGAAAAAGGAGGAATCAGGGATGCAGTCAGAAGGGACAGCTGGGATTCACTGACTACTTACAGCGGGGCAGGGTCTCATGTGAGGGTCTTGGGACTGAAGGGTCTGACCCGTCTTCTCTCTACTTTGGAAGCTAGAGCTGGGCACTGCCTTGACTGTTTGTTTGAATAATAAGGGCATCTGTGTTTTGTTTTGTTTTGTTTTTGGTCTGTAAAATGGGGAGAATTAGCTAGAGGGGTAATGACAGTGGCCTCTCTCAGTGATTTAGAAGGGGCCTTCTTGGCCACCCCCTTGAGACATCTGGCATCACACCCATCCACCATGAATGCCCAGTGGCCTTGCGGTGGCCTTTGTCCAAGGCCAGCTTGGCCTCTAACAGTGGTCAATGAAGCCATCTGAGTGACAGCCAGGCTGTGGGCAGGTTACAGGCCCTGGAGGCTGGCCTGGGATTTAGTGCCTGCAGAAAGAAATTGAATTTTGCTTCTTTGTCGAACATCGGCGGAGATCACCAGGCGTATATCAGGAGGTTTATGGTTCTTCCGGCGTGGCTGCCACTGCCTGTCACTCTGTAGGAGCCTCCCCCATTCTGCTTAGCTGAGGGCAGTTTCTTTTGTCTGGTTCTTCTGGCTTTTCCTGTTGTCTGTTGGCCCAGTGGTCTGCAGTGGATAGAGCAAGGCTCTGCCCTCATAGGCGGGCACTGGCTGGGCAGGCTGCCATATGGAGCACAGAGCCAGGAGCAGCCAGCTGGGCTTGGTGGAAGCCGGAAGCAGGAGTTGGTTGGTAGCTGGGGTGTCTTTGAGGGTCAGAGAGGGCTGGTGATGGGAAGGTACCATCATCAGAGGCTCTACAGGTTGAGCCTGGAGATGGACAGAGACCAGATAACTGGTTCTTAGCCCCAAGGCCTTGTGTCCCTTCTGAAAAGGGAACTCTTCGTTAGGGTCCTACCAGTCCCCAAGTCTGACCTCTGCTTTTGTCCCTTGGCCTACTTGGCATGGCTATGTCGGGAGGGCCACCATGAGTAGTTGGCATGGGCCAGTGTGGCATCGGATGACATAAGTGAGTTCACATGGCACACTGGTGCCAGAGCTGGCTGGCATAGCCCCTTCCTCTCCCCTGGCAGGCAGGAGGCTCTTCCGTTCTGCCACCTCCTCCCTCCTGCCCAACCTTTCTGATGCGAGAGACAGTGGGCCCATGACTCAGTTTGTTCCACATGAGTCTGTGGGTTGGAGACATCTTCAGGCCTCCAAGCACTCTGGGGCAGCATCACTTTTACGAAGTCCTTGGATTCCTTGCACAGCCCCATGCCTGCCTCACAATGGGCTGTGGGGCAATGGGCTGGCACATGGAGCTGACAGGTAGAGAGATAGTCTTGTAGGGACAGAGATGCACAGGTCAAGTGAGAGCCTCATCCCAGCCCCTCCACCAGGCACTGAAACAGAGGGGCTGGGTTCAGTTTCTCTGAGATCCTGAGTGGTGTCCCAAGACCAAGCAGAGTGGGCTGGAGTTGGTACTGGAGGAGCACAGAGGCTGGGGGTTCTGCTGGGCAGTGCCCAAACGGGGTGCTTTGGCCTGCCTCAGAACTGAGTGCATTTGACAAGAGGGTATGGGTGCCTGTTAATTTCACGCAAACTGCCTTTGATAGATCTCTTGTTATTTTTGGTGAGTTGAGCCATAAATTTGTGCCATCTTGCTGCCGCAATCTGTTAAGTGTGGGGAGAGGAAGAAAGAGAAGGCAGGCAGGAAGGAGCTCGGTGGAAGGGTGGCACAGAGGCTGGCTGAGGCTGAGGCTGAGGCTGAGGCTGAGGCTGAGGCTGAGGCTAGAAGGCGGGCGGCAGAGGTAGCAGTTCCTGTCCGCTGACCCTCCAGTCAAGGGGAGGCACCACCCGCGGGAAGGACTATACTGAGTGGCACTTGGGAGAAGGAGCCCCCACCTCTTCCCTCCTCTGCCTGCCCTCTACCCCTCAGGAGTGGTCTCCTACCTGGTATGCCAGCCCTAGTTCCCCATTAACTGGTCTCCATTCATGGGCTGTGGCCTTCAGGAGAGCCTGGGTCTCCAGGGAGGTTCGAGTGGGTTCGAACCCCCATGCTGCCTCTACTCTTGTAACTGGACAAGATGCTGCCCCTCTTGGGGACTTTGGATGCCCAGTTCTTTGTGCCTGCTTCCTGATCCAGTGCCTCGAGACTTCCAAGCTCTGCGAAAGCTCCTCAATCAGGTGTCTACACCCCATTCGGGACTGACACTCTTCCCCATCTCCAAGGCCCTGCTTTCCTGCCCCTGGCTCTGCTTGAGCTGGCTGTCCCCGTGCCTGGGGTGCCCTCTGCCTTGGTTGCCCAGAGCTCTCCCATCCCCAGCACACATACTCAGCCTGCCCCCCGGGCCCAAGGGTGGCGTTGCCCCTCCTGACACTCAGGCCAGCTGTTCTCTGGTGCCCAACCTGGTCTGGGGCCAAGAAGTGGAGTCCTGCCTGCCCGATTGGGGCTCTGATGGTGGGGAATGTTCAGCTAGTCCAGATATGTGCCACTGGAGTGCTGTGTGCCCCATCCTGGAGTGGGCAGTGCACTGAGTCTCCCAGACCTCTCAGCAGGCACTGAGTTCCAGCCCCCTACCAACATGAGCTCATTCTTTGTCAGCACAGAGTCTGTGCCAGGTCTCAGGCTGGCTCTGTCTGAGATCAGATGCCAGCGAAGTGCATTTTGTGGCCTCTGGTGTGGCACAGTGGCCACTAGTGCACAGTGGTGGTCAAGGCCATAGGCCAAAGTGGCCAAAGTGGCCCAAGCCTGGGTTCAGTTCCCGACCCCACCATTGACTATGTGGCTATGGACAAGTGACTTCACCACCCTTTCCTCACCTGCAGCCTGGGGACAGTAAGCTCTGTTCCACGGAGGGATAGGGAAGATCACGCAGGGGAATGTGGGTAAGTGCTCAGCGCAGTGCCTCGCTGCATTAGTCCATTTTCTGTTGCTAGGAGTATAATACCACAGACTGGGTAAGTTTTAAAGGACAGTTTTTATCTTGGCTCACAGTTCTGTTCCAAGGTCGAGGGTCTGTATCTGGTGATAGCTTTCTTGCTGGCAGAGCCCTAGGTGTTGCAGGGTGTCACATGACGAGAGACAAGGAACAGCCTTCCCCATCCCCCGCCCAATAAAGTCACCAAGATTCAGCCATGGAGGCTGCGCCCTGATGACCTTGTCTAATCCCAGTCACCCCCCAAAGGCCTCACCTCTGAACACTGTAGCCAGATCAAGTTTCCATCCTCTTCCTGCCTCAGGGATTAACTGTAACACATGAAGCTTTGGGGGATACCATATCCAAACCATAGCACTGGTACATTGTAGAACCCTAATGAATAGTTGCTGTTCTGGGCATGGTGGCACACACTCTTAATCCGAGCACTCTGGGAGGCTGAGACAGGAGGATTACAAGTTTGAGCGTAATCTGGGAAGTTTAGTGATTTAGGAGAGACCTTGCCTCAAAATAAAAATATTAAGAAAGGGCTGGACTTGTTGCTCAGTGTGAAGGTCCGAGAGAGAGAGAGAGAGAGAGAGAGAGAGAGAGAGAGAGAGAGAGAAAGAGAAAGGGAGAGAGACAGAATTGTTTCTTCTTGCTCCTAAGTTAGTGTGATATTTCTAAGTGTGCATGTGATGGGAGACAAGGACAGAGGGATGGGGGATCAAACCATGAAGGAGTAGGATGGTGGTCTATAAAGAAGGTGATTCTGAGTTGGGTTTTGAGGAATGAATAGGAATTCACTAGCCTGTGAAATTTCTCTTTAACTTGAATTGGCCTTTAAATTTAATATATTAAAAAGAAACTTCATATCATAAGTGAAAAGAGTATCACTTACCTGAAGTGAAAGATAACTAAAGAAGCAACCACAGTGGAAACAAAGTGACTTTATTAAATTCTAGCTTAGTGCATCTCCTGTCTCTCCATTTGTTAGAAGGAGGAATTACTGTTGGGTGGGGATGTGTGAAAGTCTAGAACTGCTCAGAGACTGGAAAGATTAGAAACAACATGGCCCTAGAACTTGTCATCTAAACTGGGACACTTTTGAGGTTATAAAGAGGATGAGGTGGGCACTATTAATGACATCAAGATGACAGGCATCTTGTCTGACTGTCTCAGACAAACCAGCAAATTGTCAACTCTGATAAGGGACCCAGGAAACTGGGGATGGCAGCACATCTCTGTAATCCCAACGCTCTGGTAGGCTGAGGCAGGAAAATCACAGGTTTGAACTCAGCCTGAGCAATTTAATGAGACTGTGTCTTAAAAAGATTTGGGAATGTAGCTCAGTGCAAAGGCCCTGGGTTCAGTACCCAGTACTATCAAAATAATAAATAAACAGACAAACAAACTCAGGAGGGGATTGACATCCCCAGTCCAGTGTTACTTCATGACGTATTTGTGAGCTACTCTAAGTCATCCCCACCCCACGCTTTGGAAGTCTCTTCAGAGGACGCAGCCTGTGCAAGATACGGGGTTGCAAAACAGGTCAAAGAAGGAGCTACAAGGGGTCAGATTGCCGGATGTCAGTCCCAGGGGAGGAGAGTAGGGCCAGGGCTTTGATACCTGTCCCAAGACACGGGGACCTCATCATGTTAGTCAGTGGCTTGAAGGGAAAAGTAAACTGAGCATGGAGGAGGAGGCAGGCTGAGTCAGATGTGGTCCCTCTTTCTAGGAGCTTCTGGCCACCCTCGGGGTGTGGCAGTGACCCAGCCAGCTCCAGTGGGAGGCTGAGTGGACAGGTCAGCAGCAGGAAGAGGAAGAATTACTGGAAGAGAACTGCTCTCTGGTCGCATTGGACTGCAGGGATGGAGCCTGGAATTTTAAAAGCCCCCAGCCTTTCTCGCCATGCCCTTGGGATTCCAGTGCACTAATACAAGCAGCACTGCTGGCCTGGGAAGCCGCAGAGGAACATGGCAGAGCCATGTTTCAGGAGGAGCAGTTGGTGGCTGCTCAGGGCTCCAGGGCCAGCCTGAGGGAGGATGCACAGAGCCCTGGGAAGGGAAGACTGCTTTGTAAATCACAATGCGTTCCCCGTTGCAGTGGTGATTACTGTGGTTATTTTTAACACATTCATGACATGGGAGGCTGAAGGGGCTGGACTGTGCAGGGGAGCACAGCCTGGCAGGTATACACAGTGCTGCTCCATGGGCAAGGAGACTGTGCACCCTGCCTGCCAGCACTGGGGGCAAGGCGGGGGTGGCCCTTGTTGGTTGGGGTGGAAGAACCCCGAGGAAGATCTGGCCCATGTTTGCCCAGTATCTTTCATATGTCTGGCTGCCCAAAATATAAGCCTTCTGTGCAAGAGGGGTGCCAGACTAAAGCCCATGAAAGGGGCGAACCCAGGATACTCATGGCTGCAGTAGGAGGTAACCTGGGTACTAGGCCACAGAAAAGGGGTCCAGCAGCCCTGAAACCCTATGTAGTTGGCCTAATAATGCTTCCTGGAAGAGGAGGCATTTGACATGTAAGTTTTGGCAGATCAGTTTGGGGGAAAGGATATTTTAAGAGGAAGGAACAGCATTAGCAGAGGCACTGGAGGGAGTGAAGCATTTGCATGTTGGAGAGATAATGAGAAGGGGGTGACAGCTCCTTTTTATTGTGCCCCAGGCAGTCCAAGTCTCTTGTTTCACTTAATCCTCACAATGGACCTGTGTGGTAGCAGGTGTTAGTCTTACTTTCAGTTGAAGAATTTGAAGCTCAGAGACATACGGTGATTTGCCCAAGGGCAGACAGCAAGCAGTTGGCAGAGGTGCGAACCAAACACATCTGTCTGGTTCTAGAGTCCGTGCCCTTCTGGTTCCAGTCCCAGTGGCCTTGCAGCATGCTTTGCTGGGACTGGGCAGGTCAGCAGGGAGCCACTGAAAGCTCCTCAGCAGGAGAGTCTTGTGGCTGGAGCTGGGATCCCAGGGATCACTTTGGAGGCCACAGAGGAGATTCCAGCACACAGGAGGGGAGGGGAGAGCAGAGGTACAAAGAACAATTGGACAGTAGGTGAAAGCAGGGTAACAGGACTTGGAGCTCATGGGCTTTAGGGAAGGTGAACCTAAGAAGGCTCAGGCTGAGCTGCATTTTTGTCAGAGCAAGTGCAGTTGAGTGAAAAAAGCAAACCTTTGGAGCCAGGCAGGGCTGGGTTCATATCCCACCATGCCTGTCCCCACCATGGACCTTGGAGCCCCATTCCTCAGTAGTGATTTGGAGGACTGGTCCTAATGAAGATTAGACAAGGTGCCGGAGAATACACAGTGACCCACACCTAGAGCCAGGTAATGTTACCTTTTTTAAAACAGAAGTGGTCACTGGTGGTTGAGTGGTGACACAGGTGACAGCAGGTCTGCCTGTCCCGGGACTGGCAACCATTGTGAAAGCTGATAGATTGTAGGTCTATACGATAGCAGTCCTCATCTGGCAAGCCCACCAAACTTACTGGCGGGGGTTCCGGAGGCACCCACACCCTTCCCAGGTCCTTCTTGTCCTCTTAGACACTACCTGGCTCACCTTCCCTGCAGCTTGGCCTGTTCTGGGCCCCAAGCCGGCTGGAGCCTGTGCGTATGTGCAGAGTGAATGTTCATTGCAGTAGATGCCACCTGGTCTTATCTGTCTTCTTACCCTTCAGGGAGAACTGGCTTTCTCATGTGAGGAAATAAATTGCTGGCTTCTGCTGAGAGGTGTGGGAGGGAGGATGGAGGGAGAGTGATCTGTGTGAGCCCAGCTGTGTGGCCTTGGGCTTCTTTTTTTTTTTTTTTTTTTGGTACCGGGGATCGAACTCATGACCTCGCGCTTGCCAGGCAGGCGCTTAAGCCACTGAGCTAAATCCCCAGCCCAGCCTTGGGCTTCTTCCACCCTCTCTGTGGCCTGTGTCGAGAGGCTAGGAGAGTGTCTTAGTTACTTTTTATTCATCACTGAGACTAAATACCTGATGCCCAAAGTTGGGAAAGGAAAGGTTTATTTCTTACAGTTTTTGGAGGGTTCAGTCCATACTCAGTTGGTTCCAAGGCAGGGTGGCATGGCGGGGCCGCAGTTCATGGCGGGGCTGCAGTTCATGGCGGCTGCAAACAGCAAGGCAGAAACCGGCAAGAGAGAGACACCTTCTTCCTGCCATTACATCACATCCTGGCTCCACCCCCTAGGAGGGTGTAGCACTGACACCATCAATCCAAGCACTAGACAATGAACCAGTCACAAATGTACAATGCAAATACATGAGGCCTGGCAGCCACCGACATAAACCATGACAGAGAGGAACCCAAAAAGCTGGGTCCAGGACATGATCTGATTTTCACATAGGGTGGATTTTGGAAAGCACCAACCCTACCTCTGAGTATATTGCAGGCCTGGCCAGTAAGTGACTGGTGAGCTGTGGGAGGGTGCGGAGTCCACGAAAGCAGGTCAGGCTGGTCTCGCGCATATCTTGTTCAGTATGCTCACTGCATGCCACGCTGTAGAGGATGGCACTCTCCACCCGGTCATGGGCAAGACACCACACAGGAGCAGGATGAGAGGGTTGTGCGCACGTGTGACCAGTTGGAAAGCGTCTCAAGTGCTTACTGATAATTGGGTGTCAGGCCAGCGGGGAGAGGTTTAGGTAGGGGGCTGGGGAGCCTATCCTGAAGCCTTCTTAGTGTTCCTTCAGTAAGGGCTGACAGGTCAGGTTGTGATGCTGCTGCCACCAGGCAGCTGGCACCGTGCAGGGGACAGTTTCCAGTGACTCCCACTATGAAGAGACAGGAGCAAGGTGTCCATTTATTGTTTGTTTCCTCCTGGACCAGGTTCTGCGCTGGCATTCACAGCGGTCAGGGAGATGACTCATGCCCTTGCATAGCCTTCCCTCGAAGGGCTCATGGTGGCCATGGTGGGGTAATTTCAGACTGTCAGAAGATGGAACCATCTGTGATGAAAGAGCATGTAGAAGAGGGGGCAGCCAGCCCTGCTGAGGAGTGGGTGATAAGGAAGGCTTCATACCTGAGAGGTCATTTGAGGAAGGTTTTGAAAGTTGAGTAAGAGTTTTCCAAGTGAGAACAGGCAAATGGAGCTTTAAGAGCTGATGATCCTTTTCTGGATGTGCTGAGTTTGAAAGCCGAGGCAGGAGGCAGGAGAACGTACAACAGTGGGGTATAGGAAAGGTAGGGGCTGGGCTTAAAGACTGGGGATGTGGGCTCTGAGGGCGTTCCCTGAGCCTTCGGGTACGCTGTGGTGAGAACAAGACAAAGTGTGGGTGCCTGATGTGAGAGGCAGCAGGAAAGGACCAGACAGATGATGGAGACAGAAGAGCTCTACAGAGAGGTCAGAGGAAAGAAACAGAGCCAGGGAGCAGAGGGTTTTAAGGCAGGAAGCAGGGCCAGTGGCTGCGGAGGGTCAAGCGAGACGAGGCCCAGAGTGTCCACAGAGTGAGCAGAGTGAGCACAAGAGGTGTTGATGGCTTTGTCAAGAACAGTTTCAGCAGAAAGATGTGGGCAGCAGCCAGACTGCAGTGGATCAACAGGGGAGGTGACATTTGAGCCAGGAAGTGAGTGGCAGGTGAGAAAGTGGAGTGGCAGCTGGGAACCATGCCTTGGTGGTGGAGGGAAGCTGGTGGACAGCAGCCATAGGAGGAAGAGGGCTGCAGGGAGGCCTCTGGAATTCAGGAGGCCTGAGTGGGTCCCTGGACTGCTGGGGACAGAGAATGCAGTCTGCACGTCAATGAGACGGGGCCGTGATGGGTCCTCCTCTGAAGGCAAAGGAGCAGCGCAGGACCCAGCCGGGGTGACCTGCGTGGGAAGGGCCTGGCGGGACCGGGAGCTGGCACTCAGGTGTCTGAGCTTCCGTGCGCTCTGTCAAGGGGTTGTGCTGAGAGTGTGCAGAGCCGGTGAGGTCAGCCGTGACTGCCAAGGAGTGTGCAGAAGGAACGAAGCTCTGGAGGGCTGCTGAGGAGCCCTGGGCACCCAGCGCATGAGGAACCCGGAATCTGTCGTGGTGCCAGTTGGCACAGCTGTAGGCTCTTCAGCAGCCTGGGAGTGGGCGTGGAGAAGGTGGCTTGTCACAGGCTCTGGGTTGGGGGCTCTGAGCAGGCATGGTGGAGGGGTTGGGTGAGGGGACTGAAGGGCCGCCAAGTGTGGCCTGGGTACTCAGCAGGTGTGCCTGACAGAAGAAGGATCCACAGCAAAGCCCAGAGGGACCGTGAAAGCTGTTCAAAAGGGGGCTGAAGGGTGGCCTGGAACAGAGACAGAGCGGGGCGGAGGTTGTGAGAAGGGGGGAGATGATAAAAATAAACCAGAGAGTCACTGTTTTCTGAGCACTTGCCATGTGCCAAGCATGGCGCTGAGAGCTTCACAGCCTTCTGTCGGGGTCCTTACGTCAGTCTTTAAGGTTGGGGGATTATAAGTATTGCTTTCCACAGAAGGCAGGATCGGAGATGTGAAGAAACTTGCTCAATGCCACACAGCTTGTCAGGATTCTCCCACTTGGGGTCCAGGGTTGCTGCAGTGGAGCCAGTGTGTCAGATTTCAAAGATGGCAAGGTTTCCAAGACGAAGTGTCTCAGGCCCTGGGACTGGTGGCAGAAGTGGAGGGAAAGGTCCAGGAGTTGACGAGACTGGAAACTGGGCTGAGGGGCAGTGAATTTGCTTGGGGTGACCACTCTGTGGCTCTGGTCAGGGAGGGCTTTCTGTCTGGTACAGAGCTGGGACTGGGCAGCAGGGGCAGGAGGAGTGCAGCCCTTCTGGGTTCCTGTTCAGTGCTCATCTGGCTTTCAGAGATAGGAGAGAACAGGGAGTTTGGGCAAGTAGTACCTTCTAGTCTGGGACAGCATGGGTCCCAGTGCTGTTCCATCTCCACCTGCCCAGCAGCCAGGCTTTCCCCCAGTGATTTCCTATCTGCCCTTACCCCTGCTACGAGTCTGAGGGCATTAGTCAGCCTTCCACAATACAGCAAATACATGAGCTAACCAGCTTGTTAAGAGGGATGGTTTGTTTCAGCTCACAGTTTGGAACGATTTTGTCCCTGTTCAGTTGGCTTAGTTGCTTTTGGGCCTGTGGTGAGGCAGCATATCATGGTGGGAGTGTTTGGTAGGAGAAGTCCACTTACCTCATGGCCAGAAACAAAAGCTAGAGGTAAAGAGGGATAGGGGTCCCATTACCCCTTCAAGGGCATGTCCCACAGTGAATGGAAGACCTTGCACTAAGCCCTGCCCTTGAAGTTTCCACCACCTCCCAGTATTGCTGAGCAAGGGAACCAATCCCTTAACACATGGGGGACATTCCAGATCCAAAGTAGAGCACACAGGGAGAGGCCTGGAGCTGTTCCTATCTATGCAGAGCAGGCTTGGGAGAATGGAGTCTCCAGGACTGGTAATGCTGCCAAGGCCTAGACCAGACACATAAATCCAGGCAGCTGAGAGCCCAGCATGGTCAGAGGCTGAGGCAGCAGCCACCTCCTGAAGCACCTACTGCTTTCCCAGCCACAGGGACAGTGGGAGGAGGGCCTGCTAGGCGTAGCCCTGGCCTTGGGTTTCAGAGGGGTGGCATTCTGACCTGTGCTTCTGGGTCACAGTCCAGGACTGCTTAGGAAGCAGAGTTAACCCTGGGCCCAGGATGAGCTGTGTCCCACAAGCAGGTGTAGGGCGGAGAGTCAGCCCTGTGAGGGGAGTGCCCTTGGGCGGTACTTCCTCCCTCTGGTCCTTAGTTTCGTCCCCTCTCAACAGAGTTGGTCTCTTCCTCCTGGTGAAAGGATTAGGGGAGATAGGTATGGCAGGCCTTGGCATAGATGCCTCCCCAGAACTCATTATCATGAACAGCCTCCCTTCTCCCCTGTCTAGCTGAAGCAAAAGTGGCAAAAATTGTTGCAAGGCTGAGTGTGAGTCCTGTGTGGTCTTCTGAGCCTCAGTTTCCTTATCTGTAAAATGGGAGTGGGGTGGGCAGGATGTGATGCTTTCTCTGCAACACCTGCAGTTGGTTCCAAGCCCTCAGGCTGAGGACCAGCAGGGCTGTCCTCTGTGCCACTGAGGTAGGACTGAGCTGGCTTTTGCTGAGCCCCTGCCACCACCTCCGTGTTCCAGGTGAGGAGCCGGAAGAGGAACCGAAGGTGAAAACCCAGTGGCCAAGGTCTGCAGATGAGCCTGGGCTATACATGGCGCAGACAGGTAACTCGGGCCCACCTCCATCCCAGTGTGGTGGGGCCCGACTGTGTGACGTCTGATGGCGTGTGTGCTTGGCGTGTGCCCGTCTTTGTCTATGTCCTGGAGCTCAGTTGCGTCTCTCTGCCACATAAGGCCTGTGAGCAGAGCTGGGTTGCCTCCCAGAGAGTCTGCCACTTGGGGTCAGGGTAGGAGGGTCCCTCAATGTCTGCCCCCATCTTGCTGGTGCTGCCCCACTCCATGAAATCGAGGGCCTGGGAAGTGTCCCCTGCCGCCGACACTGTCCCTCTCTTGTAGGCGACCCGGCGGCTGAGGAGTGGTCCCCGTGGAGTGTGTGTTCCCTGACGTGTGGGCAGGGGCTGCAGGTGCGGACCCGTTCCTGCGTGTCCTCCCCCTATGGGACCCTGTGCAGCGGGCCCCTGCGGGAGACCCGGCCCTGCAACAATTCAGCCACCTGCCCAGGTAGGCCCGTCCTCCTCCTTGCCCGCGCGCCTACAGGGTGTTAGTCCTGCCTGGGACATGACTCTGCCCAAGATGCTTGCTTTCACTCATTGGCCTGTCCCCCCATATGATGCTTAGCCCCATGCACCATGCCAGCCTGGCAAGGGGCACAGCTGGATCACATCACACTGCTGGGCTCAGTTCTGGGCACAACATTCCTCTGATGCCCATGTCCTGGTAGACACGGCTCATTTTCACTTACATCGCCCTCCGTGTTCCCCAGCCCTGGCCTCACCAGTACTCGAACTTTCCAACTTCCCTGTATTTGCTGCTCCCCACCCCCATTAAAATTCTGCCTGTCGGGCCGGGGATTTAGCTCAGTGGCTTAAGTGCCTGCCTGGCAAGCGTGAGGTCGTGAGTTCGATCCCCTGTACCAAAAAAAAAAATTCTATCTGTCCTTGAGGATCTAGGATGAATGCCACTTAACTTTCAAATGAAGCCTTTCCCAACAGTCTCTTCCATGTCCTGGGCTCCTGTCTCTTGCAGGGAGCTTCCCCCAGACCCTTTGGGCCGCTATAGTTAAGCATATAGTTGTTGACAAAGTGCATGTGCCTGCCTGGGACAGGTGGTGACCCTGAGGGGCAGGGCAGCCAGTCTTGTTCTTGTTCCCTGAGGGTGAAATAGTGCCTAGCTGTGAATTGAGAGCAAGGTCTATCTGGGAGGGCTCTTGGTACCTGGAATGTGACAGGCCCTTGCAAAGGGCTGGGGCAAAGCTGTGTTCCAGCGTGTGAGCTTGGTGTGTCGGTGTCCATGTAGATTCGTGTCTATTTGTGTGTCTATGGGCTTGGGGCTGGGTGGGGCACTTTTCTTGCTCCAGGCCTACCATGTTGCATTCAGGCTATGGGTTAGGAGTGGGAAGGATGGGGTGGGGTGGATATTGGACCCCTTCTTGTGCCCTCAAGAAAGCAGAAGAGGACCCCTGGTTGTCCTCCCGGGTTGGTCCTACTCTCCTCATCCAGGTGTTCACAGGCTCTGCCTTCCACATTGTCTCGAAGTGCAGAGTCCTGGGGCCCTGAGAAATCACCCTGGTAACAAAACCCAGAGCAGAGCCAATAAGGAGGGGCCGCAGAGTTGCGGAGCTCCTGATTGGTGGGCGGATGGGCCGGTGATGGCAGTGGGCGGGGCCAAGGTGCTGCCCTGCCACCGGCCACGTGCTTCCTTACAGTGAACGGCGTGTGGGAGGAGTGGGGGTCCTGGAGCCTGTGCTCCCGCAGCTGCGGGCGGGGGTCTCGGAGCCGGATGCGGACCTGCGTGCCCCCCCAGCACGGCGGCAAGCCCTGCGAGGGTCCCGAGCTGCAGACTAAGCTCTGCAGTATGGCAGCCTGCCCGGGTCAGTAGCGCCTGGGGGCTTCTAGGCAGGCGCTGCCCAGCTGGGTGGGGGTGGGGTGGGGGTTGGGAGACCCAGGGGAGACAGTCGGGTCCAAGGCCCTGCCCTAAGGGGCCCCATAATCATTGACCAAGCATGGGGGAGATTGGAGAAGTACACTTGCCAGCGTGGGAGGTGAGCCTCAGCCCTGGCTGGGGTTGGCACACGTGTGACCCCCATCAAAAGGGGACTACTTGCCAGTACCTCTTCCTATAAGCCTTGGCTGCCCTTATTGTCAAAAACATTTTGCTATCAAAAACTGTGAGAGGGCACAAGGCTGGGATTAAGGGTGGGCAAAGATCAGAAGGTAGCCCTCCAGCAACGTCCTCAGCCAGAAGAGAGCTTACACCTCGGTGCTGAGTGGAGACACATCCTGTGTTCTTGGTGCTGGTGTCAGGCAGGCAGGATACGGCCAGGCACCACCTGCTTGCTCACTGCAGACCCCTTCATGCACCAATGAAGTGGTGCTGGCCTGGCATGGGTCCAAGTGCCAAGCAGGCTCTGCAGTCTCCCTGTGGTACTCTGCCCCATGCGCCGCTCAGTGACCACCCCTGCTTGTGTCTCCCCATGCAGTGGAAGGCCAGTGGCTAGAATGGGGTCCATGGGGCCCATGCTCCTCATCCTGTGCCAATGGGACCCAGCAGCGCAGCCGGAAATGCAGTGTGGCAGGCCCATCCTGGGCTACATGCACAGGTGCCCTCACTGACACCCGCGAGTGCAACAATCTCGAGTGCCCGGGTGAGTGCTCAGCGTGAGAGTAGCAGGTGGCAGCCCTGGCCTTGGGGGCACTTATGACCTCTCACGCTTCCCCTCTCCCACAGCCACTGATGGCAAGTGGGGGCCATGGAATGCATGGAGCCTGTGTTCCAAGACATGTGACACAGGCTGGCAGCGCCGCTTCCGCATGTGCCAGGCCTCAGGCACACAGGGCTACCCCTGTGAGGGTACCGGAGAGGAGGTGAAGCCTTGCAGTGAGAAGAGGTGTCCAGGTACGCCTGCACAGCCCCAGGGGGCTGGGGGCATGTGTGTGAGCCTGGCTGAGCCCCTCCCCCGCACCTGCAGCCTTCCATGAGATGTGCAGGGACGAGTACGTGATGCTGATGACGTGGAAGAAGGCAGCAGCTGGTGAGATCATCTACAACAAGTGCCCCCCCAACGCCACGGGTAAGGCCCAGGTCACCCTCTTGTAGACCCCCAGCCTTCTGAGTCTCCCTCTGAGCCACGGAGGGAGTGGGTGAGAGCTCAACTCTCATCCCCAACCCGCTTGTCCCCTGCAGGGTCTGCCAGCCGCCGCTGTCTCCTCAGTGCACAGGGTGTGGCATACTGGGGACTGCCCAGCTTTGCCCGCTGCATCTCCCACGAATACCGCTACCTATATCTGTCAGTGAGTGTGCCCTGCCAAGTTGGGGTGCTACATGCTTTGTCCCAGTCTGTGGTAGGGATTGGAGGAAGCTTGAGGCTCAATCATTTCTGGGTATATATCTAGGCAGAAGTAGGCACAGCCTTGGCATATGCTGTGCCCACTTCTGCCTGGGTATGTAGCTCTGTGTCTGGCACACTCCTACTCATACCTCAAGGCCTACCTCTCAAGTATATTGCCTTATTGGTGGTGCCTATCCTTGTGCTTCTATAATCCCCTGAGCTACTCAGTCGTTAGGTGTTAATGTCTCAGTGTCTGTGTGCTGTGCTAGACTGAGGGGCCCCTTAAAGACAGGCAAAGTCGAAGTTATTTTTGTGTTCTCAGAACCCAGCCCAGGCCTGCCATGGGGCTAGGGTGGTATCAGCATATGTGGCCCTGTGTGTCCATGTTTCTGTAGGGTATTGGCTGGTTTTCGCATTCGGAGCTTGTGATTGAGAGTGTAGGATAGAGCACGTGTGCACTGTACTTTAGAATGTGCGTGACTCCTTTGGGTGCCCTGTCCCCATACTGGCTTATCATCTTTTATATATACACATCTGAGGACCTTCTTTCTCCATGTGTTCCTATTGCAGTCTTTTGAAAGTATCTCTTAGGGTTCCCTTTGAGTCTCCTTCTTGGGCTCTGTCTCGCCTGGGAGCCCCTTTGAGCATCTCTCTGACCTTGCATGTCTTCTCTCTTCCTGGGAGTAGGATGGGTCAGGAGCTGTCCCCGGCTCCCTCCCAGCCCTCCAGTGACACAGACCCATGTGTCACCTGCAGCTCCGGGAGCACCTGGCAAAGGGGCAGCGCATGCTAGCAGGAGAGGGCATGTCACAGGTGGTGCGCAGCCTGCAAGAGTTACTGGCCCGCCGCACCTACTACAGTGGGGACCTGCTCTTCTCTGTGGACATTCTGAGGAATGTCACTGATACCTTCAAAAGGGCCACCTATGTGCCCTCTGCTGATGATGTGCAGGTACCACCCGTGCTGCTGGGAGGAAAGAGGGTGGAGAAGACCCAAACTGAATGGAGGGGGAAGCCAGTCCCCTATGTCAGAGGCTCTTGGCAGTGGCAGGTGTGCAATGGGGAAGTCCTGTCCCCTGGGCTAAAACTACCTGAGTCCCTTTTTCTTTGCGCAGCGCTTTTTCCAGGTCGTGAGCTTCATGGTAGATGAGGAGAACAAGGACAAGTGGGATGACGCTCAGCAGGTGAGGCACAGCTTCCAACTTTTCCTTTCCTGACCCAGCCTCACCTTGAACTCCTACAGTCTCACACACTTTCTGTCCCCAGGTGTCCCCTGGCTCTGTGCACTTGCTTCGTGTAGTGGAGGACTTCATCCACCTGGTGGGGGATGCCCTCAAGGCCTTCCAGAGCTCTCTGATTGTCACGGATAATCTGGGTACAAGGAAGTGGGGGGAGAGGGAGAGTGTTGCCAGAGGTGACAGAGCCTAGACCACTCTGGTGGGGGAGGGGTAGTTTCCAAAGGGCTTTTCCTGTTTTTCTGTCTCTTGTTTCTGGACCCTTTCTTTCCCCCATTTAATTCCATGCTTGTATCTTTCTTTTCACATGTTTTCCCTCCATCTCTGCATTGTCTGGCTCTGGGTACGTGTCCCCCTTCCTATGTTCGTACCAACCTCTGTGTTTGTGTCTGTGCCTTTCCTGCTGTGTCTCCCCCCCCCCCCGTGTCTGTCTCTTTCCTTGGGTCTGTCCCCTTGTGCCTGTCTCTTGTGCACTCTGCCCACCCTCCTCCCACTGCAGTGATCAGCATTCAGCGAGAGCCCATCTCAGCTGTGTCCAGTGACATCACATTTCCCATGCGGGGCCGCCGGGGCATGAAGGACTGGGTGCGGCACTCAGAGGACCGCCTCTTTCTGCCCAAGGAGGTGCTCAGCCTCTCCTCCCCGGGGAACCCATCTGCAGCTGGGGCAGCAGGCAGCCCTGGCAAAGCGAGGGGCCCAGGCACTGTGCCCCCTGGGCCGGGCCACTCGCACCAGCGCCTCCTTCCAGCAGACCCTGATGACTCCTCCTACTTTGTGATCGGTGCTGTGCTCTACCGTACCCTGGGCCTCATCCTGCCACCCCCCAGGTGGGTCCACCTGAGCAGAGTGATACCCCCATTGCTCTGCACCCTCAAGGACCCCTCACCTGGCTTTGGATGTGGTTGCTTCTCCAAGCCTCCCGTGCAGCTCCCACAGGCTGTGCTGGTGTCCAGCAGTTGGTGAATGATGCTGCAGACCTCACCCAGAGTCCTGGGCTGCACCGGGCTCTGGAGTTTTCCGTGGGTCTGAACCCCTGATATCTCCTGACACCCATCCAAAGAAACTTCAGGTTCCTTATTAATCTGGACACCTGCTGGTAGGAGCTGATCACGTTTCCTGTCCACTAGGCCTCCGCTAGCTGTTACCTCCCGGGTGATGACAGTGACTGTGCGACCCCCCACCCAACCTCCAGCTGAGCCCCTCATCACAGTGGAGCTCTCCTATATCATCAATGTGAGTGGGGGCCTAGGAAGGGACCGAGGGGTTATCCCAGCTAGGTGGCCAGAGGCCTGTCTGATGGAAGTGGTCTGTCACCAGTGCTGGGCTGAACCTTTACCTAAGAAGCTTCTGTGGCAGGAAGGATGGTGGTCATGGGTGGCGAGCTCCCCACCTTAGACTGCACGCATGTCTTCTCCCCAGGGCACCACAGATCCCCATTGTGCCAGCTGGGACTACTCCAGAGCGTGAGTTGGGGGCAGCTCAGGGTGAGGAAGGGTACAGCCCTAGAGCCCCCCTATCAGGAAGAATCTTTTGCCTAGATGGCCAGAGGGTTCCTTGGTGCCATCCTTGGTCTGGAGGGCTCAAAAGCACTTGCTGGTGCTCCCTTCTAACTCCTCATGGATGTGTCTTTGCCCTGAGTCTCACCTGTCCCTGGGCAATGGCCAGCACTGGGGGGCTGTGGAGTTGGGCTCAGGGTTCACCTCACCTCTCCTGCACCCAAGAGATGCCAGCTCAGGGGACTGGGACACTGAGAGCTGCCAAACCTTGGAGACCCAGGCAGCCCACACCCGCTGCCAGTGTCAGCACCTGTCTACTTTTGCTGTCCTGGCCCAGCCACCGAAGGACCTGGTGAGTAGGAGACGGGTACCTGGACTGGGCAAGGGAGGAGGCCCCTGGGCTGCAAGAGACCATCTATGACTTTATAGCTGGGCACCCAGGTGATCCTTAATATGCCTTTGTGCAGGTACTTGTGGGATTGCACAAGAAGCCTGTGCCCCCAGGATGATGCCCATAGCCAAGACACCTGTCCTCAGGACATTGTGTGTGGGTGTGCACTTGTGTGTACCTGGTTGTGTGTGGAAGAATGTATGTGACTAGGAGTAAAAATGCACCCATTTATGTGATGGCTTGGTCTGTACACAAGTGAGAATAATATCATGTGCCCTCTGCACCTGGGTGTGCCAGTCTACATCAGATAGGGAGGCTGGGCACCTTGCCGTGCTCTGTGCCAGAAACCCATCTCCTGCAGACGCTGGAGCTGGCAGGTGCCCCCTCTGTCCCCCTGGTGATCGGCTGTGCCGTGTCCTGCATGGCCCTGCTCACGCTGCTTGCCATCTACGCTGCCTTCTGGAGGTAGGTGGGTGTTGGGCAGGGCAGGAAGTGGCCAGCAACTGCAGGTTGGGCAGGCAACCAGCACCTCTGCCCCTATCCACTGTGCCCTGTCAGGTTCATAAAATCTGAGCGCTCCATCATCCTGCTGAACTTCTGCCTGTCCATCCTGGCTTCCAACATTCTGATCCTTGTGGGCCAATCCCGGGTGCTGAGCAAGGCAGGTGCAGGCTCTGGGGGGTGTGGAGGGTGAGGGTGGAGGGTGTGTGCAGATGTGGGTGGGTGTGTTTATAGGGATGTCCTTAGGGGTGGATGTGTGCGTACACTCCAGCTGCGTGCTGGGGAGAGGGTATGCGGAAGTGGTGTGGAGCACCCATGAAGGCGTTGGGGAGGGGATGTGTACTTGGTGATGAGTGTTTGTGTACAGCAGTGAATGTGTGGGTGAACTGAGTGCTTGAGTGCACACGTGTTGGGGAGTGGCTTTGGGCTTCCTCTTATCTGCAAGACCTCTTTTGTCACCGGCCTGTGGATAACCCCGGGGACCTGCCCTTGTGCCCTCTTGGCCTTCTCTACACAGTGCTAGCACTATGAGTGCCAGGTGTGGGGCCTGCCCGGCCACGAGGGAGCAGATGCTCCTTTCTGTCCCCCTGCCTGTCAGCCCTGTCTGTGTGGGTGGCCTGCCTGCCCGCCTCCCCGGATGCCAAGTGCCGTGTGCGTGTCACCAGGCCCGTGTCGTGCTGTGTGTGGGTGCAGGAAGGTGGGGGTGCCTGGCAGGGCTCTGTGGGGGTTGGGGCTCCGGTGGGCGGCTGTCCGTAACAGCGCCCAGCAGCCAGTGTGGGAAGCTAGTGCCTCCTGCCCTGGTGGCTGCTCAGGGCCACTCCCTCCGGTTCCCTGTCCCTGCAGGGCGTATGTACCATGACGGCTGCCTTCCTGCACTTCTTCTTTCTCTCCTCCTTTTGCTGGGTGCTCACCGAGGCCTGGCAGTCCTACCTGGCTGTCATTGGGCGGATGCGCACCCGCCTCGTTCGCAAGCGCTTTCTCTGCCTGGGCTGGGGTGAGCAGGACCAGTCTGGGACTCTGCTGCTGGGCTTTGTGGGGCAGGGGCAGCTAGGGGGCTCTGCTTTAGCCCTGGCCCAGCTCTCTGGGCACCGGGGTCAGTTAGACTCATGGGTAGAGAATAAGGGTTCCTTGAGTACCAGCAGTCATCTCACTTTGGCTCCCCCACTCCCCCAGGTCTGCCTGCCCTGGTGGTGGCTGTGTCTGTTGGCTTTACCCGCACCAAAGGATACGGTACATCCAGCTAGTACGTGGGCCTCCGTGGCGAGTGGGAATAGGGTGCGGGGGTCTGTGTCTGTTAAGGGATCGGCCTGGGCATTAGGATTTACTTCTGTGGTGTATGTCTTTGAAGAAGTTCCTGTCTATCTCTGAGCTTCAGTTTCCCTGACTGTAAAAAGTTTCACTGAGAATGGATAATTTCAAAGAACACTGAACTCGAAGTCAGCGTGTTTGATTTCCATGGCAGCCCCATCGGCTAGACCTGATGTTCTTGACTTTTGTTGGAAGGGAAACTGAGGCTCAGCAAGAGCCAGTGGCTCCCTCTCACACCATTGAGGCGAGGTCTCCACTGGTGATGTGGGCACGGCAGCCCTGGGGATTAAGGGGTGGGGTCCAAGGGTGGAAAGGAGCGTGCTGTGTCTTTGACACCCCTTCTTTTCTCCCCACCCCAGCTGCTGGCTCTCCCTGGAGGGTGGCCTGCTGTATGCTTTTGTGGGGCCTGCAGCTGTCATTGTCCTGGTATGTGCCCCTTTGAGTGTTCTGGGAGGGCTGTGGTCCCAGGGATTCTTCCTGTCCATCCCTCTGCCTCCTCCCTGTCCTCTAGCTCCCATTTGGGGTCCTGCCTGGAGGGCACCTCATGATCCTGTCTTCCCCCTCTCCCCTCCCCTGGGCCCACAGGTGAATATGCTCATTGGAATCATTGTGTTCAACAAGCTCATGGCACGTGATGGCATCTCGGACAAATCCAAGAAGCAGAGGGCCGGGTAAGGGAGGGCCTCTGTGACTTGGCCTTTCTGGGAAATGGTGCAGGGAGGGAGGGCAGAGAGCACTCTTGGAGACTCAGGGCTTGACGATGCTGACTGGGGCTCCCCAACCTTGGTGCATCAAGGTGCAGGCAAGGTGGGCCCCGGGAGTGCTCAGCTGCAGCCCCTCGCCCACCCTAACCCAGCTCTCTCTCTCTTGCCTGCCCTCCCCCTCCACCCCCCTTGGGGCTCATTCTGCCCCTGTCTCCCGGCTTCCCATGTGTTTCCCCCTTTTCCCATGTCTGTGCCGCCCCCGAGGTCGGAGCGGTGCCCCTGGGCCAGCCTGCTCCTCCCCTGCTCAGCGTGCGGAGCGGTCCCCAGCCCCCTGCTCAGCTCAGCCTCGGCCAGGAACGCCATGTTAGTCGTGCCCCCTGGGGGGCGGTGGGGGTGGGTTGGGGCAAAGGAATGGGGGGACAGTGCCCAGGGTGGGAGGAGGGAGGGATTTCATCAGCTCAGTGCCTTGGAGAGCTTGCCCTGCTCGCCTATTGCCACACACTCTCCGGGTCTCGGGATAAGGTGGCAGTGGGCAACGGGGAGTGACTGTCTGTGTCTCCCCAAGGTGCTGGGTTCCTTCACCCACCCATCCTTCCCACTCCTGCCCCTGCTCCTGGCTAATGTCCTATCCAGACACAGCCATAGGCTCCTCCTCTTCCTCCTCCTCCTCACACCACCAACCCACAGAGGCTTGGAGACTCTTAGGCCTTTAGCATTCTTGAGCTATGGAACCCTAGAATTAGAATGACAGAATCTTAGAATAAGACCATCAGAAGCTAAGAATGTTAGAATGAGTGAATTATAGTCTTATCATCTGTCATAGAATCTCAAAGCATTGAATCTTAATCAATTGGAGACAGATCATGGAGCTAGACAGTTACTTCACTGGAACCCACCCCTAACCCCCAGAAGCTGAGAATCTTAAAATCCACCTATACAAGAGTAGAGTGAATCCATAAGGGCCCAGGCCCACCCTGCCACATGGGCTGGAGGTCCATCTGAGCTTCCCTGAACAATAAAGGTCCAGCTTTATCTTGTACACCTCCAGGACCTCTAGAAACCTCCTGCGCTGTCATTGCAGGGCTCTGAGGAGTGGAGAGCTCCCTCTGCCTTGCACTGCCTTCTGCCTCCCTGTCCTGTCTGCCAAACCAGCAGTTAAAAGCTTGGACTTTGGTGTTAGCCAAGCTGGGTTTGTGTCCCAGCTCTTTTCTCTCTGCCCATCTGGGCACACTCCAGTTTCCTCATCTGTAAATTGTGACACTAGCCCCAGGCCTGTTTATGGCAGTTGTTTTGATCACAATTTGAAATAATATATGTAAAGCATTCAGTGTAGGGCCTGGCACGGAATTGGTGGCTAATCAATGGTAGCTCTTATTACTGTGATTAGATGCTCTCTTGATCTTGACTCCGCCCCCAGAGCTTCAAAGACCACGGTGCCTGCTCCCTTCAGGGCTGAAAAGCCCTGAGCCATTCTTGGTTTTGCCTCCCCTCCAAGTTCTCTGCCTTGGCCTCTCCAGGCCTCTCCAGGACCTGTCTGGAGCTTTGCCTGACCACCCCCCACCCCCATGCTGCATGCTGTGGGCAGAGTGGGCCAGGTGCCCAGTAGGGCAAGGCAGCTGTTCCATCTCTCATGTCTGTAGCAGGTGGGGGGTGCAGCCTGGAGGCCAGGGCCTGTCTGCCTTTTTCCTCTGCCCTCCACTAACAAAGGGGCTGCAGTACGTAGGCTTGGCCCCAGCTCAGCTGTAACCCTTCTGTCCAGGGCTCTGAGTGGCTACTGGGAGCCAGGCAGCTCCTGTGAGGGGAGCTGTGAACAGCCTCTGCCTTGCTGGTTCTGGTCCTATCTTTTCCCCAAAGACTTGTGCTCTGGCCTCCTCCACATGCTCTGCCTGTTTAATCTTACTGTCTGGGTGTCTCTATCTCGCACTCTCTGGCCATGGCTGTCATCTCTTTCTCTGTCCTTTTTCTCCTTTTCTCCCAGCCTACCCAAGTAGAATCTCTAGGGATGTGGCCCTGGCCTGGGTATTTTACAAAGATCCCCAGGTGATTCTGGGCAAACTGGGGCTGACACTCCTCATGCCTGCATCTATCTGCCTCTGCTTCTCTCCCCTCTTCCTTCCTACCTTCTCCGCCTATGGCTCCTGATGTTGCCTCTGTCTCTGACTCAGTCCCACTGTATGTCCCTCTCAGTTCTCCCAGTCCCTGTTCTGACCCATAGTTCCCTGCTGTCTCTGTTCTCTGTTTCTGTGGTTTTTCTACTTGGGGACACTACTGAGGTCCTGGAATTTGGGGGTCCTGCCAGTCCCCAAGACAAGTGGAGGCCTAGGTTCCTGCCACCCTGTTCCCTAGAGTGTCACTCTGATAGATCCCTCTGACACTGTCCCTGCAGGGCCTCGCTGTGGAGCTCCTGCGTGGTGCTGCCCCTCCTGGCGCTCACCTGGATGTCTGCTGTCCTGGCCATGACAGACCGCCGCTCCGTCCTCTTTCAGGCTCTCTTTGCTGTCTTCAACTCTGCGCAGGGCTTTGTCATCACTGCTGTGCACTGCTTCCTGCGCCGAGAGGTGGGCCGGGCCTCTCCCACCCCTGCCTGGCCACTACACCCTGTCAGGCCTCTGGCTTCTCCCACTATGTGAACCACAGGGATTGAGGACTGACCAGGCTGTATGCCAGGGTTCCTGGGGTGGGAGACACAGCTGGTGGCAGTCGGGGCCCTGCAGTGGTGTGAGGCCCAGCAGATGCCCTCTGCTCCCAGGTCCAGGATGTGGTAAAATGCCAGATGGGTGTGTGTCGGGCTGATGAGAGCGAAGACTCCCCTGACTCGTGTAAGAATGGGCAGCTGCAGATCCTGGTGAGTGAGGAGGCCCATTACCCCCCCTGCATCCTCCTGCCCTAAGCCATTTACCTTCCCTGTAGCAGGGGGTGAGGGCAGAGACCAGATTTGATCCAGACAGTGACAGTGGGGTGGCCTCGAGCAAGTACTTTCCCCATTCAGTTTGCCCTCCTGCCCTGCTGGGCTGTGTTAGACAGTGCGCTTCTGGCAGCACCCCTGGAAGGCGGGCTGAGCAGAGCTCAGGTCCCCCCTCCCCTGATACACTGATCTTCCCTCTGCCTCTCCGCCTATAGTCAGACTTTGAAAAGGATGTGGATCTGGCCTGTCAGACAGGTGAGTCTGCTGGGATGCAGCTGATAGTTGCCCCAGGGATGGGCAAGAAGGGGGCCCCATTAGAGGAGGTCCTGATGGGGGCATGGCTGCTGGAGACCAGCTTTAGCACCATCAGGCAGCCCTGAGGTTGGGGCCCGGCTGTGAGTGCCACTTAGTGTATACATCTGGGAAACAGCTTCCCACTCTGAGCCTCAGTTCACACGCTGCACACTCATAGAGGAGAGAATGCCATCTTCCTGGGCCAGGTGGGAGGCTGGGGGCCTATGTGAATTAGGGGCCATCAAGTACGTGGCAGGAGCCTTGGCATTCATTGGCAATTGCGCTATTAGATCATTTTCACAAGTCTTGCTAGAATTTCTTTTCAGTCCTGTCTCCTGGGGAGGAGCTACCCAGGGGGTAGGAAGGAACAGGCTCTTTTGACAGCCTTGGGGTAGGGTAGGTAGAGGTTTAGATGTGCAGCAGGCCCCTGCGGGAGCCGAGCCTTG
Source organism: Dolichotis patagonum (assembly GCA_004027295.1). Lineage (NCBI taxonomy): Eukaryota > Metazoa > Chordata > Mammalia > Rodentia > Caviidae > Dolichotis > Dolichotis patagonum. The sequence goes on along the minus strand of PVJX010000997.1, from coordinate 111,608 downwards.
TGTTTGCTTCCTGCTCTGCTTCGCTGTGGGCCTCTGAGCCAGTTGTGTCTTATCCCCTCTGGTGTGTGAGTACCCAACCAACTCTCCAGGACTCAATTTCCCTCCCTGTCCAAGGTCAGCTTTGGTACTTGCCCAGCACAGACAAGGGGATCTGGGGCTCTTTCTCCTCAGGACTCACCTGTCCCTCCTCCTCTTGTCCCCAGTTCTGTTCAAGGAGGTCAACACTTGCAACCCATCCACCATTACGGGCACGCTATCCCGCCTGTCCCTGGATGAGGACGAGGAGCCCAAGTCCTGCCTTGTGGGTCCTGAAGGTGGCCTCAGCTTCTCACCGCTGCCTGGGAACATCCTGGTGCCCATGGCAGCCTCACCAGGGCTGGGCGAGCCACCCCCACCCCAGGAGACCAACCCTGTATACATGTGCGGGGAGGGTGGCTTGCGGCAGCTGGACCTCACGTGGCTGCGGCCAACCGAGCCTGGCTCCGAGGGGGACTACATGGTGCTGCCCCGGCGGACTATGAGCCTGCAGCCTGGCAGTGGGGGTGGAGGGGGTGAGGATGCTCCCAGGGCCCGGCCTGAGGGGACCCCCCGGCGGGCTGCCAAGGCACTGACCCACACTGAAGGCTACCCCAGCTTCCTGTCCGTGGAACACTCGGGCCTGGGTCTGGGCCCTGCCTATGGGTCTCTACAGAACCCCTATGGGATGACTTTCCAACCACCGCCACCAACACCCAGTGCCCGCCAAGTGCCCGAGCCAGGGGAGCGCAGCCGGACCATGCCCCGTACAGTGCCCGGCTCTACCATGAAGCTGGGCTCTCTGGAGGTGAGGGACTGCAGGGTGCGAGGAGGGGGTGTGCTTATTGTGTGCCTGAGACCATGTCTAAGTCACAGGCTGCAGCCAGGGACGCCTTCAACCTCCCCGAGCAACACCTTGAGCCAGTCACCAGGGGTGTACGTGTTATGCGTTTTTCTCTTTCCTGGGGCAGTGGCTGCTCCAAGGAAGTCCTGGGGTGTCCGAATCCCTTCTATGGGCTTGGACTTCATGCAAAGTGGGTGTATTTTTCAGTTCCTTCACTCTTCCTTTCATGACTACTTTGGGGTGACTGGTCAGGATGAGTCCTAGTTTGGGGAGACGGTGGCTCAGGCATGGTATTGAATTGTTAAGGAAGGAGCTGAGCCTGGGCTTCCTCACAGCTCCAAGTTCCAGTCTGGACGTTGCTGACTGGCAGTGAGATATTGAGTAAATCACTTCTGTGTGCCTCAATTTCCTTGTGTGCAAAGGAGATAACAGTAGTATCCTTGTGAGATCCTTTGAAGGATTAATTGAGTGATGAAAGGCATTTGTTTCTGTGTGGAGCAAGTAGGAAGTGCTAGAAAATTGGGTGTTGCTGTCAACATCAACTCTGAAATCAGCCTCAAGCCCTAGCTATGGCCCATGGTAGTGGCCCCTCTCTTTCTGATATATAATAAGCCCCTGCGTGGCTCTCCCCCAATGTTTTTTGTTGATGTTCTTCCTTCCCCCTGGCCAACTCCCTGCAGAGAATCACCGGGAATAAGCAGGTGGCAGTGGCCCATGGCCCACGGGTAGTATAGTCTATAGAACACTCTAGAACTCTAGTTGGAGGAATGAGAGGAATGTGAATAAGGAAAGGGGCTGGAGTCCTTGCTCAGAAACCATTGGCTGCCCATGTTCATCTGTAGAAGTATGTTCCCCTGAGTTGGGTGTGGCTGTGTACCCCTGTAATCCCAGCTACTCGGGAGGCTGAGATGGGATCATGTTGAGTTTCAGGCCAATTTGGGCAACTTAATGAGACCCTATCTCAAAAGTTAAAAGAGATTTTAAAAAGATCTGGGAATATAGTTCAGTGGTAGAGTGCTTGCCTGCCATCACAAGGCCCTCATTCAATTACCAGTACCACAAAAAAAAAAAAAAAAAAAAAAAAAAAAAAAAAAAAAAAAAAAAAAAAAAAAAAAAAAAGAAGAAGAATGGGAAAAAGAAGGAAACCTACCCCATCTTTTGCACAAAGAAATTTAAGTTAGCGGCTAAAGGGGTCACAAGTTTAGTTTTTCTCCTAAAATGTTTCTTGAACATTTGGTGCCTGCTCCTGCCACAGATGGCAAAAACAGGAAGGCATAACAAAGACAGAAAAAACAACGCCGGCTTTGGAGAGGGGTGCACTCAACGTCATGGTGGGTTTTGTTCTGTGGACACCTACCCATGATTGGGCCACTGAGGGAGGGGCCGGTGTTGGGCTCCTTGTGTGGGAAGTGGCTATAAATACGGCAGCAGTCTGAGGGCTCAAGGATGACGTTCAGAGTTGTGTAGGTAACTGTAATGGGCAGCAGACGAGACAGAGGCACAGTTTGGGGCAGGGAGTTACAAGTTTGAGTGGCTGGGCCCAAGCTGTTTGCAGGGCCTGTGCCTGTGGTAAAATGCTTTCCTCTGCTCACTGCCTCCTTCTTGCCTCCCAGCGGAAGAAGCTGCGGTATTCAGACCTGGACTTCGAGGTGAGTGCAGTGTATGTTAGGGGATGGAGTGTCTGTCCTTGGAGGGCCACTGCAGGGTCTGACCCCAGGATGCTGACTGACTCTGTGGTTTCTGTGGAATCCTCCCACTGTTCCCTCCTGCCCAGGCCTGGGTGCTGGGGCCGAGAGCTAGCTGGCTTTCTCCCAGGGGGGCTGGAAATAGGCAGGGAGGTGGGGCCCAGGCAGGGGCTGCGGAGATGGGTCCATGTGCTGGCCCAAGGGAGTACTCCACTGACGTCCAGTGGCTCCTAGAAGGTGATGCACACCCGGAAACGGCACTCGGAGCTGTACCATGAACTCAACCAGAAGTTCCACACTTTCGACCGCTACCGCAGCCAGTCTGCGGCCAAGGTGAGGGCTCCTTTGTGACTGCCCTTGCCTGAAGCTCAGGGCTTCACCTCTGACCTGTGGCCCCAGTGGCAGCAGAAGTGGTAGAGTGTACTGTGGGTGGGGAAGAGAATGGAGCACATGCAGCATGAGTCCCCTGGGCAGGAGCGGGTGGGGTGGGCTGAAGGGATCCATGTCCTCCTGCCATGCCTGGGCAGCCTTAGCCTGCCTCTCCTAGGACCTCTCCACTGCACAAGCAATAGTTATGGTCTGCGCAGGCAGTGGAAAGGCGCTGTGGATTGTGAGCACCAGACGAGACACAGTCTCAGGGGCCACTGAGCACGGGGTCAGGAGGCCCAACTCAAGCCAGGCAAATTTATATTTGAGCTCTAACCACTGATTTCTCTGTCACTGGGCAGTGCTGGTCCTCTGGGGGATCCTGTTTGTTCTGAACAGTAGGTGGGTAAGAAGATACTGGCCCTCCCCACGGGTTCTTCCTGCTCCTTCCACAGGAGAAGCCCAGCCCTGGGGAGCGTCCTGGCCTGTCCCAACATCGGCGGCATCAAAGCTGGAGCACCTTCAAGTCTATGACGCTAGGCTCACTGCCCCCCAAGCCCCGAGAACGACTGGCGCTGCACCGGGCAGCAGCCTGGGAGCCCACAGAACCACCAGATGGTGACTTCCAGACAGAGGTGTGAGTGCCACGCCGGACTGCCCACTGCACAGAAATATATATCTCTCTATTTTCACACTCCACTTTGGAACTACCCAGGAGCTGGCGCCCCTCCCCCTCCCGAGGGCTGGGCAGGAGGCACAGAGGACTCAGCCAGGCTGGGAGAGCCAGACATGGTGTGGCCTGGGGGCCAGAGCCCCCCTCCTTGTTTCCAAAGGCCCCTTAGCCATGGAGCCCCATCTTTGCCCCAGCCTGTCTGTTCCTGTCCTGGGCTGGGGAGGGGGGAGGGGAACTTTGTTGGGAATAAACTTCACTCTGTGGATTTGGCTGTTGAGCTCTTTGCTTCCTCCAGGTGAAAGCACAGGCTTGTGGCTTGGACTGTCCCCCCATCTTCTTAGTTCACCTCACTTGGTCTCATCAGATTTGTGATGAGATCAGACCAGCCCTGCCTGGGAGAGACTGACTGGACTCTGACCCCATCTTTGCCGCTGGCTCCCAGGGTGACTGCACACACCACATCCCACTGCAGGCCGAGGTGAGAAGACTGGAATAGGACTCTTTATGACCAGCTTTGCCCTGTGACTGCCATGGTTGTGGCTGCTGTTCACTGGGGTACAGGGACCACACTGCCCAGGCTGGGCTTCTGTGAGGGACAAGGGATCAGCTGTGTTCCAGGAGCTTTACACACATGACCCTTGGTCCCTCACAACAGCTTTACTGGGAGGTGTTCAGTTGCCCATTTTGTGGGTGGGAAAGTGAAGCCAGAGATGGGAAGTGACTCGCTCAAGGCCGAAGTCCGAGGCAGAGCTGAGGCTAAACTCGGGCTTGCTGAAGGTGGAGCTTCAGCTCAGCTTCTTGAGACCTGAGCTTCAAGACTGCCGCGAGCTGCAGGAGCTGGTTGTGGAGGAGCCTCAGGTGCTAGGCTGGTCAACTTCTAGTGGACGTGGGGCGGAAGAGGAGGCTGGCTTGGGACTGGGGCCAGGGACTGGAGACTCCCTGCTGGCTTAAGTCTTAACATGTGAGTGAGCAGACACTTGCTCAGCCCTGAGCACCCAGGAAGAGGGGCAGAGGAGCCGCCATGTCGAAACACTTTGTGTTGTGGTGACATGGCTCTTTTAAAGTTGGATGGCTCTTGGAGCAGGGTACAGTTAGCAGTGGCTATGAGTGCTGCTGGCCTGGTCATTTAGCAATGTGGTTACCTCAGAGTCCTTCCTAAGGGTTAGGTGGTGTGGGAGCCTGGATGAGGGTCAAGGAAGAACGCCCAGATGGCCAGAGTGGGGGGTGAGCAGTTGATGGCCTCCTTGAGGGGGTTGGATGGGGGGGGTGGCCCCCAGAGTTCTTCAGCCCTTGATGGCCCAGGTTTCCTCTCAGTCCCATTGAATCCTGCCTGAGGTGGGCCTGGCCACAAGCTGTGTGGGCAGAGTCCTCCAGGTCTGAGCTCCAGACACTTGGCACTCTGGCAACTCCTCCACCTCCCTTCCCTCATTTAATTGTACAAAGCACTACCTCATCTGATGTTTGAAGACAGGAATTGTGACTCCTGCATTTTATGAGGTCAAGGCTCTGTGAGGAAATGTGACTTTCCCAAACTTCCGGAGCTTGTGACTGTCCTGGGGTGTGGCTGGGAGAGGCAGAGTTTGATGCCAGCCAGTTTCAGCACAAGCTGTGGGCATGTGGGGTGTGGGTCCATGTCAGAGGATGTTCATTCCCTCCCAGTTCGCTGTGTGTGTGCTTTATTCTTTTAGGCAGGCTTCCTCATCCCCAGGGCCCACCAAGCTTCCTCCTCTCAGCTCCCATCACTCAATTTTGCCCCCAGAGGGGAAGAAACTTTCTTCTTGAATTCCAATTAGAAAACCGCTAAGGAAGGCAGGGCTCTGATTGGCCCTAGGCACTGTGATTGGCAGCCCCTTCAGGAGAGCCTGTAGAGACAGAGGGGGAACAGATCTACTGAAAAGGACCATGTCCTAGAAGGAGGATGATAGGTTTTCACAAAGCTTTGTCCCCAACTATGTGTCAGCAGACCCCACATCACGTTGTGGCTGGGCTCACATCTCTGAGCCTCCCCGGCCACCGCTGAGTGGACTTCTTAGTCTGTTTCCCTAAGTTTCCGCCCCCTCATTCTCAGCGCTGGACTCTGCAAGCTGGGCTGAGCTGCCACGTGTGTTCCCCTCCCTTCTGGTCCTTTCTTCCTTTGCATCTGGTTCAAGGAGGAAACTGTGTCCACCTTGTTGGTTGTGCTCCATTAGCAACCTCAGCTGCCAGCAGGCACTTCTGACAGCTTTAAGACCCCCCACTTTCAGGTAGACATTTTCTCAGGTGGGGTCTGTGTCCCTGGAGACCCCAGAGTCCCAGTATAGACTTGCTGTATGACCTGTAACAGGCAACAACCCTGTATGACTTGCATTTCTTTATTTGTAAAATGAATTGGTGTGATATCCCTTCCAATTGGACTGATTTCTAACAACCTGCCCTTTGTTCCCTGGGCTTGATTTTTTTTCCTCCCTCCCTCTTCTTTCCTTTTCCTCCTTCCCTTCCCCCTCCCTTTTCCCCTCCCCTCCTTCTCTTCCTCTCTCTCCCTCTCTTTTCTCTCTCTCTTTCTCCTCCCCCCTCCTCCTTTTTTCCCCAGTACTGGGAATTTGAACTCAGAGCTTTCACACTAAACCTCATCTCAGTCCCTCCCCCTGTTCTGGAAAAAGGGTCACTAAAATCACCCAAGATGAGCTTGAATTTTTAATCCTTCTTCGGCATCCCAGGGTGCTGGGGTTAGAGGTGGGTAGCACCACATCCAGTTGCCTGAGCTTCAGTTTCTAACCTCATTGCCCTTATTTTCTCAGCTTCCACTCACCAGCCCTTCATCAGTGGCCCAAGTGTGATCATTTCAAAATGTCACTCAGGCAGGGCCACTGCCCTGCTCGGAAGCCTTCTGTGGCTCCTGGAATTAGCCTAGAAAACAAGATCTTAGGTGATGTGGGCCCTTCCTACCTCTCTTGGCCTCTCTCTCATCTCTGAGCCTGCTATGCACATTTCCTTCTGCCTACACTACCATCTGCACTGACAAACTCCTTCCTTCCAGACCCTGCTCAGGTATCCCCTCTCTGTGATGCTGCTGTTCCTGAACCTCTGGCCCACCAGTCAGCATTTACTGGACCCCCTCAGCCCTTGGTACACACTGTCACTGCCACACTAATGACACAGAATAGCTATCACGTGTCCACCTGGCTCCAAGGTGTGTGCATGCAGCCAGGACACATGGAGCAGGCTTCAGCAGGCCTCTACTGAGTGAGAGGATAGAGTACACAAGGCTGTTCAGCCTCAGTTTCTTCATTTGCCAAGTGGGGATATTGATAATCCCTATCCAGGTATTCAGAGCATGACTTGAGATAATTCATTCTCTCTCTGTCCCCCACCCTACCCCATTTCTCTCTTGGCACATGCTGGCAGCTGTGGATAATAGCTCAGTGGCAAAACACTTGCCTGGCATGTGGGAGGCTCTAGGTTTGATCCCCAGTAAAACATCCCCCACTCCCCTCCAAAGACAAAAACAAACAAGTGAAAAAACGGAAACATTTTGTAGCTGTTATTGACTACTGCAAGTTATTGCTTCCTGGGCCTCAGTGGTATCTTGGGTGCACAACTGGGATGCTGTCCAGAGTGCTGAAATGAACTTCGCTTCCTAAGGAGGCAAAATGGCAATACCACCCAAGGTCAGTAACAGCCTCTCCTTGGCTTCCAGGCTGTGTGGTCCTGGAGAGCAGACCATCTTTATCTAGCTCCTAGGGGCTATCCAAAAAATACTATGTAAACTTAAATAACTTTTTAAATTTTAGTAGCCATTTTTAAAAAGTTTTAAAAGTTGAAATTTTAATAATAGATTTAACTCAATATATTAAAATTTCCCTTTTGACATATAATCAATATAAAACATTACCAAATAGTTTACATTCCTTTTTCGTACTAAGTCCTTGAACTCCTATATGTGTTTTGTACACACAACACGTCTCAATTCTGTCTCACCACATTGCACATGCTCAGTATTCACCTGTGGTGGGTGTCGGTCACACTGGACAGCACAGCTCTAGGCAAAGCAAAGGTGGTTCCTATGGGTAAGTATTTCAGTGTCCTCTGAAAAAAAGGAAGCATCTCAGCATGACCTACCTCACTGTACACAGAGGGTCCCAGAAAGTGATTTAGTATGGTGCCAACTCAAAAGAGATCTGTATCAGTCATCTTTCCCCCTTGCTGAGACCCACAATGTAAAGAAGGAAACATTTAATTTAGCTCATAGTTTTAGGAGACTCAGTCCATGGTACAAGGCTGGCTGTAAGGTAAAAACCTCAGGTTGGAAGGATATGGTGGAGCAAAGCTTCTTGGTTCATGGCAGCAAGGAAACAAAGCAGGAAAACAGTGCAAGAGGGGAACAGACATGAGATTATATACAGTCACCCACACCACACCTCCAAGACCCTCCCAGATACACCCAGGGTCATGCTTTAATAATCTAGCCATTTCTTAATCCAATGAAGTTAACATTTTAGGAATAACAGCCACAAGGTCCCAAGTCTCCTGAAATCTAGATATTCTGGGAATACAAGTGGGCACAGAGAAAGTGTGGGGAAGTAGGAGAAGGTCCTGAGGATACCTGTGGGCTGGTACCAGGATTGTTGCAGCAGGGCTAAGGGAAGGTTATATTCTCTCTTCTGTTGCTACCTCTGCAACCTGTCATTTCCCTCCCACCTGCAAGCCCCAGACCCTGGGAGAAGTGAAGCATATTGGGGCTGGCACTTGAGCACACATTAAAATTCAATTGGGTTTCATTCACTTTCACTAGGTACAAATCAAAAGGGAATTAGGTGGCCTGGTGGGCTGAGGGAAGACCCAGGGCAAGATGCTGCTGACTTCAGCCTTTCTGGACTTGTTTCCCTCTGTACTTCCTCATGGCCACCTCATGGCCACCTCTGTACTTCATGGGGCCCACCGTTGGGACTTTCTAGTACTCCAGGCTCTTTCCCCTCAAGTGTGCCTACTCCAGAAAGACCACCCCTTCTCAGCTCCTCAAGACATATGCTAAATGTCCAGAGTAAGGAAGACTCCATTGAGGATTGTTGTCATTTAAGGCTAGTAGGAAGCCAAGGGAGGGTATCATGTAGCGGATTCGCTGATGAGATTTGTATGTTAAAAGGAGGTCAAGGTGGATGTAAAATGGATTGAGAGATCTCCAAAGAGTGAAGGTAGGTTCAGACAGCCTAGTAAAGAGCACATGAAGGAGACATCAGAAGAGTGCTACGGTGGAGGAAGGGCATCTGTGTGTGGAGTGAGCAGAGCCGTCAGCCATGTGTGATCATGTCATTACCTTAGAGGCAATGAAAAGGACCAGATTTGGGGAAGACAATTGTAAATTTGGCCTTGGACATGTTAACTTTAGTAGATTTTGAGTAGATAGTAGGTGGTTGAATACATAGGGCTGGAACTCAGGAGGGTGCTGGTTAGGGTTGTTGGCAGGAAGCCAAGTTGGAGGGGGCTGTCAAGTAAGTGGAAGGTGAAGACAGGAAAGTAGTGTAGACAGTTGTTAAGGTGGAGCTTTGAACAGGGGGAGAAAAACTCAGGACCTGCTATAGGATTTGAAGGTAAATTAGCTGCAGAGAATGTTCTTACCCCTCCCCAAGATCCTACATAATGACAAACCAAAAATAACCAGCCCACCACCCTAAAAGGCAGGGTCCTGAGATCTAGGAATAGATGTTATCATGGGGACTGATTCTGCTTATATATGGGGCTGCAGGGCAGCCAAAGTTCCTGGAGGGAGGCCAAGGAGAGTGTTGGGGGGTACTCAACAAATTCTGAATATATGACTCATAGGAGGAGGGAATGCTGGACTCCCTGAGGAAGCTACCTGGTGCAGGACGAAGACGTAGGCACATTACGCTATGCTCCCTGTAGTCCCCACCCCGACCCAGCATTTAAGTAGGCAAGAGCAGGACAGCCTCTCCCCCACCTCAGGCCTCAGCTTCCCACTGGGCCTGCTCCAGGTTGGTATGTCCACGGCTCCTGTGGTGGCACTGCACAATTCAGGCCATCAATCCAGGCGTCCCTAGAGTCAACCAAAAAAGTCAATATTTAATTTGGGCACCATGTTAATGCCATCGATTGCAAGCCCCCCACCACTTCCTCAGGCTCATTTGTCACTTCTCACTAACTGCATGTCTTGGGGGTAGGATGGGGTGCTGGAACCCAGTGGCAGCAGAGCTCAGCCTGGGCTTGGCTTGTGGAAACTGGCCCACACATGAGGGAAAGAACCCTGAGCCATCCAGCTTCCTATTTCCCTTGAAAATCACTGATCTGCTTTTTCTGAGTTTCCTGAGCCCTGTCCTGGGAAAGGGTCAACTTTTTTCCCATTTGGGGATTTCAGGTCCATAACATGGAGGGTTGAATGAAAGCAGGAAGGATGGAGCCTATGTAATCCACCATTGTAAGACAGCAGTGAGAACCAACCCCAGGACCCAGAGGCCATGGGCTGTATAGGCTCAGCTTCCCTCTCCCTTGGTGCCCAGCATGTGTCTCGCACCTCTCAGGAGGGGCCTAAGATGAGGTGCAGCTCGATCTCTAGGTCCTGGAAAGGGGCGTGGGAGAAGTGTTGAACTTAAAAGCTTAGCTCTCAGGTGGTCAATAAAGGGAGGCTGTGGGAGAACAGGGCCCATTCCAGGCTGGGCTGGGTCCAGTTCCATTTTATTCTTGTCAGCTCTCTGGACCAAATGGTGACTGTGTCCCTCTGGTTTACATCACATCATTGAGGGGACAACTGGGTGAGCCCTTATATTTAGCAGTGACCCAATGTACTGTCTACCTTGGGACCAGCAGGGCAGCAACAACACATATGCACACACATGTCAGCAGAAAGAAGATCTAATCTAGAAGTTTGTAACTGAAAATACAAAAATAACTCATTTTCATTTCAGCCTACGTGCAAGTGTTATGAGTCATGAGATAGCATAACTTCCATTATAAATATATATGGAAAGCCCAGCCCCTTTGCATTGGCTAGGGCATCTACATGTCTTCATCTGGCCTAGATGACCTCCACCTTGAGCTGTCTAAAGACTTGTTGGCCCAGATGGTCCCCTCTGAGCCATTAAGTCAAGCTTTGAGCCAGGAGAACCTGACTTTTCATTTGGCAATTGCTGTCTGTGCTGGACCTTGGATGAAATCCTGACAATGTCAACATGAGGAAGACACAGGTTTCTTTTTCTTTTTTTTTTTTCTTTTTGGTAGTATTGGGAATCAAACTCAAGACCTCACACTTGCCAGACAGGCGCTGTCCACTAAACTATATCCCCGGCCTGAAGACAGTTTCTAAGAAGGATACCAAGGCAGAGGAGCTGGAGGAAGGGATGGATTTTCTTTCCAATTATTCTTTGAAATTAAGGCTCCTCAGATGGCCCAAGAGGCCAGGTATAACCTGGTCTCTGCCCACTGCTCTGACTCTCCTGTCACTCTCCGCTCACTGACTGAGCTGCAGCTATGTGGCCTCCTGTCTGCACCTCGAACATGTTTCATGGTTTCCCAGGGTCTTTGCATTTGCTGTATGGTCTACTTGAAAGACTTTCCTGGTTTTCTACTTTGCTGGTTCATCTTTTGATTTTTGCTCCAAAGCCCTCCAGAAAAGCTTTGGTTACTCCTGTCCTCTCTGAATCATTTTTTTAAAAAAGAAATCACATCATCCTAATCCCTCCATACTATTATTTTCTCTATCTAAAATTATATCACCTATTTCCTGGTTATCATCAGTCTCCCCCACTGGTCTGTGAGCCCCTGAGGGCACAAGACAGTCATATGCTATGATACATATGCTGTGGCCTGGCACATGACAGGAACTTAATAGCTAGATATTGCTGAATGAATGAATGAATGAATGAGTGAGTGAATGAGAGACACTCGGAGGGGGGCATCCAGGAAATAATTGGAGCTGAGCTCAGCACCCTGCCGCAGGCAGACTGTGTCTATCTACGCCTGGGGTGGGGAGGCCTTGCTCTTGCAGGCTTGGAAGGGGGAGCCCCATAGGACACCAGCCTCAGGGCATGCATATTGCAGAAGGCTCATTCCTTGAATATTAACTCGCTGCTGGACTGGCAGCCCTGACTGTTTCTGAATTTTTCACTGTCAAGGCCAATGGCTGACTGAAGATGGGGGCTGGGAGGACAGAGAATCTACATCCAGAAGGCCACACACAATTTTGTGAGTGTCACACGCAGCTGTTGAGGCAGAGGCTTGCTCCCAAGCGGCTGTGCATGGTGCTATGTATGCAGCTGCAGCTGCATGTCTGAGCAAGAACATGTTCTGTTTTCAGCAGGGCCTGTAGTGCACAGAAGTTAATTAGGTTTTACATGCCACTGCTTCCAAACTGAACTGAGGGAAGGAAGGATCTAAGAGACCATTGAGTTCTACTCCTCCCATTGTGAAGGCAGGAAAACTGAGGCCCAGAAAGGAGAGGATGCTTGAGGTTACACCAAGAGTCCTCAGAGGAGCAGGTTACAGCTTAGGGAACAATGAGCATTTAAGGAGAAACTGGCATCATGATGGACACTGGGGACTCACTACAGCACAGAAGCCCATGGTTCAAGAAAAGGGGCTGGGAGAAGAGAAAGCCCTGGGCATAAGCAATAGGCTCTAAGGCGGGAGGGCTTGTCTGCCTTGGGGGAGGGCATCAGGCAAGCCTTAGGGAAGGAAGCACCCTGAGCTTTGAGACTATTGAAAGCTCAGCAGACAGAGAAAGGGGAAAGGGCACTCCAGGCAGAGGGTGCCACATAAGCAAAGGCTTGGAGGCATGAAACAGCTGGCAAGTCTGGGGAATTGCAAATAGTGCATTTCTGCTGGAGAGAAGAGTGCAAGGATGGGCTACAGAGATGAGGATGTGAGGGAGGTGGGTTGTGACCCCTGTGGGCCTTATGGATGATGAAAGGGGTGTGGATTTTACTTTATTACAAGGGCTATGGGGCAGCCACTGAAGCAGATTTGAATTTTAGAAGGATCTCTGTAGCTTCCGTGTAGAAAAGTGAATTCAACAAATACATTCCAAACAAGTACTTACTATGTGCCAGGCACCACGCTGGGCCCTGAGGATCCAGTTGTGAATGAGGCACACAGGTTTCAGCTCTGTATTGGAGATGTACACAGACAGGTGTAGCAGGTAGGAATCTTGGCAGGCAAACAGAATACTGTTTCTGTACTCTGTAAACCAACCCCAATCAGACTCACTCTAAGCCTTTTCCTACAAGTTGGCAGAAAATTCCACCTCAGTCATTGCTGGGCCTCTCCCTCCTCCTCCCTAGGCTTGCGCAGGGCCTGCTTGTATAGGACCTACAGGCCCCTCCTGTGTGCCTAAGAATGGAGGAGGTGCCTCCTGTCCTTGGTCACACTGGTCACACAGAGATGCCCATTGTCCTAGTCCACGTGGTTCCTGGAGATTCAGTGACTGCTGCTGCCCTGCTATCTTGTGAAACTGAAGCCAGTGCCCCAGAGCCTGGGCTCCAGCCTCCTTAGCTGCATTACCACCCATCCCCCTGGCTCCAGTCACCCATCAGGGGAAGACCTCCCACTTCTGTCCCTTGTGCAGCTATTTCTCCTTTGTCTATCCTCCCCGTCACTGGGGAACACCTAGCACAATCGCTTCCAGAAGGTTACTTTTTCAAAAGTCAGAGTGCTACACCAGACTTCAAGCAGCTTTTGTATTCAGCCTAGTGCAGTTCCCTGAGGCTGGGAAAATCAAAGGCCTTGGCTACCAGTTTGGAAGTGGGAGGGGGAAACACAGGGGAGCAAAGCAATTTCTGTCTTGATAAGTCGTCCTGTCTCTAGAGTGACTGGGCAGTTAAAGATCCAGGCTGTGGCTGCTCTGCGAGGTAAGTGTGCACTGGAGGCCTGTAGGACCTCAGACAGGTACCGAATTCATACCTGGGGGACGAGAAAGACCACCTAAAGTGAAGAGTTCCTGCCAGACTGAGCTCTGAAGGCAAAGATGGCTGGGAAAGGGATGAAAATCGAGGACTTCCCTGACCAGACAGAACACAGAAAGCACCTTTGAGAGTAATGCCAAGGCTGCAAGAGGTGGGGCTGGGTGGTGAAGAGACTGCTGACTCCTGAGCCAAGGTTTGGAGGACATCTGGACCAGGAAAAGCTACAGAAGTATTTTAGTCAAGAGAGTGACGCCACCAGATTTGTATTAGAAACACCAGGCTGTGAAGGATGAGTGAGGAAGACAGCAAAATTGGGAGGCAGAGAGAGTAGTCGGCAGGTGCTTCAGGGACCCGTGGCTGGGAAGGAGAGAGGCAGGTTCCAGAGATAATCACCAGGAAAGAGGGGCAGGACTTGGAGCTGAGCAGAGGAAGACAGAGGTTAGAGTGGCTCCCATTCTATCTGGGGCACCTCCGGGAGATGGAATACGCTGGATGGGAGAGTGATCTGTAGGTGCCAGAGGGACACCCAGGAAGAGGAAGGAGTCCGGTGCCGAGCACCCCCTCCCTACCTCGGCACTCCGCGATTCCTAAACTTCCCACTAGATGGTGCCGGGAGAACGGGCTCCACCTCCCACTCTCCGTCCGCCCCTCACCCCTAGAAATCTGGGCCTCAGCTTGGCGCTGGGCAAACACAGCTTCCTGAACGGCAGCATATGTGTCCAGCTGTCCCAACGCCCCACGACCGTGGCCTCAGCCCCCAGGGCTCTATGGTAGGCACATCGGCCTAGAGACCTCTGCCATGGGCCACGTGTGCCTCCCGGTGCCCAAATACACAAGGCTGTTTCTGGGCCTCCGAGACTCCCTGGCTGCTGCAGATGCGTCCTACAGTTTAGAGGCTTCCAGGGGCAGCGCCGCTGTCGTCCGCTCATCCGTTAGTGCTAACATTCTCCTCCTGACCCCACGCAGGGGAAGAGTCTTGTTCCTTTCATGTCTGTCCCAGCCCCTCGCATCCTCACCTCTCTGGATCTTGGGACAGGATGTAGGGCTGGCCAGGGCTGGGCGGAGCCACGGAGGAGGCGGAGCCTAGGTGGAGTTGTTGAAGGCACCCAGACAGTGGGTGTGGCCGGAGCTGCCCCGGGCCTGGTTTGTAGAGGGCGTGGTCGGCGGCCTGGCTCTGGAGGGATCCGGGGACCCCAGCAATTCCCCGGGTTCTCCCACCCTAACAAGTTCTGTCGGCCGCCCAGCTGGCCTGGCGTCTCCTAGGCAGACACACCGATCATCCGGAGGCTGCTGGCCCCATTTAACAGAGGTCGTTTCTCTGGGGGCCGTACCCAGCTCGCTGGAACCGCCAAGACTTTTGGGCAGGAGGATGACACCCCAGTGCCCAGTGCTTCCGTCCTTTTCTATTTCTAGGTGTACAGCTGGAGGGACTAGGGCTTGAGCCCCAAGAGAGAGGAGCTGTTCAGGCCTTTGCGCCCCCACAGGGCCCCCTTCCCTGCAGCTTTGCACTTGAGTCCAGAGCCGGCTCTAAAAATAGGCAGAGGCTCGGAAGGCGGCGCCGGTCCAGGAGTGGGTCAGGGAGCCTGCGTCACGCGCCTGGAGCGCCTTCCCCGCTCCCCCACGGTCGCTGAGGCTGCCCTGATGGGCCAGGCATCACTCAGCGCCTCTTGGCTCGACCCTGCGCCGTTGGCCCAGCGGTGCTTGCCTCCCAGGCAGGCTGAGCAGTAGCAGCCACAGCCGGGAAAGATTAGGAGTTCCTTGACCTGATTTATTTGGTTGTTTTTGTGTGTCTGGAGATGGTGTTCCCGCCCTGCAAGACGGTCATGTCGGCACCTGCCCACTCTACTGCCCGAGCTCACCAGGCTTCTGGGTAGGGATCTGGGCTCACACAGAAAGTCCTGACTGGGGTTCTAGAGGTTCTGTAGACAACACTCCGACTCCACAGATGAGACAACCGAGTTCCAAATGGGAAGGGGACCCAGCATAGGACAGTGTGCTGTCTCTTAGCAAGCCCCTTGCTTAACTTTTTTCTGCGGGCCTGTGCCCTCTAATAAAATGCCCAGGTTGAGGCTGACACCCAGGTACCCAGGTATGGCTCATTCGTCCATAAAAGGGGAGTAATTATACATGCTTTGCATTGTCTGGATGATTACAATAACTTTTTTCAGGAAACAGAGGCAGCATATTGAGAGTTACACCTAGTTCAGTCCCAGCTCAGCAAATTAGTTACTGTCTCTGGCAGCTATTTTTTTCCCCTTCTCAGTACAGAGGAGGATTGATTGGCCGGTATGGTGAGCTTCCCTTCCCAGAGGGGCCCAGCTAAGGTGGCATGGAACACTTGGGCAGATCTGTGACACCTGGTGAACTGTGGGACCTGCGTGGGGGGAGGAGGGCTGGCATCCAGGGCTTCACACAGATTTGGTACCGCATGCCATTCTCTAGTGCGATAAGGAGACGTTTTGGGGCCATTACAGATCTAAAACTCTCAGACTTGGGGGATAGAAGAGCTCAAGAGTCCCCAAGTTCAGCCTTTCCCCATGGCCAAGGGTAGGGAGCCACCTAAAGCCAAATGCATAGAGGCAGACCCTGGCCTCAAACCCAAGTCCCCAGTCCTAGGCTCTTCCTATCTTCTAGCCACTGCTGTCTTTCACTGAAACACACCAGCAGCAGCGTTAGGTCTTTTTTGAATGGTCAAGGCTGATGGATACGCCAGTTGGTTTTATTTCTTTACATACTATTATTTAGATCACTTTTTAGGAAAAAAAAAGCTATTAAGTGTCAGAAATGTTATTGACCTCTTAAGCTACATGAAATCAGGAATGTGAATAGTGAAATGAGGGGAGATAAGGGGAAATAGAGATAAGGATAGGTATGAGATTCAGGCTAGAGTCTTTGGTAAATTACCAACCATCTCAAATATTAATGTGAAGAATAATAACATCTTTGAGCATTTACTTTGGACTTGCTTAGTAAAGCATTGTCCCATATAATCTTCAAAAAATTTTTATGTGCTTAATCATTCTTATTATCACCCATTACACAGATATAGAAATGATGGCTCAGAGAGGTAGAAGAATTGGCGTCAGAGAACAAAGCCAGGAAGTAGCAGAGCCAGGCCCAGACTCTCTCTCTGACCTTTGGCTCTATGTTCCGCCTCGCCTCGGTGAAAAGTTGGGTTTGCACCCTGGATGTTCTCTTCCCCCACCCCACTGCCGCATCCTGTCTGGCTAACCAAGTTGTCAGGCCTCTCCAGCCCAGCCTCCTCGGGCACTGCTTGGGAGGAGGTGGAGCTGAGCAGCAGCCAAAGCTTCTCCCCACACAGAGATTCCATGATTTGAAGAATGTACAAGTCCAACTGTCTGAGGCTCTTGCATGCTAAGAAAGAATCAGGAAGTCCTTGGCTGCTCCCACTTCCCTGCACCTAATCTGGATACTCCTTGATTTGCATCTCAGGGAAAAGATCTGTCCTCAGAAGGAGCTGGGCCCCCTCTTCCATATTCATGCGACAAGGATTTATAAAGCACCTAGGTTCTGTCACGGGCTCCTGGAGACATAGTAGCTAAAGCAGGGCCTTCTGTGCCGTGGGCTACCCTAAATGGGAAGGGAAGCTGAGGGCAGTCTCAAAACTATATGCTTGGGGAGAGAGAGGAGGAGAAGGAAGCGAGCCAACAGATTGTGTGTATTGCAGTGGTGAGGGTTATACACACTCATTGTGGGTCTGGAATAGCTGGCATTTATGGAGTTTCAGGAGCCATACTCAGCACTTTACATGTATCCTTCCACTAACTCTCACTGCGTCCTTGTGAGGTAGGGATAATTCCATTTCACCAACAAGGAAGCTGAGCCTCTCTGCAGAACAGGGGTAATTTGTTAAAAGTATACACCTTGCAAATAGTAGAAGCAGGATTCAAACTCAGTAGCCACTGTTCTGAGCTCTTATTTGATCATTTTGTTTTGTTTTGTTGCTTTTTGAGACAGGGTCTTGCTATATAATTCAGGCTGACCTTGAACTCAGGGCAATCCTCTTGCCTCAGCCTCTGGAGTGCTGGGATTATAGGCATGTGCCACCATACCTGGCTACTTATTTGACTTTTATAGGTGAGTGGTGGTGGACCTATAGCATGCATGCTGCAGCTGGCATGCAGAGCCCTCTCTGTCAGCACACACTCCAGCAGCTGAGCACTGAATAATTGTTAGTTTTTTCTAAACTAAAACATATTGCAGTGTTGGCACCTTGTGATAAATAAGTAGGTTTGGGGGTGCAGTTTGGGCACTCAATCTCTAAAAGGTTCACCTAACCTATAATACAAGTGAATAAATTAATGCCCAGAGAGTCCTTGGGGCAGGCTCAAGGTCACACAGCAGAGCAGGACAGACTTGAGTTGATGCTTGGTTAAGAGTACACAAACTATGTCACTAAAACTCTGGGAGATCAACACTGGCCCATAAAGCCTGGGATTCTTAGGAGTAGACAGGCTTGGAGGAAAGTTGGGAGTCAAGCCAGCTGAGTGTCCTCCATGCCTGCTTTGACTGTACTCCAAGAGGCCCCATGCTAAGGGGCAGAGGCCCCTGGATATGCCCAGGCAGATGTTGAATACATTTTAATGCCCCTCCTGTGCTCCTTGGAGATGTTCTCTCTCTCTGCTTGGGGAGGTGGCCAAGAAACAGGAAAAGAGGAAGGAGTCATCTCTGCGCTCTGGGAATTCCTTCTGTCTGGGCCAGGAACCATTACTAGGGTGGGGGTTCTGATATAGGTGAGCAGCAGCATTCGCTAGGTATCAGCACCATGAGAGGGTTTCCCCTTTATCACCATCAGCTGAGTAATAGACACAGCTGTTCTCTATGTTTTCAGAGGAGGAGTTAAGTTATATGCCTACGCTACAGAGTTGGCAAGAGGTGGTGGCAGGATTTGCGCCCAGGTACAGGCAATCTAACATTGTGCTCACTGCAGGGTTCTCGAATGGGTGCCCTGGAATAGCATCATCTGGGAACTTGTTCAAAATGTGGACTCTAGGGATTCAGAAGCTCCAGGCATGGGCCTGAACCAATTTGCAACCTCCAGCTTTCCTGCTTCACAGCACTCAAGGATTGTGGGTAACCTAACTGTTTGAGATTATGGGCCCAGGGGTTGGGTTAAGGTCACACAGCAGTTCAGGGCTCTGCTGCTAGCTTGTGACACTGAGACTTAAATCTTGAATCCTTGCTGTTGTAGTGAAATGGAGGCCATAACAGTGCCCTGCCTCCTAGAAGAGTTGCCAGGTTAAATGGGATAGTGGGTCCTATTGGATAAGTGAGAAAAGGAAGGAAAAAGGATTTGCTCAGGCACCTGCCTTCTGGGCTCTTTTGCAGACTGCCCTCTGCCTTGTGGGCCTGTCCTTAGATGACCAGTTCAAATCCAGGCTCCATCTGGATCCTCTCTGCCTGTCTCCTCACTCCTTGCATAGAAATGGTAACAATACCTCGGCCTCCGTGGTTGTCCTGAGATTAAACTGAGTTTCTCTATGGACGATACAGACCAGTGCTTTAAAAGTGCTGCTGCTGTTATCAAAGGTAGAGCCGAAATCCAAATCTGGTGTCCTGAGTTTTCTAATGACTTCCACCTATGGTCAGAGTGTGATTAAGAGTTTAAAGGACGTCAAGGGACGTGGGGATCCTGTGGGGCAGAAGCTCCCCTGACACACGGCGGGACTTCTCCAAACTACTGACATTTGGAGCCAGACAGTTCTTTATTGGGAGGACTATTCTGCCACTGTAGGATGTTTAGCAATATCCCTGACCTCTGCCCTGTAGATGCCAGTGACATTCTCTTCTCCTATAGTGACAATCAATAATGTTCCCTTATTGAGAATCACAGTGGGGGAGTCATCAAGCAAGATGCTTCCAGGTACTTTAATGCCAAGCAAAGTGAGTCAATCTGGGATCCTACAGTTTCCCTGATGGTACAATGGGGACTGAGGGCTGGGGTCACATAATAAGTTAAGATTTCTGTGTCTGTCATCTCACCAGAGGTCCCTTAGAACAGGTGGGCAGAGGCCAGGGAGGAACTCAGCTGGGGCACAGGGTACCTGGCATCTATTCCTTCCCAAATGCCCACCTGTCCTGGCCACTTTCATGTCCACAGCTGTTGTCATCAGGGTGTGGGCTTCCTTCTCAAAAATCTCCAAGCTAGTGAAGCCCAGGCATGTGCCCATGATGTAAAGGACATGAAGACCTACCCCTTCCTGACCCTGGGTGGGGATGAATGTTGCCAGGGTTCAGGGTGTACGTGAGGAGCCTGAAATGGCCCTAATTGGCAGAGTGGGGTACTGGCCCTCCCACTAGGAGCATAGAGCTGCCAGCTAGAGGTGAAAGATGGGTCCCTCTGATATAGTGACATAGACAGCCACAGAGATGTGTTGGCAGTGCTGATTAGCATGGGAAGGGGGATGAAAAACAGCCACAGAGAAAGACAGAAAGATAGAGAAATAGAGATGGAGAGATGAAGACCCAGACTTAGAAACAGAGACATGGGCAGGCAGAGATAGAGAAAAATAGCACAGGAAGGAGATACAGTAAAGAGAGACAGATACAGAAACAGAGAGACATGGCATGGGAGTCAGAGATAAGGATGGGTGACAGTGACATAAAGACACAGAAAGTTTGGGGAAAAATCAGAGACAGAGACCAGAGCCACAAAGATGGAGATGCAGATTTGGAGACAGGGATCCCAAAACAGAAGAAAACAGGAGCCAACCATAAAGACAAAGGCAAGAAGGAGCCAAAGAGTGGGACAGAGTCATGGAGGAGGAGGTGGAAAGAGACCTAGGGAAGCCAGACATGGTGGTGCACGCCTGCAATCCCAGCACTTGGGAGGCTGATGTAGAAGGATCATTGTGAGTTTGAGACCAGTCTGAGCTACAAAGTGAGCTCAAAACCAGCCTGAACTACACTGTGAGACCCTGTCTCAGAGAGAGAGAGAGAGAGAGAGAGAGAGAGAGAGAGAGAGAGAGAGAGAGAGAGAGAGAGACCTAGGGAATCAGAGTTTTCCTCTGCTCTACAGGGACAGGAAAGAGACATGGAAGGAGGCAGAAAGAGACCCAGGTCCTCCAGTCTCAGTCTTTCCTTCAGGACGCAGAAGCTGTGTGTGCAGGTCTATGCATGTATGTCTGCACACATGCACCTTCTCATGTATGCCGGGGTCATGCTTCCTGTGGCTGTGGTCTTTGTCTGGGTGCCCGGCAGGGCTCATATGTCTTTATCCATTCATTCACTTTTGGTAACTGGCGGTACCAGGTCAGCAGCAGGGCAGTGGCAACAGTGGACCAGGTTACTTGGAAAGGCAACAAAGCGTAAACACACACCAGGGAGCCATGTGACAGGCAGTGACTGAAGCTCCTCTGCATCTGGAGGTCGGGGTATGCCACTGTGAGCATCTATCATAGGAGGGGAGCCCTAGACAGCAAACAGCCAGCCCGGGAAAGGCAAGAGGAACACCCTTGCAGGTGGAGGCAAGAGCAGCTGCAAAGACCCTAGGGGAGGCCAGCAAAGTACACTCAGGGCTGAGAAAGGAAGTAGGGGCATAGTTTGGGGGACGAGATGGTAGAGACCGAATCATGAAGGACTTGATGAGGTGAGGGAAAGATCTGGGTTTCATTCTATGCAGTATGAGAACTGGAAACCAACTAAGGTCAGGAAGATTCTCCCCAGCTGCTAGGCTACAGCTGATGGACGGTAGGCTCTGAGCAGTGGGCAGAGCAGTTGGACCTCTTGAAAGGGTTACAGAAAAAGATGGTGGTGGCTTGGACAAGAATGGTAGCAGAGGAGATTGGGAGAAATAGAAAGATGTGGCCTGTGTTTTAGGGGTAGAGGTGACAGGATTGGATGGGGCTGGTGGAGAAAAGGAAGAAGCCAGGCTTAGGTTTTTCGACTTATCAGATGAGTGGGTTATGCTGGCATGGGTAGAATGAGGAAGACAGAGAGAAGCAGATCTGTGAAGAGCAAAGAGTAAGTCATCATGTATGAAACATCTGTACGTATGCACACACACTTGTGTGCACTTATGCCAAGACCTAAGCATGCACTTGGGCACATAGAGGTCCAGGACTACTGTGCAAGCTTACAACATGCAAACCACCTCTGCTTGGATGTAGGGAGTCAAGCCCTATACTGGCTTTTTATCCTCCCCAAGCCCCAAAAGCTGTCCCTACCATATGGGGATTCCTGGTAGCAAGCTGGGGAAATGGGAGCACCCTTGAGCATTGTCAACATCTGGGCGTATTACCCCAGGCCCAGGAGGTATTAGTAGCCCCACCCAGCAGCGGCAGGCAGGCTCCAGGGCAGCTGGTGGCAATTAGTAGTGTTGATTACCTCGTGGTGATGCCATCTGGGGTGAGGGCACAGAGCCCAGCCCCACAGGATATCCTGCTTGCCAGCTTGCAGGGCTTTCTGGGGCTGAATGTGTATAAATGTGTCAGTAAGGCTGCATGTATGTTTATGTGTATGTGTGTCAGTGACTACACATCTGAGTGTTTCTGTGGGCGCTGAGTCCATGTGGCCGTCTGTATCTGTGTATACGCATGTACGTGCCAGAGGTCTGCCTGCATCTCTATATAATTATGCCTGTGTGTACATGTCTGTGTCTCTAGGTCTGTTTTTGTGCATATTCACATGTGAATATGCATGTGCCTGTGTGTGCACATTTAAGTACAAGCAATGTTTTACACAAGCATTCTGAGAATTGAGCACCTGTTTCTGAGTGTGTTGAGGAATATATTACTGTGGAGTCCTGTATATATTACTGGGCTCTGACATGTGTCTTGTGTCTAGGAGGAGATATGCGCTGTGTGTACATGCATGTCTGCATGAGTGCCCACAGATGCATGTGATATGTGCACAGCCAAATGCTGTGAGAGAACATATCTGGCTGTGTGCACATACATGTCAGTGGGAGGAAAGGACATGGGCACATTTCTGTCTATGATGATAGATTCAGGCAGAGGGCATGTCCCAGGCTTGGTTGCTGCTATAAGCACCCTGACCTCCCCTTCCCAGCTTCCTATGTCCTTAGCTGTAGCTGTTTTGGCCCAGCCATCCCTGCATGGGGCACATGTGGGGAAAAGGTAGGAGGAGCCAAGATGGCACAGTGGGTGAGATGTGGATCTGTTCCACCGCCGCCTAGCTATGTGATGCTGGGGAGTTGTACTGTGACTGTGCTCCAGGTTTCCCATCCACAAGGCAGGGATAAACATAGAATTCTGCCTCCCGGGGTTGCTGAGAAGATCCAAGGAGTTAGCAGAGGTAGAATTCTTAGAGTGGAGCCTAACTGCTTGGTGTTCCCTGTTTGCCCAAGAGCCCCGGCCCTGGTTAGTACACTAGGGGCAGACTGGGCCCGTGCCTGCCCACCCCTCACTCCGGAGCCTCAGAAAGCCCCGCCCCCTGCACTTCCCGCCCCGCTGCTGAGCTCAGCGCTTCCCAGGCTCCACCGCTGCAGCCGCTGCCACATCACATCTGGGCCCGGCTCCTCAAAGGGACCACAGCGGGGCGCCTCTGCGGCTACTTGGGGTTTCCACTGACTCAGCGCCTCTGGGTTTGCAGGCGGGAAATCCCAGGCCTGGCTTCCCCCTGCCTGGGTTAGAAAGGGCCATAGGGCTATAGTTACACTGTGTTTAATAGGACGCCCCCACACCCAAATTAAGGGCCTTCAGTTGCCCTCATCCCTTCTCACCACTCATGGTCCACTTTTCTGTGGTTTCTCTACTTCAGTGCCAAGGCATTTGCTGCCACAGAGGGGCTGGGGAGGACCCTTGAGGGGGCTGGCCTTGGCTGACCTCTCCTTTCCCCAATGGAACTGCAAGTGTTACTTTTTCCTTCCTCCTCCAAAGCCTAACCTCTCATTCAACTCCAATTCCGTTTGCTTTCTTGGATATAAGGCATGGCTGACTCCCAGGCTCATCCCCTACCCCACCCCATCCCTTGCCAGGGATCACAACAATAATGAAAATAACAGCAAATAGTGCTGCCCTTTTGTGCCAGGCCATGTCTAAGCACTTTCACAGACATTTAACCCATTTTCTTTAGCATTACGAGGCAGAACTACCATTAGCCCATCTCACAGATGAGCAAGAGGAGTTCTAGTTAAGTGGCACATTTGAAGTCACAAAGCCTGAGCAGGGGGCAGCGATCTGAGTTCTGATCTCATGGAGTAAAAAAGAACAAGAGGGGCCGGGGATTTAGCTCAGTGGCTTAAGCGCCTGCCTGGCAAGCACGAGGTCATGAGTTCGATCCTCGGTACCAAAAAAAAAAAAAGAACAAGAAAAAAAGAACAAGGAACTGACTGGCTCCACTTCTCTGGGAATGAGACCAGGGCAGAAGGGGTTAATTTGGGGATGTGGGGATAGAGGGAGGCATTGTAGACAGACGGAAGGACAGACTAGGAATGTTAGACCCAAGAACTGGAAAAAGCTGACCACTGGGGTTTGGGTGGCAGCCACATCATGGAGTTCGACGATCTTGGGAGGAGGGTCTCCACTCCCACCCCAGCCTTCTGGGGACCCAGCCAAAGAAGAAGGAGGAGGACCAGAGGAGGCCCTTCCAACTCCAGGCCTGACTCTTAAAAACTCGCCTACCCCTCCCACAGCAGCCCCTTTCCTGGGCATCTTGGGGCACGCAGAATCTCGCCTGCTTGCTGGCTGGCTCACCTGGCAAGGGAAGTAGGCGGGGCGGGCTCAGGCACCCAGCCAGGCCAGGAGTGGGGTTGTGCATCTGTAGGTCTTGCAGCCAGCAGTCCCTGCTGCCGCCACTGCCGCCACCACCACCATCACCGCTGCGGTGGCCGGGAGCCCCTCCCGAGTTCCTCCTCCTCCTGGCCTGGTGGGGCGGGCTCAGCTGGGTTCCATTAGCCTTCCTGGCAGGCCCCCAGCCCCCTGGAACCACCCCTCTTCCCCACCCCGAGTGGCCGGCAGCAGGCGTGTGCAGGACAGTACTCAGCCTGGAGAGCTCGGCTGCTGGGAAGCTGGGGGCCTGTGCTGCTGGCCCCAGGGAGAGAAAGCAGGGACCCCCGAGGGTCCTGTGGAACCCAGGGGCTGCTTCTCCTGGCTTGCTGCTCTGGAGCTGCGGCGACTGCTCAGTGAGACAAGAGGATACCCAACCACTGGGGTAAGTGGGAATGGACTGGATTGCCTTCTGGCAGTGGGTCAGAGGGCCCTTTCCACCGCTGACTGGTCCTGGCCCTGTGCCCTGGGGCAAATGGTATCCCCCTCTCTGGGCCTCAGTCCTCTTCTCTGTAGGGAGATGAGCTCTGAAGTCCATCCTGGTTCCACTGTCTGCTCCCAAATCTGTGATTCTGTGTTGGGGTGGAATATCGCCTGTTTCACTTTGCCCCTGTAGCCCTCCACTCACAACGGGGCCTGGGAAGTGGAGGCCAGAGAGTGGGGATGGACATGAGCTCATCTATGTTCACGCCCCCACATGTACCCACAGGCTGCCCACCTTGGCAGCCCTTCCATTGGCTGGCAGGAGGGGAAGGCCAGCCTAGGGCTTTAGGGGTGGCATGTGCACGTCCCTGAGATGAGGGATGATTAGGCAGGGGCACAGTTCTCTCCCAGGAGAAGGGGACTGGCTTCCTACTCCAAATACACTGGGGAAGGGGGTCTTTTCTGTTCTCATTCACTGTCTAGAACCAATGGAGGGAAAGGAGGATTCCATTGGAAGGAATGAGGTCAGACTTGCATAAGAACTTCCCAGCAGGAAGGCCTATTGGGGGGGGGTGGTCACAAGATGGCTGTGTGCATGTGTGTATGTGCAAACTGGTGTGCCTAGGTTTATTGGTTAGCATGTGTGTCTGAGCATGCCTGCACGCAGATAGGTTTGAATGCATACACTGGTACCTCCTGTGTCTGTGTATATGTTGCTCATGTATCTGTGTGTGTGTGTGTGTGTGTGCTAAAACACGCATGGCTGTATGTGTGTGTATGGGCATCAGCTGCCTATCCTGGGGGAGGCTGGATGATCTATGGCTGTGCTGGCCGCTTGCTTGGCCTGCATTGATTTATCTGGACCCATCCATCAGGGTTTAATAAAACTAAAAGACGGGCATTCATCAGCAGAGAAAGCTGGCAACAAGGTCCTGAACCCTGGCGACCTGTTCTCTCACCTACCTTATCCAGAGGGAAGCTTCATTGGCCCACATGCAGCCCTCTGAGACGTTCCAGGAGGCTCAACCAAGTCTTGGGCTTCTGACCTTGTAGGTGCTGGGCAGGGCTGCGAAGCCTGAGCCAGGTGCCCCTTGCCAGGTACTGGGCTGGTGTGTGCCAACCCAGAATACCAGTACCAAAATGCTTCCAAGTGTTTTGATAAATAGCCTCTGCCTCAAGCTCCCTCTCTACCCCGGCTACCACAGTCTTCTAGGACCCCAAGAATTTTCTTCAGTCTAGCAGCTACCCACTAGCACAATGAAAAGCTGCCAGGCCCGGTTTCAGTGCTCTGGCCAGCATCCTGTTCTGGCTGGTGGGTGTCTGTGCCATACCGGTGGTTAAATATTTTGATTATCACCCCTGCCCAGATCTTAGCCCTAGGCTGGTTAGCTGGGCCTCCTGGAGAGGCACTAATGTCTGGCCAGACCTCTTGCCATGCCAGTCCCAGTGGGAGGGGGCGCTACAGCTCTCATACTTGCCCACATGTGGAATTGTGTGAGGGGACTCAGGAGCCGGCCTTTCCAGGTCTGTGTGGTTTTCAGGTGCTGTGGATGCGGCTGATCCCTCTGGACCAGGATGTGGGTATCCTGGACACCTGGCCTGTGGCTGCTCAGTCTCTGGGTCACCTTCAGCCATGGGGCAAATACAGGTGAGATGACATAAGGTGGTCAGGGTACCATAAGCCTGCAACTGCCTCTTTGAGGTGCCAAGTTCTTTGCACATGTGGGATCATGTGAGCATTTATGGAGAGTCTAGAGGCCCAGCTCAGGGTAGCCTGAGGAGTTTGCACACTCAGACTTGTGAGAGAGTGTGTGTTCATGCATATATTTACATCTTTGAGCATCTCTGTCTTTGCATCTCAGAGTGGCTGTGTGTATCCTGGGTCTCTGCGTGGGACAGGACAATCTCTTCCCCTGTGTACATAATCCTGCTCTGTGTTAGCCTTGGTGGAAGCCAGTGGTGTGAAGAGCAGGCGCTTTGCTCGCCCTGCGGAAGGGTGCAGCGTCCTGGGAATGGCCCAAGTCCTGCTCCTGTTTATGGTGGAGACTCCATCCTCCAGCCCAGATGAGTGCTCCTCCTCCGCAGCCAGCCTGGCTCTCCTGTGCAGAGCCTGCCCTGAGGCCCAGACTCTGGATGGAGCAGAGGCTGCAGCTTTCCAGGGCCTAAGACCAGGGGAGGTTTACTGGGCAGCTTTCCCAGACCCACTGGGTGCCCTCTAGGCTTTGTAGCTCTGCCACCTAACCAGGTAGCAGCATAACTCCTAGAACCCAGACCCCGCAAGTTGAGGGCAGCCAACAAAGCAGAGTGGCACATAATTGTAATCCCAGCATTCTGGGAAGCTGAGACAGGAGATTCCCAAATTGGACCCAATCTGGGTAATTTAGCAATTTAATGAGATCCTGTTTTGAAAGATAAAGAAAAAGATGTTATGTACCAGGAACATAACATAGGTGCTGCTGCCAGTTGTGTGTGTGGTGTATGTGTGTGTGTGTGCATTCATACATATGTGTTTCTGCCCGTGTAGCGGGGAGCTTTGCTCTCCTCTCCCTCACCAGGTCCCCCAGGGGGCTGTGTAGGGTAGAGAATTTCAACATCTGTAAGGAATCTGGGCCCACTGCCAAGGGGTGAGTCACCCATGCTGCTTTGAGGCTGAAGACAGTGATGATCTTTCTGGCCAGACCTGGAGGAGGGACTCTAGTGGGGTGACCATGACCAGAGACCCAGGATTCTTACTTTCAGTCAGGCTAGCAAGGAGTTTGCCAGCCTCTAGGATCTTACTTTACTGGCTCATTCCAGCTTCTGCATCTGCTTGCTGGAAAGGACTTTTTGACTCTAACCTCTCTCTCTCCAGCAGAACACCTCTTTCAATATTTCTGCTGTTAGCCCAGGGGGTAGAAGGCTCTCAGCTACCAGCCTGTCTCATTCGGGCTTTAGAGACCTGCATTAAAATGTCTCATTGCCTAGGAACCCTTACTCCTTAATGTGCCCTGCCTGGAATCTAAGGCCCTGGTGATGTCCTTGAACTTGAAGTCTCCTCAGACCCTCAGGGTCTTCCCACTTTTTCATCAGATGGTTATCAGGTGAAAGTTATTCTGTGGCCTCAGTTTTGTGTCTGGCCTGCTTGTCTGCTTTGGATGTGGGAAGAGGGACCCCACCCACTGCAGAGATCACATGTCCCAGCTGCATGTGGCATCTCTGGTGGCAGTTGTGCAGAACACAAAACAGGCACAAGCCTGACATTTCCTCTGAAGTGCTCCTCTGCCCCCCAACCTCTGCACCTGTCATGGTGGGAGCACACGCATAGCTGCAGCTCACCACCCCACTGTGCTCTGGTGTTGCCCAAAGATTCTTTGATCCTTTCCCTTGCTGGCCTGGACCCAGGCAGATTCAAGTTCCAGTTCCGGTTCTGCTGTGCTGTTGACTCACTCAGTGGCTTTGGGCCAGGCCTCAATCTCTGGGCCTCAGTCTTCCTAACTGTATTGGGGGGGGGGCTCCTGGCTCCTAGGTAGTCAGGGTCGAGGCTGGGCCAGGCTGAAGCTGCAGTATGAACTTGCTGCTTCCCAGGGGCTCAGCTGGTCGCTGCCTCAGCCCGAGTCCCCAATGATCCCCAGCCAATTCTCTTCCAGGTCAGCAGTGCCCACCTTCCCAGCAGGAAGGACTCAAGCTGGAACACAGTAGCGATCTGTTAGCCAATGTGACTGGTGAGCACCCCTCTCATCCACTGCTGTCCCCTCTACATTCTTTCTGGAAGGACATGTACTGCCTCTTTACCTGCTCAGTTGAACCTTTCATCTGTTGTGTTTCCCGAAGGTTTCAACCTCATCCGCCGACTAAACCTCATGAAGAGTACTGCCATCAAGAAGATCCGCAACCCGAATGGGGGGCCTCTCATCCTACGGTTGGGGGCGACCACGCTCACCCAGCCCACACGGTAAAGGCATTGGTGTGACCACTGGGAGTAGACCCTGGTTGTGGGGCCTCTCTGGTGGTCATTTTTTTCCTCCTCCTGCTAGGACTCAGCCTGGTCTCCACCCTGGTGCTTATAGGGCGGGGTGCGAGGGGGAACCAAGCAGTTCTACCCTATCTCTGACCAGCAGTGGACAGAACCAGGTTTGGTGCTGGGGATCGAACTCATGACCTCGTGTTTGCCAAGCAGGCACTTACACCACTGAGCTAAACCCCCAGCCCTCAGGTCTGCATCTTGTGGGCACCTCAAGAATTATAAACCAAGTAGGATAGAAGTAGGAGTCTGGCAAGTGTGTGTGCGCCCACATCTGTGAAGCCCACACCCCCACCAGTCCTTGGCTGGCCTGCCCTGTTTACTTCTCTGGCCTCAACTCCCTGTATGTCCCTTTTGTCTTCTGACTGCTCTGTCATGCAGAACCCTTTTCCATGTTTATTTTTTAGCATCTTCCCTTCCACCCCAGCCCCAGTTATTCACCCCAGGGCATCCTAGATTCTTTAGAAGCCCTTACCAAAATTATAGTGCAGTAGTGAAGTAGTCATTCTGGGGAGTCTTTGTTTATAATCCCCCCACACTGGAAGGCTCTATGGGTGTAGGCCTCTTCTCCATTTGCCCCAGTATTCTCCCCAGTGGGCGGCCCCGCACCTGTTACCTAGAAGGCGCTCAGTAAGTGGTGCAAAGTGAACGACTGAATGCAATTTGTGTGGAGGTGTGTGCCTGTGGTACCAGAGGCAGGCTCATTGGTCCTAAAGGCCTAGAGGAGTGGGCAGCAGCTGGGCTCTCCACTCAGCCTCAGGGCACCTCTGTCTTCCATTTGCAGCCGAGTGTTCCCTCAAGGGCTCCCGGAGGAGTTTGCCCTGGTGCTCACCCTCCTGCTGAAGAAGCATACCTACCAGAGCACATGGTACTTGTTCCAAGTGACTGATGGAGATGGGTACCCGCAGGTGAGCCCTGCCCAGCTACCCTATTGGCTTATGCTCCCTAGGTCACCAGGTGAAGCGGGCCCATTCCTACTTCTATCCCAGCTTGTGATTTCTAGGGCCTCGCTGCTCCATCCCAGTACTCAACCTCAAGGCTACCCCAGCCCATCAGTGCCAGTCCCATTCTTTCAAGATGTCCTCATGACTCCAAACAGCTTCCTTCCCTTTCTGGAACTCAGTTTCCTCTTCAGTGAAATGACCTTGAGGGCCCTTGATTGTGCCATGTGATAGCCCAGGAGCTCTGAATCTCTCTCTTTCTCCTTTCCCAATTCCACACAGATTTCCCTGGAAGTCAACAGCCAAGAGCAGAGTCTGGAGCTCCGGGCGCAGGGCCAAGATGGCGAATTTGTGTCCTGCATCTTCCCAGTGCCCCAGCTCTTCGACCTGCGTTGGCACAAGCTAATGCTGAGTGTGGCTGGACGCGTGGCCTCTGTGCATGTGGACTGCATCTCAGCCTCCTCCCAGCCTCTGGGGCCCCGGAGACCCATGCAGCCAGTGGGCCATGTGTTTCTGGGCTTGGATGCTGAGCAGGGCAAGCCTGTCTCGGTGAGTGCTGAATTGCGCCATGGCCTTGGTTCCCACCTTCTGGGAGCTCACGTGAGCTCCTCATGTCTGACTGGGGACTCCCCCTTCCTCATAATCATTCCATGGTTCCCCATTGCCCTATAGATCAACCCAAACAGATTAACCTGGCATTCAAGACCTTCACGATCCAGCTCCTATAAGAGTTCATTGCATTATCTTCCTTTTCATCTCTCCATGGTGCTCTGCTCTGGCCAGTTGCACACTGGGCATCCAACTCACTTAGCAGTTTCGCAAGTCCTTACCTTTGCCTGTCCCGTTACCTCTACCTGAAATCCTGAAATGCCTCTCCTTGCACCTTTTCCCACCTAATGAATAGGCTCAGCTTGGCTGAAACTTTCTCCTCCTTCTTCCTCTGGGCTCCCTGTCTCTTTCTGACATGTGCAGTTTTATCTTGCTTTTAGTGACAATCACTTGGTGTGTGTGTGTGTGTGTGTGTGTGTGTGTGTGTGTGTGTTAGTAGGGACTGAACCCAGGACCATCACATTGAGCTACGTCCCCAGCCTTTTATTTTTTTTTAATTTCCCAGGCTGGATTCAAAATTTTGATCTTTCTGCCTTGTCTTCCTAGAGTGCTAGGATTATGCACTTGCACTACCATGCCTGACTGACACCTCAGTTCTCAATAGCCTCTCAGGCCAGAATGGAAACACCCTGAGGTTAAATTCTGGGGCATAGACAGCTCTGTGCCTCACTGGGGGCCAGTACACAGCTGTTTGATAAAATGACCTGAAATTAACTTGTGTGTCCCCTTGCAGTTTGACCTGCAGCAGGCACACATCTACTGTGATCCAGAGCTTGTGCTAGAAGAGGGCTGTTGTGAGATTTTGCCAAGAGGGGTGAGTGTCTGACCTAGCATGACTGGGGTGGGGAGGAGGTGGGATTGGGGTACTGTCTAATGGCACAATGTGCTGGAGATGGGGGGCTCTGGGAATGGATGTGTATAATTTGGGATAAGTCTGCCTCTGTACTGACCACAGCCCTTCCCTCACACTGAGCAGTGTCCTCCAGAGACCTCCAAGACCCGCCGGGACACCCAGAGTAATGAGCTCATCGAGATCAATCCTCAGACAGAGGGCAAGGTCTACACCCGCTGCTTTTGCTTGGAAGAGCCTCAAAACAGCAAGGTGGGCAGGCAGGCCAGGCACAAGAGAGACTGCCCCTCTCTGACCTGACTGAAATCTGCCACTGGGATCAGCTGGCCATGTACCCAGGGGAGGAAGGGCTCTGAATGCTCCATCCATTTACATCCTACCCCCTAGGACTCAGGGAGACAGCCCACGGGACCCTGTGGCATTGGGAGTTATGCCCATCTGGCTCTGGCACTGCCCCACTGGTGCCACCTAGATTTTTCTTATGAGGGTAGCACCATGCTTGCGACAAATGCAATGTCTTGCAGGGATACTTGGGGTCAGAGGCCTGGTTGCACTGTTTCCCCCAGGGCTCACTCACTTGCCCAGCACCATGGCCAGCTGCCCTGTCCAGTTCCAGGTTCTTTGGAGGTGGCAGAGAAATATGGTTCCTCCCTTAGTCCCACCCTCTGGCTTGGAGCCTCCCTGCCCACCGGGCACCATGCCCAGCCTCTGGCTGCAGGAACACAGGATCCCATTGATTCACAGCCTTGTTTTCTCCGACATCACATGGGAGGGAGGAAAAGAAGGGGCGCCTGTGGGGTTGGCCTAGGGGCCTGAGCAGGCCTCTAATGTCCTCAGAGGTAACACATGCCAGACTGAGGGGGTACCTGGGTCTATATGTGCCTTGCCTTAGTGCCCCTTTTCCAGTATGGGTCCCAGGACTGCCCCTCACTCTGTGTTTCCCTTTGCTCTGTGTGCCAGGTGGATGCAAAGCTGATGGGAAGAACCAACCAGCAAACAGAAAGAGGAACAAAGGTAGAGATGGTGTGTGGGAGGAGCTGGTGGTACCCTTGGTCTGCCCTGTATGCCCTCCCTAAGCCCTTTGGAGAATGCTCTCCACTCCCACTCTTTTCCTGCCTGGACAGAGCTCAAGCTGCATGATGCCAGCTCTGAGAAGGAAAGACAGACAGGGTGGGACAGACACAGGACCTGGCACTCTCTAATGTTGATGCTTGCAAGCCCACGCCTGCTGGCTCTTGGGCAGGGGTTTTGGTGTGGTGCTTTGCTTGATCCCTGAGCTCTCTGCCCAGTCCTACACTTCTATTTTCCCAGGTCCTTCGGGAGTCATCAACTGATGAGGTGAGCCCCCAGTCTGGGCTGGCCAAGGGGCGTAGTTGAAGGGGTACTAGCATGAACACTTGGGACAGACTTTGGATTAATAGACCCTAGACATGGGGGTGATAGATGACTATGTAGCTCCTAGTATACCTTGGGGGCCTGATACTGGGCCCTATCTACCCACTGCCTTTTCCTGGGTTGTGGGTGGTAGCCCTGGAGGACACTCTTGCTGAGTTGGCAACCAGTGGCCACAGGCATCATGGGAAAAGCCCAGGCCTTGGCCTTGGAACTCCTAAATTTGGATCTTTACTCTGCCCTGACATGCTGTGTGAGCTGGGACTCACTACTATTCCTCTCTGAGCTTCAGTTTCCTTATGTAGAAAATGGCTGTGGGTATGAGTTAGTGGGAAATGGGGGAGGGATAAGAATTGTTTTCTAGGGTTCCCATCTTAATGCTTTTTTTCAATCACACCCAGGACATTGTGATTCTCTGTGGCTTGGGGTGCGTGTGTGTGTATGTGTTGGGCAGGGGTGCGGGAAGAAGGCTGGTCCCAGGGGCTCAGAAGTGATACTTGTTCTTCCCTCTCAGTGCCCACCCTGTGCCCATGGCGCTCAGGAAAGCAATGTGAGTGAACCGAGGGTGCGAGGAGTGGGGTGGGTGAGGGCTAGGCGTGCATGTTGCCTGGAGTTGGCTGTGCAGCTTCCTGGTTGAGGACAAGGGGGTCTTTGTGTACTCTCACACCCCGTTCTGCCTGGCCCTCAGAGCAGGCTTGACCCCACCCCTGTGCCCGCCCAGCCAAGGCTGCTGTGAGGGGCAGAGGATTGGGGTGGAAAGAACGTGGCATGGTGGCCATCATGTGGTATCAGGACTTTGGTTACTGATCCCGGCTGTTTTTCAACACACGATCTCAGGTCTGCTGTGCTTGGGAGGTTTCACATGGCACCTGCTGGGCCAGACATAGGGAATGGCTGGCTCAGGGTTACCCGGACCGAGACTGGCTCCCAAAGCCATACACTACCTCAGAGCTGAGCAGAATCCCCTCTTCCCTCTCAATAGCTGGCCCTGTTCCTGCCTCCCCCTGGGGGTCTGGAGGACAAGGGAGAGGGGTGCAGTGTGAACCCAGCTCATACCCAACTGTGCCTCTTCTGTGGGCAGCGTGAGTCACTGCTCTCCCACGGCCCGATGCTCTGAGCTGGCAGGCCACAATGGTCCTCAAAGAGTGTGAGTCCAGCTGCCCTCACCTCCATGCCCCCTGACTGTGGGGGACATCAGGAAGTAACCCCTCTGCTGCCTCTCCCCTTTTAGATCCAGTCCCGACCAAATCTGGCAAGGCTGATGGTCCCCAGAGATGTCAGGGTTACCATGGCAACCGAGCCACTACGTTATCCTAGCAACTGGAGGTGGGGCTGGCCAAAGCCAGGCAGGTTAGAGAAAGTACACTAGACCCTCTGTGGGTTTGACAGCCTTAGGAAACAGAGTCAGCATGCTGAGTGGCCTGGGAAGCAGAGCAGGTGGCAGGCTGTTGGTCTTGCTACCATGCTGTGTGACCTTGGATGAAATTCCTGCCCTCTCTGGGCTCCTGATTTCCTTTCCCTTTTTGAGGTGTAATGGCTTTTCCTGTATCCCTTCAGGTCACGCTTGGCCCTTCTGGTTCCAAGGTGAGTCTTCACAGAAAACACGATGCTCCTACCTTTTTTGCTGGCTCCAGCCCATCCCGTACCATGTGGCTCTGTAGTTGTGTCTATATGGGGACCACCTGGGTCTGTGTGTGTTGGAGAGAGCAGAGGACTGTGTATGTACAAAGATGTCAAGAACTGCCCTTGTCTAGGGCCTTACTATATGCCAGACTCGGGGCCACACAAGTGCACATCTTCAAGTGCACATCTTTTACCTTCCTGCTCCCTCTCGATACTCATCCTGTAGGGAAACTGAGGCCTTGTTGTGCCCACATGGGACTGTCAGACTCCCTGTGTGGGTAGGGCTGTGCGTATCCCTAATCTGCGTGTGTGGCCCGTGGCTGAGGGTTGAACTCACATCCTTCTGAGCCTAATGGGGCTGCTGAGCTTTTGTGCAGTGGGAGAGGGAGCGCACGCAGATTCCAGCCGTGTTCAGATGCTCATGAGTTTGTAGAAGGACTCTCAGGGCCACCGTCATGGAGTGCTGACTGAGTGCCAGCCTCTGTGCCATCACCTTGCCTGGAGAATCCCATTTCCTCCTTACCACAAGCCCTTGAGGCAGGGGCTGATGTGAGAGGACCCTGAGGCTCAGAGAGATGATGTGGCTTGCCCTGAGTCACAAGCGCAAAAACTGAACTCAGGCAGCCGTCCTGGGTTTCTGCCACGCTCCCTGTGCCTCTGCACACATGTCCACAGCCCTCTGAATGTGTTGTGTGTGAGCTGGGGTGCATGCGTACTGGGCGTGGAGGAAGGGATACATCTCTGTGGAGCCTGGATCTGCCAAATTCAGCCTTTTGGGGCGGGAGGGACGTGTGATGGTTGTATGGGATCCATATGCTGTGTGGGGGTGGGGGAGGCTGGACCATGTGTTTATGGGTGTGTGTGTGTGTATGTGCGTGCGCATGTGTGTGAGCACTTGCACATTTGCGTGGTGGATGAGTGGAGGAACACAGGCCCCCTCTGGCCCCAGCTATCATTTTGGTGTCACCCACAGGGAGAGCCAGGTGAGCGAGGCCTGCCTGGTCCATCGGGCCCTAAGGGAGAGAAGGGAGCACGGGTGAGTCCCCAGCTATGCCCACAGGAGGGCTGTCCTGGCCTGGCCGGTGGGCTGGGGTGGGAGTTACCTGTGGGTCATCTCAGAGGGGAGCCTAAGCCAAATGGGGGGTGAGGGTGGGGTTCTTCTAGGGGTTAGTGTGTGGAAGCCTCTGGTTTCTAGCGATGCCTGATCCCTGTTTCTCACCCCCAGGGCAATGACTGTGTTCGAATCTCTCCGGATGCTCCGCTTCAGGTAAGGCCCAGAGGTGAGGCCTGCTTTGGAGCTAAGGTGGGGTCAGCCCCAGGGACCCCACTGGGTGTCCCTGGCCTCCCTCAATACCTTGTCTCCCTGCTCAGTGTGCAGAAGGCCCGAAGGGAGAGAAGGGGGCATCAGGAGCCTCGGTGAGTACAGAGCTGGGATTGAGGGGATGTGGCCCTGGCTCACTCTTCCTTCCTTACCTCCTCTTTGTGTCCCTTCTCATTTTAGGGACCTTCAGGACTTCCAGGACCAGGAGGCCTGAAGGTAACAGGCCAGGATTTGGAGGGTTGGGTGCCAGGGTGATCTGCAGGCTGAGGAGGGAGGTGTCCAAAGTCCTCCTACAGGATGGCATCAGGGGGCACAGTTGGCAGGACCTCGTCCCATTCCTCCCAGTCATCCTGCCTTGTCTAAAACCCACCACCCTTAGAAGGAAAAACCATACACTCCCAGAGTGAGTGGCCTGGCTGATTTGGAAGTTTCTTCTGTTGTCCAGTCTCCTGTGGAAACCATTCCACTTCAGGGGAAGCAGAGACCAAAGGTCTAGGAAGCAGTTGCCACTACCCCAGCTCTAGAAAACCTGCCTTGGTTCCTCTAGTCCATTCCCACGACCTGAGTGACTTTGTCTCTTCCATCCCCAGGGCCAGAAAGGCGAGAAGGGCGATGGAGGAATCAAGGGCTTACCAGGAAGGCCAGGCCGAGACGTACGGTGCTTGGGCCCCCCGCACTCCACAGCCCCTGGTCCGAGACCTTGAAAGGCCAGGATTTAGCCAGGAAATTGAACCCACACCCCCTTACTCAGACAAGACAATGGGACTTGGGGAGGGTGCACAGCAAAGTGGGCCTAGAAAAGGAACTGAACCCAGGCCTCCTGGCTCCTCCTCAGATGCACTGATGGAGATGTTTGATAGTTTTGGGAAACCAGTGGGGTCTATATTTATTTACCTGGCCCATCAAGGGAGATACCAGGGCTCTGGCTGTCCCTACACCTCCCCCTTCCCTGCAGGGCCGGCCAGGAGAGCTCTGTGTGATTGGACCCAAAGGGCAGAAAGTGAGTTGTGGGCTGGGGGCTGGGAGGTGGCAAGGCTGAAGTGGCAGCTTTCTCACACCCATTTCCATGTGTCAGGGAGACCCCGGTTTTGTTGGGCCTGAGGGGCTGGCAGGAGAGCCTGGGCCCCCCGGCCTCCCTGGTCCTCCTGGGATAGGACTGCCTGGGACCCCTGTGAGTACCCCCTTGTCTTTCCTGCTGTCTTTTTCTGAGACCATTCTCCTGCCCTGCCCCACATTGGGAGGGGTACAGCCCTGTCCCAGGGAGTTCTGGGTGGAGGAGGGTTAGGGACAGAGATCTCACTATGTTAAACTTCCATCCACCCTGTTTTTGCCCTCAGGGGGAGCCAGGTGGCCCTCCAGGCCCCAAGGGAGAAAAGGTAAGCAAAAGCAGAGATGGGCCTAGGGGCCCCGGTCAGCTCACTGCTGAGAGATTGTGCAGAAAGGCTGTCCCTCCCAGAGAGGAAGCCAGGGGCTCAGCTGGGCCTGCAGTGGGGAGCACTCCCATCCCAGAGCTCATAGAGGTGGGGCCTTGGTGTTGGTAAGCAGAAGCCCCTGCAAATGTCCGTCTGCTGCTATGCTTCTCTGAGGCTCCTCAGGTCACTTCTATTTCTGTTGTACAAGGTGGGAAGGGACACAGAGGCCTCATTTTCTCTTGGACCAGACATGGAGAAAGATAGGCAACAGGAAGGGAGGGTTTACCAAGCCAGTGGACATGGGAGAGCTGGTAGAGATCACCCTGCTATCCAGAAAGGGGCTGAATAGAGAAGGGGAGAAGAGTTTACAAACCTGGTGGGCAGTGGCCTCTACTCTTTAACCTTGCTTTTGATTGCAGGGAAGCTCCGGGGTGCCAGGCAAAGAAGGACCTGGTGGGAAGCCTGTGAGTGACCCCAGCTGGGCGGGGGGGGCACTGGTCACCATACCTGGGGCTTTTTCCAAGGCCTCTTATGGCACTCATGCTCCCTGCTTCTTCTCTAACAGGGGAAACCAGGAGTGCCAGGGGTGAAGGGAGAGAAGGTGAGTCCCAGGACTGGTTGTCCTAGGTTGGGATGAGAATGAGAGTCCCTCTCTGCAGATGACATTGGGCATCATGCCATGGACCTGGGCCAAGGGTACAGGACCTTCTTTAGGTGACCCCTGCCCCTTTCTTTATTCTGCGATTTGTGTGTGTGTGTGTGTGTGTGTGTGTGTGTGTGTGTGTGTGTGTTTAGTAATAAAGAGCCTGGCTTGGGGTCAGCTGGGCTCAGATCCTGCCTCAGCCACCCACATGGTTTATGAATATAGCAGGTCACTTAACTTCTCACTTTGCCCAAGCTTCCACATCTGTGATGGGGCACATTCATTTCCTATGGCTTGCAAGGCTACAGTCATGTGATATCCAGGAATCCTGTTGAATAAATGAGTCAGTTGGGCAGGAAACCCTGCAGTGTCTCTGCTGTCCACTTTGAGGTTGGGGACAGGGCACCCAGTGCTACAGCTGATGTGGGCAGGAAGCTCCTGGCCTTCCCCAGGGTCTCAGCTGTACCCTGTCCTTTGCTGGTCTCCCCCATCTGCTAGGGTGACCCCTGTGAAGTGTGCCCAACACTGCCTGAAGGCTTCCAGAACTTCGTGGGGCTCCCTGGAAAGCCAGGGCCCAAGGGAGAACCAGGGGATCCTGCACCAGCCAGGGTAAGCATACATGTGGCCACTGGCAGATACCATACACAACCCCCCCCCACACACACACCTTGACCATAGAGAGCAATGGAACAGAGCAAGGGGGTCTCATGACCACAGAGAGAGGCTGTGTAGATGGTTAAGGGGTCAGAACCACAGAGTTTAGGACTAGGCTAGAGTGTCACCCTTTATCTCTATGGCAACCTCCTAGGTCTTTCCTAGGGACTTTAGGATGCCTTTTGGGCAAGCTGGGGTGGAGCCAACCCTTATTGTGAGTAAAGCTGTCTAGAGTTGGGTATTGGCTGGAGGTGAAGGGAGGGAATAGGTTGAAGCAGGGCTGGGTTGGAGCCTGGGCCTGGATTCCCCACTTTCTTACAGATACTCTCTTTCAGGATGCCATGGAAAGTGCCAGGCAAAAAGGTGACCGGGTAGGTATAGGAACTTTCCACTGGGATATGTTAGTCTGACCTCATTTGTCTCACTTGTTCCATGGGTAGATGAAGCCTGCCTCTAGAGCACAGGCACCATGGGACCCCGAGTGTTTGGTGTATCACATAGCTGTCTTTGTATATGGCCAGAGTGTTTGAGGTGCCTGAGCATGCCCAGTCACAGCCCACAAACCATTTCTGTCCTGCAGGGAGACCCTGGCATACAAGGCATCAAAGGAGAGAAGGTGAGGGGACTGTGGTGCCCTGTTGCCCCCCTCCCTAAGGGCCTTTCTTTTTCTTTTTTTTTTTTTTGGTACTGGGAATTGAACTCATGACTTTGTGTTTGCCAAGCAGGCACTTACGCCACTGAGCTAAATCCCTGGCCCCTGAGGGCCTTTCTGATCCGTTCTCTTTTGTGAACAGGGGGAGCCCTGCTCATCATGCAGCTTAGTTGCGGAAGCCCAGTATCTTGGACCCTCAATGGGAGCCAAAGGAGATGTGGGCTCCTCTGGCTCCAGTTTGCCTGGCCTTCTGGTGAGTAGACCACTCTAGCCCAGCTCTTCCCCTCTCTGTCTCTATGGTAGCCAGAGGCTTCCTCTTAGCCCCTGAAAGTGCCACTTTCCTAACAGAAATAACTGTTCAGTTACCTTCAGAATATGGATTCATAATTCCCATCATCCCTTTCTCTTTCCAAATGGACACTGGGAGCTTGGAGCAGGGGCAATGGAGAGGTGCTGTGACACTATCTTGGTTATTTTTCAGGGGAAAGCTGGGGCTCCAGGGCCAAGAGGGCTGAAAGGAGAGAAGGTAAGACATGGACTAAGTCAAGAACACCAGAGATTCTTGGCAAGGGGGCAAGGAAGGGGTGGTCTTGAGCAGGAACCAGGGCAAAGATTAAACTGTAAATTCACAGTGAAATGAATTCATCATTGTTTTGCAAATTAGAGTCAAACAATTTATTTCCAAGAATCTTCATGTTTTCCAAGAAAATATTTTCGTGTTGTATTTTTAATTTACTGATAATCTAAAACTATTAGGGACATTCAAGACTAACTTATAGTAAAATAATGTTTAATACTTCTTTTCTACTAATTATGTGCTGGGCACCATTCCAAGTCTTGCGCGTGTATTTATTTTTTCCTCTCAAAAACTGTATGGGGTAAGTACTCGATTATTCCCATTTTATGGATGGGAAAGGGACAGAAAGGCTTAGTAAACTGCTCAAAGCCACATGGGTGTTTGGATGCAGAACTGGGATTTGAGCCCAGGAAATCTGGCTTCAGAGTCTGTAATCTTCGCTACTCACCCAGGGCACTCAATTTCAGTGCTCATGTTAACATTTGTATTTATGATTGCATTAGAGACAAATGACAGCATTGAACCTCTAATGGAGTGTTACTCAAATGAGGGGTTCTGTGGGGCCACAAGTGCTGAAGTGTGAGAAACACTGATATACAGGCTCAGAGTCAATTCCGACAGGCAGACCACGCTTGGTACTTCTCGAATGGAGCTTTTGCACCCCCAGCCCACACCTGCTTCTTCTCCTAGTCTTTTCCATGACAACAAAGGATAGATACCCAGGTCCCCAAGTGCCAAGCCTGTGTTATCCTTGACTCCTTCCTTCTCCATAGCTGCATCCCCTCCATCCACCCCAGGTCTGGACAGTTCAGCCAGTGACTGCTCTCTCAATTTCCTCTGCTTGACCTCCACTGTTCCCAGTACTCCCACCACTGCCACTGTCATCTGGGTCTCCATCGTCTCTCACCTGGATGGCAGCAGCCTGCCTGTGGCCACTGCAGCCCTTCAACAATCCATTTATCATCCTATAACTAAAGTGGCTTTGTAAAAAGAGCTCCAGTTACATTATTTCCCTGCTTACAGTCCTTATGGGACTTCACTTTATACCTGCTAGGCCTCATCCCCCATTTGACTGTATGTTTTCTGCTTGTCCCTTAGGGTAATTTGGGGGAGGCAGGGCCAGCCGGCAGCCCGGTAAGGAGGCTTTGGTTGGCAGCAAATCGTGGGGGGAAAAATGGGAGGTGCTGCCCACTTCCGGGGACCTGACAGGTGTGGGCTTTGGATGGCCCAGCCTGATGTTGGGTATCACGTGTGACTTCTCATGTAGGGGCTACCAGGGCCAGTGGGACCAGTAGGCACCAAAGGGCAAAAGGTGAGTCCATATCCCCCACAGTGGACTTTCTCTATTTCAAACCCTTGGGCCTTCTCCCTGCCTATAGGGTAGTTTGACTCTTAGCATGGTATCAAGACCCACCAACTTGGCCCTTGCCTTTGTTTCCCCTTTGTGTTCCCACGATCTTTCCAGAGATACCCCTAACCCAGTAGAAGTGCTATGTCATATCCAGCTGTGTTCCTCAGCCTCAGCTCTCAAGCCCAGTCATAGAGCCAGGGCTTAGAGACCCCTAACTCAGCATCTTTACTTGGCAGGGGGAGCCTTGTGAGCCATGCTCAGCCCTGTCTAAGCCTCAAGATGGGAGTAGCCACATGGTACCCTTGCCTGGCCAGCCTGGAGAGAAAGGGGAGCCTGGGGCTCCAGGCTTTGGCCTGCCAGGAGAGCGGGTGAGTCTCCAGGGCCTCTGGAAGTGGACCTGGGCAGGGTTCACAAGGAGAGGGGTCCCGTCTGTGTTTCTTCATTCCCTGGGTAGTGGGAATATGTGCCAGGGTCAGCAGTGTGTCTGTCTCTAGTTAAAGTCACCCCAACAGGCCTCTGTCCTTTATCCTGGGACACAGAGAGCAGAGGGAGCAGAAGGCAGAAGGAGCACTGATCTTGAACCAGACAGACTTGGATTCTAATTCCAGCTCTGCCTTTTACTAGATTTTCAACTCGAGCATGTTCCTTTTGTCTTCTGTGTCTTGTGTTTTGCCCATAGGGTTGTGGCAAAGCTGAGTGGTACACAATTGGTATCAGAGAAATGACAGTTACGGATATTATGATTGTTACTGCTTTAATAGTAACAGGCAACACCAACCTTTGGCTGCAGTGTGCCACATGCTGTTCCACTCATATCAAGGACCCTGTGGGGCAGAAGCCTATACTATTTAATTGCCCCTATTTGCAGGATGAGGAAGCTGAGGGTTGGGGGTCAATGAGGTGACTCTTCCAGGTCACACAGGCAGGCAGTTCGGTGCAAGTCTCTTCTCACCTACAGGAGGTTGCTTTACTAGCATAAGGCGGAGATTATCTGTTTGTTTTCTGGGGTATCCTGGCATCTAACACAGTGCTGTGCACTCAAGGGTGTGGGGAATGCTTTCTCCTCAGGGCAAGGCTGGGGAGCGTGGACTGAAGGGGCAGAAGGTGAGAGAACCCAGGTGGGCATATGGGTGGGTGGGTGGGCACCGGCTCCCCTCAGATACCCTCCTTGCCTCCTCCTGATTGGTTTGTGCCCACCCTCCACACACACACACCCTGGGTACCTGCCCCATGGTGGGGAAGGCTGTGAGTGTCTGAGGGTCCCCAGGGGCAGCCTGCCCCCAGCTAGGCCAGCCCTATCCTTCCTGAATGATATATTTTACAGGGTGATGCTGGGGATCCCGGAGACCCCGGAAGGCCAGGCACTGCAGGGCGGCCAGGGCTGTCGGGAGAGCCTGGAGTACGAGGTCCAGAGGGACCAAAAGGAGAAAAGGTCAGGGTCCTGTTTGTCCTATGGATGGAAAGAAATCAGGTGGCAAGAGAATGAGGGGAAGAAATCGCAAGGGCAGACCCTTGGCCTCAAAGGAGGTCAGAATTGCTGGGTGGAGGCGCGGCACTCTTTGGTGCACCTAATTTCCCAGGCTGAGGTGAGGGCAGTGGAGGGGCAGAGCTTGCAGGGTGTACAAGGACTCCTTTTGCAATTCACCCTGACTTTCCCTCTCTGACCAGGGTGATGCCTGCACTGCCTGTCCTAGCCTGCAGGGGGCGGTGACGGACATGACCGGACTGCCTGGGAAACCTGGCCCCAGAGGAGAGCGTGGCCCAGAAGGCGTGGGCCGGCCAGGTAAACCGGTGAGTTCCAGCTGCCCGCCTTCTGGTCCTTCCCTGCCTGTGCTTTGCCTTCTCTTTTTGCTGTCCCCTACTCCCCTCACCCCCTAGCCCTCCATCCCTCACCCCGTTCCCTGTGGAACTCTTGGGCCTGCTTACTCCTACTTCTTAGGGCAAGCCCGGTCTACCCGGAGTTCAAGGGCCTCCAGGACTGAAGGGCACACAGGTATGTACGAGTACCGGGACTTGGCGGCAGCTATGTGTGGGCGAGAACTGGGAGAGCCTGCGGCCATGAGGGCCTCAGTGTGGGCATTAAAGTAGGCCCAGGATGGGGAGAAAGTGCAGGCAGAAATGGTTAAGGAGATGGGTAAAGGGTGGGGTGCAGATCTTGACTGGGATTTTCCCTCCCAGGGAGAACCAGGGCCGCCAGGAGTGGGAGCACAGGGGCCCCAGGTGAGTCTCCAGCCTTACCTTTGCCTTTCCGCTCCTTCCCAACACTTTCATTAGCCAGCCCAGGCCCAGCAGCCCACTAAGTTGCAGAGCTCTGCCTGCCCCGAGATGGGCCAGGCAGTAGCCCCACCTGCTGCGCTCTATCGGGAACTTGGCTTTGCCCTTCCCACCCCACCTCTCAGAGTCTCCTTGGGGTACTCCCCTGAATTTGAGATGGCAGGTACCCCCCTCAGGTCTACAAGTGGGGTACAACCAGGGGGCAAGTTGCC
Source organism: Dolichotis patagonum (assembly GCA_004027295.1). NCBI lineage: Eukaryota > Metazoa > Chordata > Mammalia > Rodentia > Caviidae > Dolichotis > Dolichotis patagonum. The sequence goes on along the minus strand of PVJX010000997.1, from coordinate 68,456 downwards.
TTGGGATGCCATGCCCCAGTCTGCCCTTCCTGACTTGCAGGGGGAGCCTGGAGCTCCAGGAGTGCCTGGCATTCAGGTATGTCTGCCTTGGGCCTAGAGGAGGCTGGCAGGGGAAGGGTCATGCTGGGCTAAAGCATAATGAACTGTGCTTCTGTCTGCAGGGACTTCCAGGACCGCGGGGACCACCTGGCCCCACTGGAGAACAGGGTGCCCAGGTAAGCTTCACCTTCCTGGGGTGCTGGGCCTTCAGGGGTTTTGAGTACCCTGACAGCAGGCACAGGGAACATGGGGCTGGGGCTGCCCGTCAGAGGGCTGGCTGAGACCAGGTCTGCTGCATGTCACCTACTGGGCTGTGCCAGCTTCGAATCCTGTTCCTGTAACCTTTGTGCCTTGTCTTCCCCAGGGACCTCCAGGGACAAAAGGAGCCACTGGACTAGTAGGACCTCCTGGTGCCAGTATCTCTGGGCCTCCAGTAAGTGTCCTCTCCATGCACCATGCTGGGAATATTGCTGGGGCTAAGACACCACTGCCAGGACGAGGGCAAGGAGCTGACCCTGCCTATCTCAGGCAGGCAGGCGTGGCGGGGTGGCGGGGAGCCTGAGCCCAGCCAGCACTGTCTGGGGACAGTCCTTGACTGCCACATTTTTCCTCCTCTGTTATTTCTTTAAAATATTCTTATTTTTAATTAACATGTAATAATTGTATATATTCATGGAATACAGTGTGGTATTTTCAGTACATATATACAAGGTGTACTAAACAAATCACGATAATTAGCATATCCATCTCATTATCATTTCTTTGTATTTGGAACCTTCATCTCCTCTTCTACCTCTTTTTTTTTCTTTCTTTCTTGTGGTGCTGGGGATGGAACTCAGGACCTCCAGATGCTTGGTTTCTTGGTTACTTTTACTTTTCTTTCAATGTTGGAACAAAACACCCAATACCCAAAATGGAGGAAGGAAAGGTTTATTTGCCTTACCGGTTTTTTTTGAGGTTTGAGTCCATAATCAGCTGGCTCCAAGGGAGGGTGGAATGACACTGGGGCAACGCTTCAAGGCAGCAGCCGGACCAAAGGGGAAAGCTCAAGCCTCTTCTCCTCCCTTACATTGTGCAAGGCCACCCCCCTCCCAGGGTAGGAGTAGCACTCACAGAATCTCCCTGCCCTCCTTTGACAGGATGAGGATATTTACAAAGTGAGAACCCTGGCTCCCTGCTGAGTCTCTCAGTTAAACTTCTAAACTGCTCAAGTTGACACAATGTATCAACCATAACACTTGGCAAGTGCTCCCCCACTGAGTCACAATCCCCAGCCCTCTATTTCTTCTCAAATGTATAATGGGTCATTATAAACTGTAGTCACTCTATCATGCCATAGAGAGCACTAGCAAGTATTCCTCAGATCTAATTGTTTGGGCACCTGTTATCCAACCTCTCTCTGTCTCTCCCCCTCCTCCTCCCCGCCTCTAGGAATCACCATTCTACTCTTTTCTACTTTGAAGTTGACTTTTTTTAGCTCTTGCAGGAGAGGAACTGTGCTCACTCCCATTTGCTGACCAGCAGCTACTCTGCGACCCCTGTGCTGAACTCCTGACCACCCAGAAATTCACTGCCATCTCAGGAGCCCTGTAAAGGGATTGCTGTTATTGTCCTGTTCCCTAAATAAGGACATTGAAGGCCAGGGAGGGTGGGATGGGGCCGAGAACTCTGGCTCTGTCTGTCCCACTCAAAGCTACCTACTTCACACCCTGGCATCTCTGGGCACGTTTTAGCCAACGCTGCCCACTGCAGTGATCACTGAGGAGGGGAAAGGTTCTATTCTGTGCTGCCCAAGACAATGAATCCCATGTTTAAAAGACATGTCTATTGAACAAATTGCATAGATTAAATAATAATAAGTGCATTTTCTCATTTGAGTCATCAAAAACCTGTCTAATAGTCAGCTTCTACTCCCCATGAGCCCACTGGAATTTTATAAGATGATATAATTTTAGTCCAACTCAAAGGAATGCCACCTTTCAGCCAGCCTGTGCCATGCTGGGTCGTGGGCAAATGTATAATTTTTCTTGAGCTTTTGGTAATGTTGGAAATAGCCCAGTGAACTGTATCTTTTTCTGTCTTTTGGGTCCTTAGAAAAATTCCTGTACCAGTTTGTGAATCACTGGCGAATTCTTCTCATGGGTGCACTGAAGCCTGGCCGGGGGGGCAGGGACTTGCCCAGGCTATGGAACCTGTCTGCGTGGTCCCTAGTAGGAGCTCCAGGGTAGAAGCAGAGAAGAGGTCCTAATCCCAGGGGAGCTTCGTGGCCCAGATGCGAAGGTCTCCCGTGAAGGCAGCTGGGGGACACTAGCTGTGCAGCCCGGCTGGCCTCTCTGACCTTTGCTTAAGTCACTGCCCCTCCCAGAAGCCCCCTCCAGGCCTCCACTCAAGCTGAGTCCTATCTGGGAGACTTCCCAGGCCCGCTTCATAGTAGCTGTGTGGCCTTAGGCAAGTGACAGTGACTCAGAGCTCCAATTCCTTATTGATAAAATAGGGGCTGAAATTCCTTTATCCTAGCTCAGTCACCAGTTAACTTTGTGGTAGAGAAAACATGTATCAGGCAGTAAAGGGGGACCAGAAGGGGTAGCAGCTTTGGGCCAGACCAACCTGACAGTGAAAGTTGACAATGAAACTTCTTTAAGCCTCAGTTTCTTCACCTGTAAGACAGAACGATAGGGCCCTGGAGGGCCGGTCATGGGAGTTCCGTTTACCGTTCTCTGATGGGATCTTGGTCTTGTCTCTGGTTCCCAAAGCGCACAGGAAATGCCAGTCTTCTCCTCCTCCTCTGTCTTTTCGCCGTAGAACGTGGGTGCCTGGGAGCCTGGTGCTGCTGGTATCACCCTTCTCCAAGGCAGGCCAGATGTCCAGTATCTGTCCAGTCTTTTGCGCACTGACTCTGGCTCTCTCCCTTCAGGGCCGTGATGGACAGCAAGGAGAAACTGGGCCTCCAGGAGCCAAAGGGATGCCAGTGAGTATGGCAGGAAGCTAAGGCTGGGCCTGCCTCTGCATCCCTCCTTCCTCACCACCCTGTGTCTTCTCCACAGGGTGAAAAGGGATCTCAAGGAGAGAAGGTAAGTGCCAAGGACCTGTGGCTATTCCTCTGGGGGAGTCAGCAGCTCCTGCAGTCCCACTACCTAAGAGATCTTTTGCACACAGTAGCTGCCCCGGACTGGAGGATGGAGCTCAAGGAGGCATCCTAGTCTCCCCGCCATCCACCAGTTGCCTGATTCCAGGGGCCCAGGTGCCCCTCACTTCAACTGGTTGGTGGCTCAGGACTGGACCAGGATCATTAGGAGCCAGAGAACTCTGGGACCCCTGTAGAGGCAGCTGTATTGTCACATGGGGGCTAGGTCAGAGGATGGGACAGGAAGAAAGTTAGAAAGGCATGGTAGTGAGAAGACAAAGTGAGGGACAGGGACCGAAGAGCATGGAAGCCACACAGGGGCCAGGGGAGCAGGGCTGCAGCTGGTGAAGCTGTGACTGTGCTGGTGGGCGGCAGCAGGAAATGATACAAGTAAACGATGACAGTCACAGTAGCTGTCATCCTTGTTGGCCAAATACCATGTAGCAGGACTCCTGCACACATTAACCCATTCCACTCGCACCATAGTCTATGCAGTTGGAGTTTTTAACCCCTATTTTACAGATGAGGAGACTGAATCCACATGTTGCCCAAAGGCACAACTATAAGAGACAGAGCCTGGATTTTAGCCTTGGCCTGTTCTTCTCCAGAGCCTGTACTGCCTCCCACTGTCAGTTTCCCAAGGATCCTCCATTCCCACCACTAACCAAGGTTCTTATCTCCCCAGGGAGAGCCAGGGGAGTGCTCCTGCCCCACTCGGGGAGACCCCATCTTCTCTGGCATGCCGGTAAGTGGAGCTGAGAGCCTCCTCTGCCAGGCAGAGAGGCCTGGCTGCCTGCCTTGCCTGATTGCCCAGCGTGCGAGGGCCCTGCAGGGCTTTACACCCCAGCCCGCTGCCTCCCCACACAGCCCTGCGCTTGGTGTGGACGTTGCCTATAACCTCTCCCCTTCTTTTGCAACCCCCACTCCCACCCAGGGTGCTCCTGGACTTTGGATGGGCAGCTCCTGGCAGCCGGGCCCGCAGGTGTGTCTCGCTTGTCTCCTCTGTCTCTCTTGTCTGCCAGCGCCCTGCGGCTTGCCCACCCTCGACTCTGCTGGCCCCAGTGATGGGGCAGAGCTTCTCTGCAGACTCTGAGTCTGTCTTCTTCTCCTCCTCCTCCTCAGGGTCCCCCAGGCGTCCCTGGACCACCAGGCCCCCCTGGAATGCCTGGGCTGCAGGTAAAGGGGGAGAAGAGAAAGAGGAGTCTGGGGGGGGCGAGGCGCTTGCAGTTTGGTGGCTGCTCCGTGCTGGAGCCTGAGCCTGTGGCCCTGCCCCAGCCGCCTGCATGTCTCACTCCTTAGTGCTCCTCCTTTCCAGGGTACACGGAGGGACATGGACCTTGTGGCTGGGATGGGCACTCCCACTCCTTTTTCTTTCCTTTCTTTATTTTTTTGGCGGGGAGGGAAGTTGGGGGACTGGAAATTGAACCCAGCCAGGGCCTTCACACTGAGCTACATCCCAGACCTTCTTTTTTTTTTTAAATTCTGACATGGTCTCACTAAGTTGCCTACACTGCCAACCCTTTTTCGAGACATACCCCCAATGTGTGATAGTTGCAGGAACCTTCCCCCTGGATGCCACTCTCAGGCCTTGGTCAGCTTTTCAGCATCTAGAATCTGGGTTAGACCAAAGTCCCTCACATTAGTATAGAGCTCTCCGTTTTGGAGCAGCACTTAACATTCATTCAGTCATATAACACATAGTTTTGCATATCTACTGTTTTCCAGCCATTGTTTTGGTTACTGGGACATTTTGAAAATGAAAATCCCTGTCTTCTTGGAACTTACTTCTCTGTGGGAGAGACAGACAATAAGCAAATAAACAAAATACAATATGTTAGAAAGTGGTATGCATTAAAGAGAAAGATAAAGCAGGGTGTGGATAGAAGCTGGAGGAAGGTGAGAAAGACATTTGTGAAAAGTGCTAAAAAGAAGGTGGCTTGGAATAAAAACATAAAGAAAATGTGAGCAAGTCTGTGGGGGCGAGCACTCCTGGTAGGGAAACTGCAGGTGCAAAGGCCCAGAGGTGGGAATGCAACTGATGTGTTTAGCCAATAGCAAGGCAGCCCTAGATAGCAATGGAAGAGCATTAGGAGTCGAGATCTGTGTGACTTTTTTTTTCTTTCAGTACTAGCGATTGAGCCCAGAAAGCACTGAGCTACATCCCTAACCCTCTGAAATTTTATCTTGAGACAAGATCTTGCTAAATTACCCAGATTGGCCTTAAACTTGCAGTCCTCAGCCTCCCAAGTAGCATGGATAACAAGCATGTACCACCTGCGTGGCATTTAGTGTGCATTTCAGAGCCAGGCAGCCTGAATTTGAATCCCAGATTTGCTGTGGGCTAGCTGTGTGATACTGGGCAAGATGGTTTACTTCTCTGGAGAGGGATAATTATAGCACCTACCTTTTAGGGCTTTTTATAAGTATTTTAAAAAGTTAATGCATGTGAAGTATAGAGAACCAGTCCTGGCACATCATAAAATGCTCAGGAGGCATTAGCTGTCATTACTACAGTGATGACTACTATTATTATTTTATATCCATTCTCTCATTCATTGGAGCTTTGTATCAGCTCTAAAAGGAAGGTGGTATATCCCTAAATCACAGCCTGGCGGGCTGAAGTTTGGAGAGTTAAAGTATCTCATCCCAGGTCACCCTGCCAGGCACTGGCAGCCCTGGACTGGGGCTTCCCTGTGCAGAGCACTTTCTGCTTCTGCTCGCTGCCTTTCAGAACAGCTCCCCAGTGGTTTGCACTTGGCAGACCCCCATTTGCTGAAAGTATCCAAGCTTCCGAGCGATGCCAGGACACAGTGATCTGTCTGCAGGGGCCTTGTAGTTTGCTGGGAGAGGCTGAAAGTCATTTCAAAGTGACCCATTAACCAGTGAGAGCTGATGTAGTACAGACACCACTCAGCCATGGTAGGAGACCCAGGCAGGAAGGCGTGGCTGCCGGGTCTGATCTTAGGCACCCGAGTCCTCATCTGGTGCCGGTGCCTGAAACCAAACCCAGGTTGCTGATAACAGGCACCTGTCCCATGTCAGGTGAGGTGCAGGTGGGCTTTGTAGCAACTCTACGTGGGTACAGAAACATCTTGGAAACACACAGCACTTATCTTCTGCGTAGTCCCATTGACTGATTATCATGTTTCATCCTGACCCGTTATCCAGATGAGGAAACTGAGGCATAGGACGTTAAGAAATGTAGATAGTCAAGCTTAGATGTCAACTCTGGGTGAACTCTTCCCTTCTACATATAGAACAGCACGGGGGACATTTAGTTCTGGGAGGGCAGGAAAAGAATCCCAGTCTCAGCCTTGAACTAGCACACCGGCAGAGGAGAGCAGAGCAGGGAGTGAATACTGATGATAATAACCACGTTCAAGGCTTGTGCTAAGCCCTCACGGCACTGGGCTGGATGCTAGAGGGAGGTGGTGGAGGCTGACTGCAGGTTGGACCCAGGCCTGGCAGGGTGTGCCCTCCACAGGGAGGGCTGCTGGGGGTTGGTGTTGTGTTGCACTGCTGGGAGCTAGGACTTGAAGGGAAGCCAGCCCTCAGAGTGGGCCAAGGAAATCCTGCGCAGGGAGGAGTAGGCTGAGCAGTGGAGTGTGCACACAACACATATTTAACGCATATCTCCTCCATGTCGGGCACCAGGGATTCAAAGCAGAACCTACTCCCTGCCTCTGTGGTGTATTTAATATGCAAATGTGCATTGTGAATCTGCAAGGGGAACCTCAAAGTTGGATGGCACACATTTAATACGAGCATGTTGGGCGTCCCAGGCTCTGTACTGAGCTCCCTTCAGTCTGTCTCTGTCGAAGCCTCACTACAAACAATCCCTGATCCCTGTTTTACAAATAAGGAAACTGAGACACAGAATTTGCCTCTCTACATGCACCAATAACCTGCCAGTAGTCAAACGGGAGTCAGGCTTTGCACCTGGATGTGTCCAATCAGCAAGCATCCCATGTTCTAGAGATGCCTTTCGAAGGATGATGCTGAAATAGTAGGGAAGAGAGGGCAGGAAGTTAGTGAGCCCCACTCTGAATTTCAGCTCTGTGTCTTGCTCAACTTGTGACCTTTGGCAAATTATTTACCCTCTCTTAGTTCCTTATTTTGTCTTTAAAATGGAGACAAAATGCTTAGTGCACAGCTGGGCATGGTGCTATACACCTGTAATCTCATACGTTGTGGAGGCTGAGGCAGGAGGATTGAAAATTTGAAGCCAGCCTGGGCAACTTAGTGAAAATTGTCTCAAAATAAAATTTTAAAAGGACTGTGGTTGTAGCCCAGAAGTAGAGTATTTGTGTATTACGCATCAGGTCCTGGGTATAATCCCCAGCACACATACACAGAAATGTCTAATTCACTGAGATAATTGTGGTGATTAAAATGAGAAGATCTGCTTAGGATAGAAAGAAACAGCAGTTACTAGATGGTGGACTCGGCCCAATTCTGCCCTTGTGCCACACAGGTATAACACTCCCTGTGGGATTGGTCACCCCTCTGGGCCTTCTTGGTTTCCCCTCCACACTGTCTGGAAACTTCCGAGTGTAGCATAGGTGGCAGTGTGCTGCTGGCCGGGGCTCTTGGCTCTGCAGGCTGAGGGGAAGAGGCAGTGGCGATGAGGCGGAGCAGGGATGCTGGAGGGTGAGAAGGGAATCTGCTCACGTGAGTCTCCTCTTGGCTGCAGGGACTGCCTGGAGTTGACGGTCTGCCAGGGCAGCCTGGGCTCACTGCAGAAGTGGTAGGTGCCAGCCAACACTCACTGTCCACCTCCCTGTGCCCCTTTCCAGGGCTCCGCTGGCCACCCAGCCCCTTTAGCTGTGTGTGGGGTCCCTCTTCTCTCCTGCTATGGCACTAGGAGAAGCCCAGGGGGCCTGATGCTCTCCAAGGCTGCTCCTGATCCCACAAGTCTCCCTCCCTCCGCCCTCACCTGCTGGAGCCCACACCTCTGTCTCTTGCAGGGCTCCTTACCCATCGAGCGGCAGCCCCTGAAGGTAAGAGGGCTTGGGGAGGGGGCTGGAACTGGTGGGGTTTTCTCTTAAGGGCATCTCCCCAGTGAGTACTCAGCTGTGGGCCCCTCACAGACAGCAACAGATTGAGCTCGCTGGTTCCCTGTTGGTAGGGAATGTGCCTTCCAAGCATCTGTCTAAGAGGGCCTGGCTGATGCCTGCTTTGTAACAGATCCTAGGCAACATGTGCTGAATGAGTGCTTAAAGCAACCCTGTGAAGATCCCCCCTTCTCCTGGCACTGGGTAGTCAGTGTCTTAGACATCCCATTACCCTGTGGGCCTTGGCCAGGGCAGAGTGTGGGGGCTGCCTGCCCTGCCCTTTCGCTGAACTGCAGATATCTCCAGAAGCAGCAGGAGGAGAGGTCAGGTCAGCCTCCTGGCAGCAGCTACACGCTGGATCCAAGTGGGGCTGTGGCATTAAGATCCCTGGCTCTTCACTTCCAGGCTCTGTCAAGCCTGGGTTCCCCCGTGCCCTGACCCTGGGCCATGATTATGTGACTCCAAATCCAGGATTTGACATTGCTTCTTGTAAAATTTCACTTACTGGCTTCCTAATCAAGTGTTCCACAGAGGGCCTCCCCTGGGAGCTGAGTGACCCCTTAGACAGTCAGATGACAGCATCAGGGATACTGCCCGGGAGTCCCAGTCACAGCTGCATCCACAACCCGGCAGAAGCACTGGCTTGGCCATGGGCAGACGGAGCCAACCCAGCTCCCACCGACCTAGACAAATTGCAGCACCTCTTTTGAGGGCCAGCTTTCTGGTCTCCACAGTGCTTGTAAGATAACCCGCCTACCAGCCCTGAGGACTGAATGTGATAATGCAGAGACCTATTATGACGGCCAGCCTCCTGGGGGCCACATAAATGATTACCGTTATCTTTGGGTATCACAGTGAATAGGGAAGGGGAAACCCCGGGCTCCCATCTGGGATCCCTGAACACCACGTCCTGCCATAGACAGACTCCGGAGCCCAGAGTCTTCAAACACCGTGGGCTGGTTTTCTTGGTGGGTTTGAGCTTGGAAGAGAGCACTGGTGTCTTCCATCACATTCTCAGAGACTGTGAGCCAGAGAAAGTGGAAGCCTGGGGGGAAGAAGCGTGTTGGGAAAACTGTTCAGGCTTGGTGACCTGGGGAGCCTGTGACAGTCATGCTGCTCTGGCACAGGAGGCCAGGCCCAACCCACAGGGAGTCCTCGAAGAGCCCAGTGCCTCCAGCAGCTGTGTCCCTGGCTCCCTTGAGCCACGGTCCTGGCTTCCAAGCCAGCCCTTGCCGCCTCACTCCTGGTGGCTTGTCCTCTCAGTGGGCGCAGGTTGCAGAAACAGCCGGGACAGATGGTCCTTCTGTGGGCCCCTCCACCTCCTCCCACACGCCTGTCTGGAAAGTGTTGTGGCTTGGCCCTACCAGAGCTTCTTCCTGGAGGGAACTCAAAGCTAAATGTTGGAACTGGGTCCCTTGAGGATGGAGCAAAGTTGCTGCAGGGCTGTGGCTAGGAGGGGGAGAGAGTGGGTGGAGCACTTCCGGGCAGGGTCCCCTGGCCGCCTGCTGTGTTGGGCTTTCCCTGTTGGGCCCATCCTCACAGACTCTGACCTAGGTCCCAATGCTCCTCCTGTTCCCTTTCCAGAGTATCTGTGGGGACTGTGTCCAAGGCCAGATGACCAACCCATCATCCCCACAAGAAAAGGGAGAGAAGGGAGACCAGGCCATATCTGGAGTGCCAGGCCTTGACAACTGTGCCCGGGTAGGGACTGGGTTGGGATACCCGGGTGGTGCTGGGGTTCCCTGGCTGCGTCTTCTGGCATGGCCTCTCTTGTCCTCTGCAGTGCTTCTTCCAGCGGGAGCGCCCGAGAGCTGAGGAGGCCAGGGTGAGTGAACCCTCTCCTTACCTGCCATCCTTCGGCCTAGTCTTGGAAAGAGGCCCCATCTGCTCACTGTCACATCTCTGTTGCCACACCAGGGAGACAACATGGAGAAAGATTCTGACTGTGTTGAGAGCCCTGGCCTACCTGGTCCTCCAGGGCTGCCAGGCCAGAGAGGAGAAGAGGTAAGACCAGGGGTGGGGCCCCCATCTGAGCAGGGCCAAGGAGGCCCGGGTTTCCCCAAGGCCTAGAGATCTTCCAGGACCACCCAAGGCCACATGGGGCTCAGAGCCCCTCACTACCTGGCCTCCCCTGGTTCCCTGGCACACTTGTTCCTTGCTGCTTCCTCTGCCTGCAACCCTCTTCTCAGGGCCCATTCCTGCACTCCTTCTGTGATAGGGTCACATGTCACCTTCTCAGTGAGACCCTCCTGGAACCCTTTCTAAACTGGAACCTAGAGCCAGTTGTGGTGGTGCATGCGTGTGATCCCAGCACTCTGGGAGGCTGAGATGGGAGGATCACAAGTTCAAATCCTGCCTGTGCAAGTTAGGGAGGTGTCTCCAAAATAGAAACCTCCCATCAATCTCAGAACCCCTGGGTCCCTAGCCTACATCATACTTGTAACTTAACATGCTGTGTATTTACTTCCTTCAGGAACATTCCACAAGTATCAACTAGGTACCAACTAAGTGCCAGCCCTGTTCTATTGGCTACTGTCCACCTTGCCTTGGGATCTAAATGCTACTACAAGGCAGCAATTTATATAACTTTATTTATAGCTGTATTTCCAGCCCCTGGACCAGTGCCCAGTACATAATAACTGCTCAATAAATGTTAGATGACTGAATGAACCAAATGAAAGGCCATTTTAGCATCCGCTAAATGGTCCTGCTTTGACACCAGCTGCCTGCTGTTGCATTTGGCCTTGCTGTCTGTTACCAGGGTTCTGCAGGGCCCCAGCTTCTTCATCCACTTCCCTTGGCTTCCTTTACAGGGTCCACCTGGCATGAGGGGCTCCCCAGGTCCTCCAGGCCCCATTGTAAGTATCAGTGGTTCCCTGACTTGCTTGAGAGGCTTTCAGAGGGGCTCTAATACTCAGACTCCATTTTGCTGCTTCATCCCCAAGAAGCTGGGCAGGGCAGGAAGGGAGAACCCCCACTGCCCTTCTCTTTCCCCATGAGAGCATCTTTGGGGACTGTGGTCTTCTAGCCCCAGGTCCCCTGGAACCACCCTGCTCTGCCTGCGTCCCTGCTCAGGACAGGCCCTCAAGGGCACATCTTTGCCTCCACCTCATTGCTGAGTTTGTTTTACACATGAGTCTAGGTTGCCTAGGCAACCAGGCAGGTGTGTGGTCTTCTGGCCAGAACTCTTCCTACCCCTACAAGGGGCAAGTGCCGTGATGGAGCTGGGACCATCTCTGGGGCAAGACTACAAAGACCAGAGCCGGTCATCTACCCTGGAGTTCTCTGCGGTGTTTGTAAGGCAGGAAAAGGGAAGGGACTAGAAAAGTGGGAAGAACTGGCCATGTGTTCTTTGGAGAAAAATGTCTGGTGGGAGCCCTCTTGGAGCCCAGAAACCATTACCTGGAGGGTGCGTGGAGCCCAGGTTGCTGGGAGGACAGGCAATACCACAGGGACCACTCTCCCGCTCCAGCAAAGGTGTTCAGTAGACTCTGGAAGTCTGGGGATGGCTTTTTCACTCTGGGCTTGTTTGCATCTCTGCTGATGGAGGAGCCATTCTTCCAGCTGCCAAGGGGAGGAGCAGTTTTGTTCTGGGCCAGGGAGGTCAGCAAGTCTCTTTAGCTGCCTTGAAATACTCCCAAGACCTCCTCTCCCCACAGCTGCCAGTCCTAGACTGTGCTCCCCAGGCCACCCCAGGGTGACTGTGCTTGTGAGATGTGACCTGCCTGTTTCTCCCACCAGGGCCCCCCAGGTTTTCCTGGTGCTGTTGGCTCCCCCGGATTGCCCGTAAGAACCTAGCGCTGCTGACTTCCCCTCCCCCGCCAGCAAGGTCTCTGTGGCTTTTGCTTGTGTCCCTACCTGTCGTGCCCTCACACCCCTCCTCTGTGTTCATTGTCCCCTGCAGGCACGGTAGCTAACGACACAGGTTCCCTGAGCTCCCAGTAGCTTGGACATCCTCCGGGTTTCTGGCTTCTTCCTGTTCCCCCCTCTCCCTCTCCTCCCCCTCTCCTCCTCCCATCTTCTCGCTTTCACCTTTCTGTTTCCCTGCTCCTTTCCTCTCACAGTCTCACGCCACTCCCTGCAAGTCCTCCTGGTCCTGGACTATTTTACCTTCGTATTTTAAGCTGGTGCCTTGCAGAGCCCCTTTATTCCTCTCTTCTCACTTCTGCCTCCTGCTTCTCACCACCTGCCGCGTGGACTGAAGATTTGCTGAAAGTAGTTCTTGGGGCCCTGCCAGGCACCTGGCCCTGAGCCCGGCAGAGATGCCAGAGCGTCAGGGCTTCACATTGCAGGCTGGCCTGGGTTTGCTGCCCTGCTGCTTAGCAGGGCTGACCAGAGGCACCTCGGGGGGGTTTGAAGGCAGCCCTGCCTGCCCCTTCCCTTCGTCCCAGAGGAAACCCTCAGCTCCCTGCTCTTCCTCCCTCTTCCTTGGCTCCAGTCCCAACTCGCTCCAAGGCTGGCCATGTGGTACCAGCTAGTGGCCTTTCTGGGTGTTTGGGGGCCTCGCCCCTCTGTGGCCAGTGTCTTGGCCTTTGCTCCTGCCAGGTGTCGTTAATTGCTCTGCCTTCGTCATCGTCACAGGTGTGTTAAAGTCACCCCCACCCTCACTGTTGCTCCCATCCGGGTCATGGAAGCTAACCTCCTGTGTGTCACACTCATGTTCCCAGGGCCTGGCTCCTCCCCTCCCAGGCCTGGCGTTGGAGGCTCATGGAGCACGGCCCCTCCTTGTCACAGATCCATCTGTCCCCACGTCCTCATCTCTGGCCGGGCCTTGTCTGTTTTTGCTTGCTTGGGTGAAGGGGCCATCTGTCCGTCTAGCCATCTGTCTTGTGTCATGAAAAGTTTGGGCACCGTTTCTTGAGGGCAGTGGGAGAAGGTGGCAGAAGAGGTGTTCTTCACAGTGTGACAAATTTACAAAGGCCAGGGTGAGGAACATGGTGTGGGGCTCCAGCTTTGATTGCAAGGAGTATCCCTTCCACATTACTAAGTGACAGGGATTGCCCTGGAGGGAACCCTCCTGTGTCTCTACCCTATGTCCCTAAAAGGAGGTGATATGGGGCTCGGGTGGGACTTGAACAGGTAAGTGTTGGGTATCTGGTGGTACGCTTTGGTGGGGACCATCCATCTGGAGACACCCCTCCTGACAGTTACCCCTCTGAAGGAGCACACATCTTATTTGTACCCTCCCAATGGTACACCCGAGACTTCCACCAGGTATCGTACCATGACAGTCACTTAAGAGGCATCCTCTACAGCCACCCAGTCGGGGCACGTCTCTGAGGCTGTCTTGAGGGTTATGCTCATGAAAGGCTCCCATATGGGGCATCATCTTCCAGAGCACACCCCGTACAGTCACCTTGCTAGGGCCACTAGAGGCCTCTACCTTTGCCTAGCATAAGAGAGACGAGGGCCAGAGGAGTCAGGGGCTATGTGCAGTTTGCCTTTCTCTGCAGTTTCTCATGGTTTTTCTTTCCAAGGGCCTTCAAGGAGATCGAGGCCTCAGGGGCCTGACAGGCGACAAAGGGGAACCGGTAAGAAGAGGCAGTAGGGGCTAGAGAAGGATAGGGAGCCCTGGGGAGACAGGTTGGGCTCTGAGGGGTGGCAGAGTAGAATGTGGGAAGTGGGTATTTTGTTTTGAGACTCTTGGCTGCTCAGCCCTGACACCCTTGGTGTGGGAGTCCTCATACCTCTCAGCCTCAAAGAAGCCCCATCTCCGTGTGAAGCCAAAGCCCTGTCCCCCATCCACCCCTCAGTCTGCAGTATCCAGTGGACCCCTCCCATCTCTGCCCACTCTGGGCCTTCTGAGCCTGTGGCTCAGCTCCCAGGGTTCTGGCAGCCTGCGTCTTGCCACCCAGCCCAGGTCTCAGGTACTCACACCGAGGAGCCTGGGCTGTGGGGAAATGGCCAAAAGTGGTAACTGTCCCAGGGTGCATGGGCACCCGTGGGTCAGCGGCTGCAGATATTGTGGCTTTGGCTACCCTTCTGCCCAGGGAGGAGGGAGTATAAATACCGAAGGGCTAACCCATCATATCTACCTTTCTTCACAGGGTCCTCCTGGACAGCCTGGCTACCCAGGTGCCATGGGCCCCCCAGGACTGCCTGTGAGTAGGGGATCCTGGCTCTGGGGATCCTAAAGGCTTGGGGTGGTAGACAGGCATCTCTCAGCAGGTTCCTCCTTTCCAGGCAGCTCCTACCCAACTATGGGCCCCTCTGACAGGATTTAGCCCTGCCACTGCCTTGGGGCCAAACCCCTAGGGAACACTGTGAGCCCCAGATATGGCGGGGGCTACCTCGAGGTAGGGGGGAGGTTGGGAGGGAGGAGGCCCCTGGAAGGCACTACACTCATGGGAGAGTTGGTGGGGCAGGCTGTGTCCCCAATTTCCATTGAGGGTCCCAGTGACACGTAGGAGGCCACAAGGGCACTACCTCTCCTGCCCGGCTGTCTTCCCTGGTGCCCTGGGCCTCTGGGTGCCAGTCTGGGTGCCAACGGTAGACTCCACCCCTCACATTAGCACCGACTGAGCAGGCCAGGAGGCTAATTTTGCTCTCTCTCTCTCTTTCCCTTTCTCTCTCTCTCTTTCTCCGATTGTCAGGGCATCAAGGGGGAGCGAGGCTATGCGGGGCCGGCAGGAGAGAAGGGGGAGCCGGTGAGTCGAGTCACAGAGCTCAGCTTGCGGGGGTGGGAGGAAAAGCTTCAAAGACGCTGCCTCCGACAGCCACCACTGTGAGCAGAGCCAGAGATTTTCCTAGCAGCCTATGAGGAGGAGCTGTGACCCCTGCCGCCCCTGCCCCTGAGTTGCTCCAGCTGCGTCTCAGCGTCTCTCAGCGCAGGCTGGTGGCTGCGGAGGCGGAGGCTGTGAGGAGAATCCCAGCAGGTCGCATGCAGACAGGCTGCTGGGGAAGGGCGTCAGCTGGCGGGCTCTTCCTCTGCTGCCAAGGCAGCCTGGCCAGGGCTAGCGTAAAGAGCGCCAGGGCCTGGGCCTCGGCCGGCACAACCACCCTTCCCAGAGGCCCCACGCTGAGTGCTGGAGCTGGGGGCCGCTATCACATGAGGACCAGAGGCTCAGCCAGTTAGTGAGCTAATAGTGGGGCCTGGCCAGAGCCCAGGTCTGGCTGGTGACAAATCTCAGATCTAGGAGCAGCCCAACGGACCAGAGTCTTACCTTTCTTCCTCACGAATTTCCCCAAGGCCTCAGTGGGATTCAGCAAACTGTCACACTTTTATCAAATAACAAAGGTTTCTCATGGCCTGCTGGGTGTCAAGCTCCCTTGGGAGGATCCTGCCACCAGTCGGGCAGGCAACTATGGTGTGCAGTCACACAGACATGATGAGAGATAACAGCGAGGGGACACACAGGGCAGGGGAAAGGGCTGGAGCTGTGTGGAGACAGAGGACAGGGCCAGGGGTGTCCCCGGAGGAGGTGGCATTTGAACTGAGATCTGAATAGTAGGAGGAGGGAGACCTCAATTGTGTGTACTGAGGAATTCCCTGAGGGAGAGGCCACGGATGGGGCACTGCAGGCCCAGCTGAGGCCACGTAATGATTCAGTAAGGTTCCAGGAGACCTAGAAGGGTGGTGAATGTGGGCTCTCTTGGTGGGGGGCAGGTAGCCATTCAAAGGCCAGAGGATGGGAACATATATGGCGTGCCGAGGGTAAGCAGTCCGACTGAATGAGGCACAACAGAAGTGAGGGGAATGAAGCAGGAAAGGGTGGATGGTGCCAGATGACAGCCCCTCAAAACCCAGTACTGAAAGAAAGTGTGGCCCTCATTCAGTTGGCAGAGGAGAACCAGGGAAGGTTTTTGAACAAGTGAGTGACATAATCAGAAGTGTGCTTCAGGAAGAGAAGGTAACAGCCATTTGTCAGCTGGCTTGGTAAGCTAGGAGGTGGCAGGACTAATTAGCAGGCTGGTTCCATAGCTTAAGGGAGAAGGGGAAGCCCCACAGGACCAAGCAGAGTCTGGCCATCTCAGCTGGCCTCCCGCTGAGAGTGCTAACCTGCCCCATCCCTATCCTACTTCTTAGCTCCCCTAGAGTGACTAACTCTGCTCCTTTTCATCCTCAGGGCCCACCAGGATCTGATGGCCTCCCAGGTTCCCCAGGGCCAACGGTGAGTGAGAGGGGATGGGGAGATGTGGACATGGGATTCCTTGGTTCTTTCCTGGGGCCTGAGCACAGCAAGATTGGGTTCCAGCTGTGTTCTTCTCTTGTGGTGACAGGGTCCCCAAGGGGAGCGAGGACCCCAAGGGAAATCTGGTGAGAAGGGTGACCAGGTGAGTGACTGCCGGGCCCTGGCTGGGCAGAGGCAGGGAAGGGATGGGTCCTTCTCTCTGAGGTCACCAGCTCTAAACCACTCCCCTGACCCTGGAACTGTAGGCTCCTGGCCCACTGGCCCGCTGGCCCACGGGCTTTGGACTTGAAGCTGCCTCATAGGTGGCATAGTACACTGTCCTTTGCTTCCTCCCCTAGGGCTTCCAAGGCCAGCCAGGTTTTCCAGGCCCACCGGTGAGTGAGTGAGCAAGGACACAAGGCCAGTCTGTGTGATGTGGTCTGTCTCTCAGGAGGGGATGGGCCTGGGGAGAGGTGGGAAGAGGCGGAGAGGAGCAGCCTGGGTGGTCAGGCCTGATTCCCCTGGCAGACCTGGAGAGCTGACCTCCCTGGTGGACCCAGCTGGCCAGGCAGGCTTACTGCGCCTGGGTGGTTTTTCTAGGAAGTCCAAAACTGTGTGTTAACAGTGAAGCACACGCACGCACAGGGCATAGGAGGAAGAGAGAACGGGTGCGTCCCACCCCCACCCGCTTTCATTCCTGCCTGCTCCTTTGTTAACACAGGGTCCTCCTGGATTCCCAGGCAAAACTGGAGCGCCTGGCCCACCTGGCCCCCAGGCGGAGAAGGTGAGTAAGACCCCAAACTGGCCAGAGTCACAGATCTGAGCCATGCAGCTCCCATCCCCCACTGGGAAATTCCGACTGTACCAAGGCTGGTCAGTGACTGCAGGACGGCACCAGGGGCCATGGTGGACCAGTGGTTCCTTGGGTGGCCCTTAGTGCAGGGTCCTGCTGGCCCCTAAGCAGCCCCAGGCTGCCATTTAGTGGGAGAGGGAGGGAAGGTGGGTGGAGGGTGGGGTGGGCAGATGGGTGGTAGAGACAGGTGACTAGGCCTTGGCCCGCTTCTGAGGGGAGCAGCAAAGACATAGGCGAGTACTGAGACTAGGAACCCCAAAAGAGGATGCCAACCCAGAGGGGAAGCAGGTCTGCCTCTCAGGCAGCCATGTTTAAACTCCCAAAGGCCTGGAGAGGGCAAGTGTGACCTGGAAGTAAGGGTGGGGAGGGACAGCAGCCTAGAGAGGCCCCCACCAGCTGCCCCAAGGTCGGCTTGATGAACTCTGAAGAGAGAGCTCTGCCATGCTTGGGGCCGGGTCTCTGATTCAGCCCAGCCTCTGGCCTCCCCAAGAGATGTGCTAGGTGGTGGTGTAAGAGGCCCCAGGACAGACTGCTGAGCTCGGGGTGGTACTGGGAGCCTGCGGGCAGCCTTTCCTCTGAAACCACACGTTAACGTCTCACTGTACAGGTGGGGAAAGCACCCAGCAAGCAACCTGAAGGGTGTGGTGGGGTGATGTGGGGTGGGGTAGGGTCTAGGGCATATACCATGTTAGCAGCTCACCTCCCGGGCCTTCACCGCTTCCGGAGCGAGGGCCCATCAGCCATAGTTGGAAGTGGGGGGGCAGCTCCCTTCACCTCACTTCTCCGTGGAGGACACCCCCCCACCCCACCCCGCACATCATTGCAGAGAATCCCAAACTGCCGGTTCTCCTTCTGGACACGCAGTGGAGCTGATTTGGCTGGGGCTGTGCTGACCCCTCCTGATGGTTTGTGGCATTGCAGGGCCCTAGAGTTTTTCCGATCAGGCCTCTGCCACACCCACAGCTATCCACCCAGGCCAGCCACGGTAGCCCTACGGGGGTGGGTGTGGGGGCAGGAAGGGGGCGGGGTGGGGAATGTTCAGCAGCCCTGCCCGCTCAGCCTCTTGCCACCCACTTCTCCTGGGTAAACATTCCAGGCCACAGGCCTATTCTCCTCACTCTTCTGCTTTGAACTTTCAGTAACTCTCCAGTGTTTTCACATTTTATTTTATAGCCTTTCACACATAAAAAATTATGTAAAACCTCAATCTGTAAAACAGATACAAGTGGAGCCACTCTGGCTAAGTGTGAGGGTCTTGGGAGTTTCACCTTCTGCATCTCCACCTCACACTCCCAGCCTCAAGGCTCTCGTAGACCTAGGCGTGCTCAGGCTCTGAGAAGTACAGAGTGAAACCCCTAGTCCAGCTGATAAAGCTTTGCATTCAGGACCCTTCTCAATCAAGCTCCCCCACCCCACCCCCGCCTCACCAAGCACATGGGCCCCAAAGCCCTGGCCGTGTAGGCTTGTGACCACTTGCAAAGCTTTATCCTTCTCATAGGCGCCCTCTGACAGGCCCCCTTCCTCCTGCCAGTCCAGTCACACATCTGTCCATCAGGGTCTTTCCCGAGCCCTGGCTGTTGTGAGCACCCCCCTCCTCCCAGCCCGTAGTCCTTTCTGTGGAGTGCGGGGACTGTTGCAGTGCCCTGGGTGGCGGGCCTGTAACTCTTGCTAGACTGGGAGCTCCTGAAAGATAGGGGCCACTCTACTTTTTTCCTTTTGGGGCCTCAATGCCCACATGACCTGGCCTGTGAGCTGAATGCCCCAGCCTTTTCCACAAAGCAGAGGGGTAAAGGGTTGCTTTGCAGAGGAAGGCCTACTCTTGGGCAGACAGTGTACAATATGTCAGTTAGGTCAGGACAGAACTGGAACTAGGAGCCAGATGTCCTCATTTCCAGGGGACCCTAGAACCCCTGGCCCAAGGCCACCTTCAAGGCAGGGGCAAGGCTGTACTGACTTTGTTGGGGGTACTGATTTCCAGGGCAGTGAAGGAATTCGAGGACCAACAGGCTTGCCTGGTCCCCCTGGGCCTCCAGGACCTCCTGGGATCCAGGTGAGTATATGCCTTCTCCGCCCAGTAAGCCAGCTTGGCTGTGTGTGTGTGTGTGTGTGTGTGTGTTTGTATTCTCAGGGAGGGAGACAAGAGTTGGGTGAGTGGTGGAGAGAATAGGGGAACTGAGGGGGGTCTCCCACCTGGGGTCTGGCACAGTGTGAGATGCCTTTCTCCTGCTGTAGGGTCCTGCAGGGCTGGAAGGCCTGGATGGAAAGGACGGCAAGCCCGGCGTGAGGGTAAGATGGTGGCCAGAAGGGCAGCCTCCTTTCTTTCCTCCTTGCTCCAAAGAACAAGGTCAAGAGAGCCCCAATAAAAGGAATTAAAGGACCTCTCATGTCCATGCTCTGCTTGAGCTGTCTCCTGCTGTTCCCCCCTCCCTGTTGACACCAGAGCCCCTCGGCTTCTCAGTCCTAGTGCCCTTATACACGTTAGTTGGGCCTCACCAAAGCCAGGACAGTGACAGGGATGCATTTATATCAAGAAACTCAGGAACGGAGTATGCCACAGAAAGGATCAGACTGCTGGCTGGGGTGGCACCCACCTGTAATCCCAGCTATTCAGGAGGCTGAAGCAGGAGGCTCATGACTTTCAAACCAGCCTGGGCAACTTAGTGACCCCCAGCCTCAAATAAAATAAAAAAGACTGTAGCTCAGTGGCGAAGTACTTGGCTAGCATAGAAGAGGCCCTGGGTTAAATCCTCGGTAATGTTTTAAAAAAGCAGGTGGGAAGAATCAGGCTACAGACATGGGCAGTCTTGAGCAAGCCTTGGTTCCTTGGGTCAAGTTTTGCTGGAGAATCTGAAAGGATGAGACCATAGCAAAAAACTGAATATTAAGATCAACCCCCTTCTGTATTTAAAAGAAAGAAAACTGAGGCTCAGGTTGCTGTTGCTTCACTCGGGGTCTGCTGCAAGTCAGAGGGCACACCAGGCTCCCCGAGACATTCCTGCCATCCTGGGGTGGCTGGGCTGGAGGAGGCAAAGCTGTGATGAATGAGTTAGATTCAGACTGAAGCAAACTCTTGTCATAATGTCCCATCTCTTTCCCTAGGGAGACCCTGGTCCTCCTGGCCCCCCTGGTCTCATGGGACCCCCAGTAAGTTGAGCCACAGAGGTAAACTGAGCCACAGTAAGGAGTTGGGGGCTCCGAGGTCTCCAGGATGAGCAGCCACAGTCTCTGCCTGGGAGGGTGGGGCAGCTCAAACCCTCCAGAACCTTCTGCACCAAGCTGCGACTTTGGATTGGCTCCATTTGTTCAATCTGAGGAACAAGGTGGGGGGCCACTCTGGCTGACCTGAAGGATCTGTTAGCTCTCTGCTTTTTCTCCCAGGGTTTCAAGGGGAAAACAGGACATCCTGGCCTCCCGGGACCCAAGGTAAGCATGTTTTCTCTGCTATCTTTATGCCCGACCCCTGGCAGACATGGAAGCCCACCCTGGACAGAGGTGCTACCTGACCTAAGGCCTCTGAGGCCTGGCAGACTACATCAGGGCTTTGCCATCTACCTACCTGAGGGCACTGGGGGCCTCTGGCCAAAGCCAGAGCAGGTGGCAGGGCCTCTCTGCTAAGGGTTAACTTGGGCTGGCGTTACCAAGCTCAGGCTGCCCCTCTCTCTTCCAGGGTGACTGTGGCAAACCAGGGCCCCCTGGCAGCAGTGGCCGGCCAGGCGCAGAGGTAAGATGCAGGGATTTGTGCAAGCTGCTGTTATGAGACCATGGGCTTAGCTGAGGCTGGGATGCAGCTGCTTCCTTCCACTCACTGCCAAAGGAACTGCCTTCTCTCCTCAGCCTTCTGCGGCCAAGTTGCACCCAACACTGGACACCTCAAACCTTCTAAACTGGTCCTCTCCCTAGAGGGTTCTGGGTCACTCGGCCTTGAAGGCAGGGCCTGGCTTTCTTAGCCCTGCAAGGCTTGTGGTAAAGGCCAGAGTCCAGCCTGGCTCCTCTGGCCATTGGTGTCCTCCTTCTTTGCTTAGCCCTTTTCCACCTAGCAGCCACATTTGTGTCTGTATCAGTGTATGTCACCTCTTTCTTTTTCTGGCTCCTACAGGGTGAGCCTGGTGCCATGGGACCCCAGGGACGACCAGGCTCTCCTGGCCACATTGTAAGTAAACTGTTTTTGTCTCTGCCTCTCAGAGAGTTAGGATTCTCTTGCAGTAGCGTGGGGGCAGGCAAGCCTGTGACTGGTCTGGAAGCACCCACCCCAGGAGCGGCTCTAACTGCAGAGATACAAGGGGCTTTGGACTCACCCAGTTCAGTATTTCCCCAGCTCTCTACCACCCTCTTCCTTTCTGAGCACATGCAAGTTCACATGTCAGACAAAGGGTATTCAGCTAATCAACAGATAATTATTGAGCACCTGCTCCATACCAGGCACTGTCCCAAGCATTGGGTGACAGCAATGAACAAGAAAGACAAACTCTCCTAATCTCATGGAGCATTGGCACGGGCACAGCAAACAAATTAACTTGGAAACATCAGGCAGTGATGTGCTGTCATGGAGGGAGCTCCAGGAGGCGGTGTTAGAGGAAATCTGGCTGGGTGAGTGGCATCTGCCCTAGGTCTGCATAAAAGGAGGAGATAACTAACTATGGAGCAGCCTGAGACAAGAGTCACAGGTAGAGGGGTGGCTCACACAGAGAACCAAGGGCCAGGGCAGTGAGGAGCTTGGAGGGCTTGAAGGATCCCAAGGTCAGTGTGGCTGGAGTATAGTTTTAAAAAGACACAAGGACACAAGTGGGACCAGAAAGCTGAGCTTAGACAAGGACTGAGGGGATGCTGGAGGCCCTCACAGGGCAGGGCAGGAAGCGGGGGAGGGCAGGCACAGGGAAGTGGTGGAGGGAGGGCTCAGGGAAGCTTGGGATGTGCTTAGAGGTGGAGGACTTGCTAATACCCCGAGCTGGGGCAGGGCAGGTGCACTGGTAGAGGAATCAAGAATGATGCCTGTGCCTGCACTTGGCTTGGGCAACTGGGTAAGTAGGTGGTGTGTTTACTGCAATAGTGTGGCTTGGAGAGAACGTTTATTAAGCAATAATGAATTTCCCATCTACTTTACTCATCAGGAACACAGAGGACTGCCAATTGGTGCCTTTGATCAGTGTGACGGCACCAAGCTGATAGGGCTCTGGGGAAAGCGAATGCACTAGCACTTTATTGCAGCCCGATCTGGGCTGGCAGTGTAATTTTCAGGTTTTTGGAAATGGTTTTGGAGCTATTTAAAAATAGCTCATGACAAAAAAAAAAAAAAAAAAAAGGAACTCTTTAAGTCTCTTATCACCCTTTTTATGCATCTCAAGGGGTACCACCCAGCCCCACTGCACATTGTGCATGAAAAGACTTGCACATTCTCAAGCTGTGGCCTCGGCAGAGAATCCTTGGGGGCTAGGATAAAGGGGTGCAGGATTCCTCCTCTCGCACCTGCCTGTCCAGCTCAGGTGCCCTGCTGTGTGATGATCCCAGTGCTGGACATTTCCACCCAGGAGTCTCAGATGAGTAGGACACAGGTTATGGCTTTTGGAACTTTCCATCTGGGAGTGTGGATGAACATGGTCTGAGAGAGAACTGAGTGCCTTGGGATTCAGAGTGTCACTGACCAAGGAGGTGGCAGTCGAGCTGTGCCTCAGCAAGGATGTAGGCCATCAGAGATAGGGCAGTCCTGGCACTGGTAGGAGGGAGCATTCTGGGGGCCTGGAGAGCCACTGCACCCCAGAACCCGAGTCGGCGAGGCACCAAGGGACTGGGGATAGGACCAGAGGTCTGAGTGGACGTTATGCTTGGTGCTGAGCCCCTGCCCTTCCCTGCAGGCCCTGGTTCTTGGTCTTCCCAGCTCTGCAGAGCATCAGGCTGTGGGTTCGGTCATCTCTAGGGAAGGAGGGGTTTCAGAAACCCCGGGTCAGTAGTTGGTTCTCTCAGACCTTTGCTCTCTGTGCTTGGCCTCTGCCTGTAGCTCCCATACTCTCCCCTCACACAGCCCCAGGTGCACCATTTTGTGGACCCTGGAGGGTCTTGTGTGCTCAGGTCTCCCAGGCCTCTGGTGTGGGCACAGATTTTTCTGGCATAAGCTCATGTGCAAAACCAGAAATGAAAGAAGGATTTCAGGAAGAGAATGCAGTTGGTGGAGTTTAGGACCTGCTCCAGCTGCCAGCCTCTTTCCCCAGGGGCTTATCATTACAGCCTGTTTCCACCCCACTGACTCTCTGCTCTGTAGGGGCCTCCGGGGCCTCCAGGCCAGCCTGGTCCAGCTGGGATCTCTGCGGTGGTGAGTTACACTTCCCCCTCCTACTCCCTCCCAGGAGTGCTGCCCTGCTCTGCAGTGGGCTCCTTCCAGGGAAGCCAGAGGGAGGGAGATAGCTGGTCTCCAACTCCCTCCTTCTCTGATGTCAGCCTTGCTGTCTCCAATGATCCTCCTTCCGGGATGTGGCAAAGGTTGCCAGTGAGGGTTGGGCCATTCCAGGACCCTGCTGTACGTTCAGGCAGCATCACCCACTCCTGTGGGGCCTGGGAGGTGGGACACATAGTCCCTGGCACGTGATGAAGTGTCTACATCTAGCTATGTGGAATCCAGTACTTTCCCCACCCCACCAGTCTTCTTATTCCCTAGGGCCTGAAAGGAGAGCGGGGAGCTTCTGGAGAAAGGGGCCTAGCAGGTATTCCAGGCCAGCCCGGCCCTCCTGGACACCCTGGTCCCCCGGTAAGGGCCCACAGCCTACAGCACAACCCAGGGGAAAGGGTCAGCTAGCTTTGCCAGTTAGGTACAGCACTGCAGACCTGGCCTCCAGGGAAGAGAGTGGAATTAGGATGGGATGGCAGCACAGGACCTGCACCTGAGGATCGGGTGTGGTTAGACAGACCGTCCCACAAGCCAGTGCCATGCCAGTTGCACACAAGGTCACTGCCTGTGCCAGTGTTAAGTGTCAAAGGAGACTGTCCTGCCCCAAGAGAACTTGTCGGTAATCATACAAAGCCTGGAGATGTCAGGAAACCAGAAGTGCAGTGTTATTGCTGTAACTTTCTGAGCTCCTCAGAAGCCATGGTGTGGTCTCAGCCCACGTATAGCACTGAGAGCAATGCTGTCTTGGCCACTCATCAGTGCTACATACTGAACCAAGTACTTGATGTGCATTTTGCCTTTGTACCTCCACTTCTTTTGGGGGATTGAATTGTCCCATTTTAGATGAGGAAACCAAGGCTCAGCAAGGCTAAGTAGGTTGCTCAGAGCTAATAGGTAGAAGTGAGTTGTTCCCTAGCCTACTTGGTTCCGCAATTTGACTTCTTAGCCAGTCTGCAAAATTACCTCTTTCAAAAGCTCCCCACAAGTGAACCGTATCAGGTGGAATTGATTGCTAGTCTCAAGAAGGAAAAGTCTCCTGGGTAAGCCCAGGCAGGGCCCCAAGTTTCCTAGCCCCATCAGGGTGCTTTCCACCAAGTAGATTTTCCTCTGGGGAGAGGAGCAATGACCCTGGGGTTGGTGGGTTGGGATGGGGTGAATGATTCCAGTTGCTATCAGAGTGGTCACTCAGCCCATGTGCCAGGAAGGCCTAGAGCCACTGCTCCTACTTACTCTGACACCTGCTAAGTGCCCTGGACAGACTGCTTCTACTCTGACCAGGGAAGTGGCATTTGAACTGTGCTCAGAGCAAGGATGTAGGCCATCAGGAGATAGGTCCTTAGGAGCCCCCAGGGCCCCCCAGAAGAATCTTCCACTTGCCATACAATCATAGATTCCTCTTCCCAGCAGCCCTCCAGAAGGGGACTGGGCTAGAAGGTAGCCTCTCCTCTCCTGGAGAGGAAGCTGGCTCAGGCACATCTCAGCAAATCTTACTGAGGACAGAGGCTCACAGTTCCTGTGTTACTTCCACATTGTGCAGGGTGACAGCCAGGATCCCAAGCAAAGAGGCCCAGTGTCCTTTCCTTGCAGAACTCGGGGGAACTGTCAGTATGGGCTTAGAGACTGGGAGCATGGGTTGTCCAAGGCTGAGTACTGCAGGGTCATGGTGTCCTGGTAGAACAGGGAACTGGACAAGCCTGGTGGTCTGAGGTATGTGAGGCTGAGCAGGGTCATAGCTCATCACATCTCCATTGCTCTCTATCCCCAGGGTGAACCTGGTATGGACGGTGCCACTGGCAAAGAGGTACTGTGGTTGCTGGTCTCCTTTTTGCTTGGGGATAATTCTTAGTCCTTGTCAGGCCCTGGCCCCAGTGAGCTCCCCTCTGTGCCCAGACTATCTTGGGGTAGGATCTGTATCCATAGCTTCCATATCTGTGAGTGCAACCAGCCTCAAATTGAAAATATTTAGGAAAAAAACTGTATACGTACAGAACATATACAGACTTTTTTCCTTATCGTCATCCCCTGAACAATATAGTAACACAAATACAGTAGCATTTACACTGTATTAGGTAATATACAATCTAGAGATGACTTAGAATATACCAGAAGATTTGCACAGGTTATATGCAAATACTATAACCATTTTAAGCAAGGGACTTCAGCACCCACAGGTTTGGGGTTCCATGCAAGTCCTGTACCTTGTGGATACTGCAGGAAGACTGTGTATAGGAAACTGGTAACTCATTGCTCTAGGGAAAGGAACTGGAGACTTGTGGACAAGGGTAGCAGTAAGACTTGTTCCATACCTTTTTCCCCACTTTGTGCCCAGTCAAAAAGAGACAGTAATGAGAAAAAACTCCAAACAAACATTCCTTGGGTACCAACTCTTGCCAGACCCGCCACTATTCTAGACTGGCCTCTTATTCTGGATTCTTTTCATCTGTGATGAGGGACCCAGCCAACATGATCAAAGCAGGCCATGCCTCCGGGGACATCATTCTCCCTTCCAGCTGTCACCCCTTTGTTGGCAGGGAGGCTGTCATCCTCTCTTACAGCCCAGCTGGATCCAGCAGAGGGACCTGGGGCTAATGAGGGTGGTCTTTTCACTGTATCTACCTCCCCAGAGGCCTTAGAGATGCTGCTCAGACTTGACTCCTGACTTTACGTTCTTCTAGGGACCGCCTGGAAAACAGGGACTGCATGGATTTCCTGGTCCAAAGGTGAGTCAGGCACTGTCTGGGCGGGAGAGGACATGTTTATGGAGTATACCCATCTCTGAGATAAGATAGTAGCTCCAGTAGACAGGATGAAGGGGAACAGAGTTTGGGGCAACCTTGTCCCTGAATACACCTCACCTAGGGTTCTTAATTCTGCTTGGTGAATGGAAATATATTTTTTTCATTCCCCAGGCATTTTTGGCCCTTGCTGCCATTCCAGGCCCTCTTTCCAGGCCTTAGGGAAAGAGGTCCCTGAACAGTAGTGCTCCCTGCAGTCCTGTCACCCTGACACTAAAGTAGGGCAAGGTTTACAGAAGACTGTACACAGTACTTTGGCATCTCTGAGGAGGAGAGCACTCAACTTTGCCTGGGGGGAGGTGAGGGAGGAAGACTGCATAAAAAACAGGAGCAGTTGGGCACAGTGGTCCACCCCTGTAATTCCAGCACTCTGAGGGGCTGAGGCAGGAAGATTGCTAGTATGAACCCAGCCTGGGCACCTTAGCAAGACATGTCTCAAAATAAAAAATAAAAGGACTGAGTTATAGCTCAATGCAAAACCCATGGGTTCAATCCCCAGTACTGCAAACCACAAAACTAGGAGCACTTCAACCAAAGAGGCGGAGCATGCTGGATAGAGATGAGGGGAGGAGCTTCTAGGCAGGGAGGACTCAGCCAGTGTGGCAGAATCAGAATTATAAGCAGTGAGGGCTGGTTGGCTAGAGGTAGGGGAGGCAGGGAGGTGAGGTTGAGAAACTGATGACCGGGACCACGGTCTTGCATGCCTGGCAAGGAATTGGGCCTTTGTTCTTTGGGCATGTGAGAACCACCAGGTTTTTAACAGGAAGTAACAACAGGAGCCCTGTCACCTAGGAGACCAGCTCTGATGGCAGTGAGGCTGGGTGGCCTGTGGCATGGTGGTCACAGTTCAGGAGAGACACTGAAGACCTGATGGAGCATGAAGAGGAAGGGGTCAACTGCTGAGACATCATGACATGAATTTGATAGCATTTGGTGATGTTGGACTGTGACTTCTTGTTCTTGAAGGGTGATCCAGGGCCTGCAGGACAGAAAGGCCAGGCAGGAGAGAAGGGGAGATCTGGCATGCCAGGCGGACCCGGCAAGAGTGGCTCCATGGGCCCTGTAGGACCACCAGGTCCTGCAGGAGAGAGAGGCCACCCTGGATCCCCGGGGCCCCCAGGGAGCCCTGGATTGCCTGGTATTCCCGGCTCTATGGTAAGAGGAGGCTGGCAGCCATGAGCATGTGGGGTGGAATATGGGTCACTTTAGAAGCTCCTGCTCACATTCTTCAGAAGCAAGCATAACTCCAGGATAGGCCACTCTTGGCTGTGGAGGGAGGTGGGGGTTACAGGACCTTCTCCCCAGCAAACTGTTCTTCAGCATGAGATGCTTTGTACCATTTGGAAGCAGGTAGGACTTTGGATCAAGAAATCATGGGCAGCTCCTGGGACCTTTGGCCTCCTCTCCATCCTATGTTCCTAGGGGAAAGCGCCCAGCTTGGAAGTACAATTGAAGCAGATTTTCTTCTTTCCTCAGGCAGACTTGGTGAATTATGATGAAATCAAGAGGTTCATCAGACAAGAGGTCACTAAGATGTTTGATGGTAATTGGCAGCTGGCTGGGTGGCAGTGGGTGCTGCATGCCCTTCCCAGCTATTTCTCCACCCAGGCCTGGCCTCCTTTGCCTTAAAAATTCAGTGTTCTCCCCCTCCCACACCACATTTACAAGCACAGGGGGAGGGGGTGTGTGTGTGACAAGCATATGTTCAATTATCCATCAATCCTTCCTTGTCACCTGCTCTGTTCAGAGATAAAATGATTCCCTCCTGCCCTCCCAAGCAAAGGAGGCTGACAAGAAAATTGATCTCGCATGAGCCTGCATGGAGTGCACTCTACGCAGAGGGCCAAGCAGCAGTTAGAAAGTGGCTGCTTCTAGGGTCTGTTTGAAGATTTGCTTTTTCCCCTCTGCTTGTTTGCTCCTCAATGTTGCTGTGCGGGGACCTGGGAGAAATGTGGACCCTGTCCTGGAGCAGCTGGGCATCCTGCTTGGGAAGGAGACCCTGCGTGCCAGGCAGTGCAGCCTGGACTTTATTCCAGAGCCAATAGCAAAGCAATGAAAGATGCTAAAGAAGAGAGATGCCAAAATAAGATCTATGCTTCCAGAAGTTCTCCATGGAAAGCCATATGGAGGCCAGGGCCTGGGACACCTCTTAGGAGACCAGCCTCTGTGTTCCTTATCCAGATGTCCTTCTGAAGAAAGGCTGTTCCATGCCAGTGGCAGGTCTGCAGCATGTGTAGTCACTCTGAGTCCTTGGAGCACCCTGTGAACTGTCCTTGTCCTTTCTTACAGATAGGATGGCTTACTACACTTCCAGGATGCAGTTCCCTATGGAGATGGTTGCAGCTCCAGGGCGGCCGGGGCCCCCAGGGAAGGATGGTGCTCCAGGCCGGCCAGGTGCTCCAGGATCACCTGGGCTCCCTGGTCAGATTGGCAGAGAAGGGCGACAAGGTTTACCAGGAATGAGAGGTAGCTCTGCCTTTTTGCTCCTAACGGGCAGGTGTGCCTCTTGGTGGCTGGCCTGAGAACGATGTGCAACTGGTTGTGAATATGGTATTTGTGTGTGTGTGTGTGTGTGTCTTTTTCATTTTTCTGTTCAGGAATAAGATTTCTTATTTTTTTCTTTTTGTCTCAGGATTGCCTGGAACCAAAGGTGAAAAGGGGGACATTGGAGTTGGCATTGCAGGAGAAAATGGTCTCCCTGGCCCCCCAGGTATGAAGACTCTACATTTGAGACCCTGCATTTACATCAGCAGAAACTACATGTCTTTATGTTCTTTGGACGCCGTAGTTGTATAGAACTCCAAATGACTACAGTATAGGTCAACCAACACTGTTACAGTAATGTCTCTGTATCCAGGCTCTCTGCTAGGGCTTGGAGGCAGTGGTGGGGAAGATCCATTACTCACCCTTAGTCCTAAGCGGGGCTGGCATGATGTGGTGAGAGAGAGCTGCATGTGGTCAAGGCCAGTAACCTGAGTTCGAGTCCTGCTTAGCATCTTCCTGGCTGTGTAGTCAGGCTAAGGCTTAAGGTCACTTAAGCCTTTGGGGGTCACTCTCTGAAATGCTGTGTATCCTTAAAGAGGATGGCCAAAACTTGATGGCCTGGCTCTGAGGCCCCGCTTGACTACTTACCTGAAACGCAACCTCTGTGAACCTGTGTCCTCATCCTCAAAATTAGATAATAGTTCTTTTCGTAATTTTGTAGAGTCAGTGACAAAGCATAAAAAGCACCCAGCCCCATGCCTGGCAAACAAAATCTGTCAGTAAAACCAGCCAGTAGTATGATCATCACTGTTAGGTCAGTGTGAGGATCAGATCCAGTCTTCATGAAAATATATTGTAACTTGAAAAATATGCATCAAATGTAAAGTATTACTTACCATAACCATCATTTCTTCTTTTTATATTATCTGGGTCTCCTGATTTCTCTTTTGTGACTCTCCCCTCCCTAGGTCCTCAAGGGCCTCCTGGATATGGAAAGATGGGCGCAACAGGACCAATGGGCCAGCAAGGCATTCCTGGCATCCCTGGTCCCCCGGGTCCTGCAGGCCAGCCAGGGAAAGCGGGTCACTGCAACCCCTCGGACTGCTTTGCAGCCATGCCAATGGAGGAGCAGTACCCATCCATCAAAAACTCGAAGGGGCCTTTTGGCTGAAATGGCCCCCTCCCATGAGATGAAGGACTCCATTTGGAATAAATGACCAAAGATTATAGGACTCCATGATGGGTTATGAATGTTTGTATTGTTAATGTTGTTGTTTTTAATTGCTGTTAATATTTTTTTTAACAATAAAGAAAGAAAACTATCTGCAGTCCCACTTCCCATGCATTCCCCTGGTGCTGCAGCCACATCTCCCTGGCATCTTCCTTTTCCCATTAGGTCTCACATTGGCTCTTCTTTATCTGAAGTCAGCCAGGGCAGTTGTGGGGTGCTGCTGTATAGGATGCAGCACCCCCCACTACCCAGCTTCCATCTTCACATGTTTCTGATTCATCTTTCAGTTTTCTGAGCCCATTTTCTGTCCTCTATGGTGAACTTGCCACAAGTTAGGGAAGGGGTATCACTCAGCCTCTCAAATGAACCAAAAGCAGTTTTGAACACCTTTCAGCTCCCAGTGTTTGGTAGCCCACCCACACTGCCCACCTCACTTCACTTCCTATGACCCAAAGCCAATTTGGCATGCCTCTTGGGAGATGCCACCCAGTGCTAAGGTGTGTTCACCAGCCTGGAAGTCCCTTCAAGCATGCAGACTCTTCTTGATGCTCCAGTAATTCTGTGATTAGAAAACCTGTGCAAACAAGAGGAAAGATAGGCTCCAGCCCCTGCCTAGGCAACTAGGGAATGCTTCTCTGGGAAGTGAGATGGAACCTCTCCCTGCACCAATGCATGGCTCTGTCACCAGCTCTCCAGCTTCAGGCAGTGCCTTTCCAGGTTGCAAATGACATCTTTTGTTACTCAAATGTGCATGATACTCTCCTGCACATTTTAACCTAGACCTTTAGAAAACACCTGGCTTGGTTTGGTGAGAAGGGCTCACAGGCAAACCACAGTGAGATCTAAACTTGTGGTCCTCAGAGCCCACTGGGGACTTGGTGATCCATCCACACTCTCTCTGCATATGTGAAAGGGATAGGAAAATAAGAAAAGGACAGTGAATTGAACATTATAGGAACACTCCATCTCAAGCTGCTTCTTTCTCTACTTTTTAGATCTCTTGTCCATCAGGACAAGGCTGGCTGCCCCGTGAGAAAGCAACAGGGCACATCCAAGGGGACTTCCAAAGAAAGGCTTTTACAGGCCCCAGCTCTCTGGAAGGCTTATTCAAGCTGGATGAACTTCAAAGGGATCGCAGAGCAGGCTCAGAAATGTACTCCAAGTTGAGATGTTTATCCAAACTGCCTGAAGCCTTCAAGCTGGCTGTGAAATCTCCCCAAAGCTGGCATTTCCAGCATATTTCTGAGCATTCTTTCCTCTGGTTGAGCCCCCAAATTCCAGGAGATCAGCCTAGGGATGGCTTCTCAGAACCTTCACCGTATTTTCTCCCTGCCAGGGACACAGAGGTGTGCTGGTGGTCAGAGGAATGAAGTCAGGCAGACTCCGCTGAGCCTGCCTGAATGCCTTGCATGCTGTTTTTAGATACAGGAAGAGTCAAACTCTTTTTCAGCTCTCACCAGCAATTCTCAGTTAACACTGGTTCTAAACGAAAACATTAAAAAGCAAATACATCATCTCTGCATTGAAGTAGCAGCCAGGTTTTGGATGAGGACAGATGGATGAGGACAGTGGATGAGGACAGATGTTAAAGCACTCCCATTGGAAGGCCAGCTTCCACTCTCAGCCCAGTCTACAAAGCGAACTGATGATAGGCCTCATGACTGGGGCCATGTTGGCGCTAATAGACAGAGAAGCACAAGTCAGTTGTGAAACTGAGCAGGTTGGCTCAAAAGGCCAGGAGGGAAAATTGCCACAAGGAAACATCAAACTCACCCCCTTCGAGGGTCCCCAGGGAATTTATCCTTATAGAGTAAATGATGTTTACTCATTTAGTTTTCTTCCCGAGTCACATTTAGGCTGTTCTCCTGGAATTCTAGGACAGGGGAGGCTTAAGCTTCTATGATTTGAGTGTTGCTTCCCAGGAGTTTGAAATTGCTGTGTTTTCTTGGACCATGAAGAACCAGATGGGAAGCTGAATTTTATAGCCTCTTTTTTTGTGGTCAGCGAAAAAAAATCTGTGAATCTTGCTTATCAGTTCAGGAGCTGGGTAAGCTGAAGAGAAAACAAGGAAGGGCACAGGCCTTCTACTTCTCTTAGGCAGCTTTTCCACACTGCCACTCTTACTCTTCCATCTTCATTTCTTAGTCTATTCCAGGCTTTTAAGGCAACCCAGAGATCATTTTAGACAAAGTCTAACTAGATAAGTCTATTTCCTCTTCCTACTTTGTGCTAGGAACTGTACTAGGCTCTGGGGATCCCAAGGCAAACTAGATAGACGTGGTTCCTGCCCCCACATTGTACAGAGAGAGTAGACAGTTAAGCAATTACAATAAAATGGGATGATGGGGCAGTACCAGGTGCCAGGGGTATGCATCGCTGGGAACCTAACTCTGTCTAGAGAGAAAGTGATCGATCCAGGCACAAGGAACAGCATGTGCCAAGTTCAGAGCTGATGGAGCACAGCAGGCTGTGATGGGACAGAAGGCAGGATGGTTGGATTGCTGAACACAAGCAGGGGAGAGACAGCGGGGAGCCACTGATGGGTTTTACACAAAGGTATGCTAAGTCTGGTTTACCTGATGGGGAGTTTGCTGATGGCAATGTGAAGAGTAACTGAGGTGTCCCTAATTTGAGAAGCATTTGCTGTACAAGATGGATAAAAGGCTGTTGCATACTTATCCTGCAGAGAAAAATCCCAAATTTGATGCCTTCTGGAATTTCAATTTTTCCTTTTTGTCCTATTTCCCTCTGTTACCACAATTCAACAGAATCTAACAAGATTCTTTCTTCACACGCAGCCAGTCCTTCAATCCCTTATGAGATTCGATCCCTTTTGTTGCTGTCCTGAATAGTTTACAGGAATAGACCGCATCAATGTGCTCTATGAGCCCATAATGGAAGAGGAGTGTGGCCAGATTGCCAGGTCTGCTGTTCTCATTTTTTGTTTGCTTCCATGGAAGGCAGCAAATCACCCTCCAATTTACAAAACTCAACTGGAATTTAAATTTCAGAACAGGTTCTAGATGGAATCAAAGAGAATTAATTCCATAATAATTAGGTAGGTGTTGCATTCCTTTTCACTAAGCCACACAGGAGCCTGGCACTCAGCCAGGAAGCTGTGGGGCGGATGTGTCTCTAGGGGATGCAATATTTTCCAGTGGCCAGGCCTTCCAATACCAAGATCTTCCTGTCCTCTGATGGGTCAACTACAGGACTTCCATGAACTCTGGAAGGTGCTCTTTGCTCTAAAGGGCTAGAATCTAGGTTTTCCTCTTTGGCTAAAACAAACAATAACAGGAATGTCCCCACCCACCTCTGTCTGCCTCAGGTAGTTGAGGTTTTGGAAATGAATTGTTTTCAGTCTTTGGAAGATCCTGAGCTCTCTTTCACCTAGCCTTTTCCAAAATAAACACACCTGGGCCTGCTGCGGGTCCTCAGAGGCATAGCCCTGGATGTTGGCTTTGGTTGGTGTCTGGCTGCCTAAGATTTGGATGCCCTTGCCTCCCAAATAGCACAGACCTCCAACAGAAAGCTCTTAAGTCTTTAGCCAGGCAGCAGGGATGGGGACAAAGAATCCTCATAGGCAGTTAATAGCACCTAGAATAGAGCCTGGCAAGTCATGGTGTTGTAGTCAGGGGTTGTACAGAGAACAATTAGAATAAGGACATGGAGTTTATAATATTATTTTTATGATGGTCACCCAGAGTTAACACAAGAAAATGCAAGAAATCTATTCACAACACCAAAGACATAGAATATTTAGTTAAGGGCCTAAATCCCACAGCAATGTCCCACATGAACCTAGATAAAGACCCAGAGCTCATGACAGTGCCTCCCACAAGTCCAACTGGAGGTCTAGAGCCCACAAGAAGGACTCACGCCAGTCTCTTTTACGGATCCCTGCTGGGAAGGCCCAAAGGTCAGCGGTGGAAACTAGGAAGTCTATGCCAGTAGGGTGAAGGAGCTGTGCTGATAGGCTGAGGGTTCTATGCTGGAGCCGAGAAGTCACACTCACAACAAACACCAGGGCTGTCCTGAAAAGCACCACAGCCATCCTCAGCGACACGGAGGCCCTGAGCTCCTCTGATGACAAGCACAGTCGAGTACATGCCAGGAAGCCAGTGTGATGAATCCATCCTGGAGACCAAGCGACATATATCTTCCCCTCCGGAGCCAGGAAGCAATGCTCGATGTGAGAATCAGAGCTTCTCCAGGAGAACCTAACGGCTCAAATAGCAACACGTAGGAGAACCCACAACACCTCAACGTCTCAATGCCATAACACCTTAATGCTCTTCCTTCTCCTTCTCCATGTCTCCATTTATGCTGGCAACTTTCCTCAGGTGAAACATCTCCGCTCAGCGCCACACTGATGTAATCCAGCTGGCATTAAGTTGACCACCATAACACATGGCAACTCCGTAGACTAAGGTGTTTGTGGAATAAATGAATGTGAATCACACTATCCTCAGTTAGCAAGCCAGGTGTCACTCTTGTCTCTCTGGGCTAATATCTTCTTGACCTTTACCCCCTCCCTTCCTCCCATACTTCAGAATTCCTTTTCTGAGATTTTGCAATTCAGTTTCACCAATATTTTTTGCACTGTGGGGTTATGAAGGTACAGAAGACATGAAACCTAATATTAAGTACTGAATGGTTAAAGCTGTGTGAACTTGGGTGCAAATTCTGAATTCTCCATTTATCCTTTTGATGTTAAGGAAGTCACTTAGCTTCTCTGGGACTCAGCCTCTCAGTATAAATGGGTAGTAGTATTTATTTCAAAAGACCATGGTGGTGGCCCTGAAGCAAGGTCAGCAGATTGCTATAGCTGCTGGTTTCAAACAGGAGCCTAAAGAGAATTCTTTCTGTGGTCTGTTGGCCATTTCAGAACTTTGGAAATGGAATGGTCAATTTATCAGAAAGAAATAGCAGGTGAGTGTGGCAGATTCTCGGCGGCCCAAAGGAGAGAGACCCTGGTGCCTTGGGACCTGCACCATGAGGTTGACTCGGGGTGCCAGGGGAACAAGGAGCTCCTCCGCTCTCTGGGGGGCGTCTGTGAGCCTGCCAGCATGCGGGCTGAGAATCAAACATCTCATGTCATCCCGTCCCCCGTCCCGTGTCCCCCCTACCTTAGCAAGTGGGAGCCAGTGAACTACACATCTTGTGAAAAGATTGGCTATGTTATTTAGTATGAGCTCCCCATATGCAAAGATATGGACAACCATTTGGAAGAAAACAAGACACAATATGACAGATAGTGACGATCTCTGGTTGTCTAGCTTTGAAATTTATGCTTTCTTATGTTCCGTTCTGTTCTGTTTTGTTGTGTTTAATTTTACCCCCTTTAAAATAAAATTTAAAAAAAAGACCATGGTGAAAATTAAACAATAGGGTACTTAGCACAATATCTGTCACCAAGTAAACATTTAATAAATGATGATAATAATAACCACTAACATTTAATGAATTCATAACAGGTCCTGTTCTAGGCTTTGGGGGTAGAGAAGTGAGTAAGAGAAAGAGAATCCTATAATACCCATGTAAACCTCACAAAATGCATGCAAACCTTGAAAGAAGTAAAGACTAATATGAAAAAATAAGACACAGTGGTACAGCAGATGACTGGAATGTGTGTGTGGTATCAATGTACTTTAGATGTGGTGTCCAGGAATTTCCCCATCTCCCCAGGAGGTGCTATCTCAGCTTAGACCTGGATGACAAGGAAGAGCCCATCAGTGGAAAGCAAAGGGAGTAGTATTCTAGAAAGAGGAAAGAATAAGTCCAAAGATTTGGATTCAGGAATGAGCTCAGTGTATTCCAGGGATGGTGATCAGGCCAGTGTGGCAGGGACGAACTGAAGAAGACAACAATGGATGGCAATGAAGTCAGTGACACAGGCAGGGTGTGGGTCATGTAGGTGCATGAAAATCATAAGTTTAAATTTTGTTATAAATATGATGGAAAGTTCTTGGAGAAGTTTAAGCCAAATAATGACATCATCTGATTCTCATTTCAACATAATCACTCTGGCTGTCCAATGGAAAATGAAGTGTGGAGGAAAAAACTGAAATCAAGGACATTGGTCAGGAGGTTACTGTAGTGAGCTAGGCTACACATGATGGAGTCTTGGATCAGATAGTGCAGACAGGAAGAAAGGAACAGATGCAGGTATATTTTTGAATTAGAGCAAATGGAGGTGGGGGAATGAGTAGAGAAACAGCCACATAAGAAAAATACTAGGTTTCTGACCTGAGAGATTGAGTTTGCTGAAATGGAGAAAAGTGGATTTAGGGGAAATATGAAAGAGAACTCTTATACAAGGTAGGGTGGAATATAGCACAGCGACAGTACAAGTACAAAAAGAGGCTAGCAAGAGTGGCTAACTTGAGATGAATGTAACATGAGGAAGTTGGGTGAGATGGGATTGGAATTGAGGCTTGGAGGATTGGAAATGGGAGGCAGGGGCTGCTAGTCCAGGTAAAAGGAGTGATTTGACCATAGGTTTGGGCATAAACAAATACGATAAGCTCATTTTCTTTGTCTTCTTCCTTCCTTCCTTCATTTATTTATATTATTATTTTTTTTTAGACAGAGTCTCATTAACTTGCCCAGACTGACCTCAAACTTGCAATCTTTTGCCTCAACCTTCCAAACAGCTGGGATCACAGGTTCTCAGGCACGCACCACTACATTTAGCACTCATTTTCAAATTTCCAATATATTTATTTCTGACAGTTGAGGAAACTGACCTAAGTAAAACAACTTGTCCAGGATCATATAATTAGGAGTAATAAAATCAATATCCTCACACCTAAGTAAGAGAGCTGAATCATGGAATTGTGAGCATAGGAGGACAACATGGGACACAGACTGGTGCTGTGGGAAAGGTTTAAAAAGTGAGGTTGGATTAGATTGTGAAAGGTCTGTGATGCCAGGATGACTGACCTTATTTTGCAGGTGTAAAGGAGCATGTTTTGCAGGCCGTCCAATGGGCAATCATCACGAGCATAAGCACTGTGATTTTGTAAAACACTGGATTTATAACCCTAAATTATTCATTTATCTATTTATAAAGAATAATGGCAGGCATATCTGACACAATCCTGGAAGAACTTAATAATCAAGTACTGTACTGTATAGGTTTTGAACCCAGAGAGGTAAGTATGTGTTGGAGTTTCTTAGGAACCACGAGATGACCTACTAAGGTGAACAATCTAGGCTTTACTGCTGAGACCTGGGCATCCACTGGAACCAGTTCTACGTCATACTTTGTTATGAATTCATTGTGAACTAGGGCAAGTAAGTCACTGCCTTTCTGGACCTTCAATTTCCCCATTTATGAAGAAGGAGATACTAGATCATCTAATTTTCCTCCTACTCTAGCCATTTTTTCCCCCAAAGACCACGGATCTAAAGCCCACGCCAACGCCACTGCCTTGACATTATAAGAGTACTTTTGCCATCGCCTCTTCTCTTTTCCAGGAGACAGGGACCCGTGCCTCGTAGTCATGGCAACCACCTGGGCCCTCCTAGGGCGGAAACTTGGAGTGACGACAGTTATACGCCACTATGATGTGTCCTATTTGCCAGGTTACAACATGGCCGCCGCAGCAATACCTGCCCGTTATTTCACTAAATATCTTGGCCTAAGCAGCCCTAGAACCTACTCTAAGTCAGGAAAGGGAGAGACAAACGCTCCAGTACAACCACCAACACTTGCGGACATTTTGACTCTGCCCTAAACTTCTGATCTGTCCTGTAGGAACCCAACCACCTCTCTGTAGCGTCATTTCCGTTGGCTGACTTCACCAAAAATTGACAGCCTGTTCGTCCAGTCAGAAGCAGGTCCACCTCTAAACCCTAGGAGGGGCAGTTTTGAGAGCAGGAAGCCCCGCCTTTCGCTGGTTGTGACGTCAGAGTCGCCATGGCAAGTTATCCGTATGGGCAGGTGAGTGTGTGAGGGGGTCCGCGGATCCAGGTAGGGGGCGTGCCAAGCCCAAACCGGGGTTTGCCCGACTCCTCTTTCTCCTGGCTTTTCCCGCGACATTTATACTCCGAGATTCGCTTCAGCGAGGCCTCACGCCTGAGAGAAGAGAAAAGGGACTGCTAGTGGCACCATGCTCACGTCACTCCGGACCACTGATCCGTGAGGTGGTGTGGGGGCCTTTGACCTCCCGCACGTGAGGATTTGGGAACTGTGAACCCCACAGACCCAGACTGGGCCGGGGCCTGAGTTCCACACACCTCCTAAGACTCTAGGCGTCCTGGGCGGAGCGATCAAAGTTGACAAGACCTTTAGAACTCTGGTTCCAATGGTATCATGTAGGGCGTCCGATTAAAAACACAGATTTTTCTGACCACCTTTCACGTACTGCATCTCAATAACCAGGAGAATCCATGGTTTTAACAGGCGCCACAAGCACCCTTGCGTGATTACTGACGTAGTCTAACATCTCTGTTTCACGTGTAGGAAAAGTGACATCCAGAGAAGACACAGAATTTATCTGAAGTAACTAACACCAGTTAGGCAGCAGAGCCAAGGTCAGAATCCGCTCTGTCTGAAAATACCTTTCTCACTTGCCAGTCTATCTCGAAGCAGCTGAGAACAGCAGCAATGTGATTCTGTGTCCAGAATTCTTTTTTGGGTGACAAAACAGTAGAGTGATTAAGTGCAGTTTAGAGCCAGAATAGGTTCATGTACTTAGTTTCGATCCCTTGGACAAGATACTTTGCCTGTGTGTGTGTGTGTGTGTGTGTGTGTGTGTGTGTGTGTGGAGTGATGGTCGTGCCGGCACTGGGTATTGAATCCAGGACCTTTACACTGAGCTACACTCCCAGCTCATTTTTTTGAGATGGAGACCTCACTAATTTACCTAGGCTGGGCTGGAACTTGTGATCCTCCTGCCTTAGCTTCCCAGAGTGCTGGTATTATAGATATGCACCACAATGCCCGACTAACATTTTGCCTTTCTAAGCCAAAGTCTTTTCCTCTGAAATATGGTAGAATAGGGTATACATGGAGCTATTTCGAAAAAATGAGATGATGCTTACAAAGCACTTGGTACAAAGTATGATGTAACATGTGTCCCCTTTTAGTATTTTGAGTTTTACTAATGTCCTAGAAGTTCAGTCCTGGGAGGCCTCATAACAGCCTCCATTTAAGAGGAGTACATAATCCAGAAAGGGATCCTGGATTGCCTGAAATCACATTATAATTTAGAAGAAAAACAGTCATGCAGGAAAAATTAGAAAACAAGGTTAAATGGTATCTTAGCATACAACTAACCATAACCACATGCTAAATGATGTTATAAGGGTTCTTGCAGGAATTGCAGCTCTGCACTGTTTACTCAGGAACTGGATCTGAATCACAGCATGAAGGCCCTTAAACATGCAGGGGTTATTACCCCTAATCTACATCTGAGGTACAAGCCCAGAGAGGTTACCTGGGCAAAAGGTCATACACAGCAAGTGAAGGTGAGGCCAGAGCTAGAATTTAGAACTCCCTTTATTGCATACTTAGCAGTAAGAAGAGACACCAGCGTTGGCTGAGATTAGGAGGAAGTAAAATACAGTCGTGTTTTCTAAACTACTGTATTTTTTGAGTCTTGTAAGATGTTAATAGTTTTTTTTTCAATGTTGAGGATTAAATCCACGGCCTTAACACTCAGCTACATTTCTAGCCGTTTTTTACTTTTATCTTTTATATTGAGGCGGGGTCTTTCTAAGTCACTAAGTTGCCCAGGGTGAACTGTAGCTTGCCATCTTACTGCCTCAGCCTCCCAGAGTGCTAGAATTACAAGTGTGTGTCACCATGCCTAGCAATAGGTACTATAGAGGAGGATTCTGTGGTCTTGGGGCATTTGTTAAATTCGGTTGAATATATGTTCATAATATGGTATCTCAGAATTCTAAATTTGCTAAATGTGTTTCACCATAGAATTCTCCTTTTGTTTTTTGTCTAGTC
Organism: Dolichotis patagonum; assembly: GCA_004027295.1. Classification (NCBI taxonomy): domain Eukaryota; kingdom Metazoa; phylum Chordata; class Mammalia; order Rodentia; family Caviidae; genus Dolichotis; species Dolichotis patagonum. The sequence continues at coordinate 28,422 of PVJX010000997.1, read as the reverse complement.
ATTTTTACAACACTATAGTATTCCTGAGGAATACAATTTGGGAATACATTGCCAGAGTGCATTTTTCTCAGTGACTCAGTCTGCATCTGAGTTGCTTGTTTAGAGAAGATACTTTTTAACTGGATATGGGTCGTGTATGTCTGTAATCCCAGCACTTTGGGAAGCTGAGGCAAGAGGATCACAAATTTGAGGCCAACCTGAGCAATTTAGTGACTTAGCTAGACCCTGTTTTATAAGAAAGAATTTAAGAAAGACTGCAGGTATAGCTCAGGGCAAAGGCCCTGGTTTCAATCCTCAGTGCTATAGAGCTGGGTGTGGTGGCACATACCTGTAAGCCCAGTACTTGGGCAGCCAAGACAGGAGGATTGCCATGAGTTTGAAGCCAGCTTAGGCAACCTAGTGAGTTCAAGCTCTGCCCGAATTACACAGTAAGAACTAGTCTCAAAAAACAAAACAAAACAAAACAATCCTCAGTACCACACAAGACAACGATAAAACAACAAAAAAAACCCCACTACCTGAGACTTGCTCTGTGCCCAGAAATCTATATCTTAATAAGCTTTGGGAATAATTTGTATGCATTCTAGAAGCAGCGACTGGCTAGACAAAACTGGGCTAGAATCCTAACTTTACCACTTAACAGTTACATACTGTTGGACAAACTATCTGAGGGCTCCGAGCCTTAATTTCCTCATGTATAGGAGAAATAACCTGTAAAAAGGGATGAAATGCAACAAAGCATAGGGGAAGCCTGTTGCATTGCTAGCATATAGCATGCTTGACAGTATAAGGTGGCAGCTTTTGCTACTCTGTTACCATTAGTATGCCATGCCACCTGGGCGTATTCTTGGAGTGAAATATTGAAAAGGAGCACAGAGGAAAAAAAAATAAAGTATCTGGAATAGAATAAGAAAGGGCACTTTTTTTTCCTACCATGTTACTGCTACCTGATTCCTTGCCCTAGGTGTTCTAAGAAAGGAAACTGGTTGTTTTAAGTCATCTAAAGGCTCAGTCAGTGCTGCCTCCCCACCACCCACTACATAGCCTGGGAGGATCCCAGCCAATTTCGAGGAGTCACAATTCCTGTAATTTTCCATTGCCTACAGCCCAGAGTATTCAAGCATAGCCTGGGTGTTGGAATCATAAAACTCAAGCACCCATTGGCCCTGTGATTCAACCAGCTTGATATATTTCAGTGTTAAGATCTTGGTCTCTGAGGTCAGAAAAATTTGTGTTTTTAAGTCCCTGCTCCTCTACTTTCTTACAGAAGTTTGTTGCAAAGGTCTGAAGCATGCTTTCCCCTTCTTTAGAATGGGGTCATAATAGTACCTATCTCAGAGTTACTGTAAATATTAAATGAGAGAATTCGTGTTAAGTGCTTACTGTGGTGTTTGACATGTAGTCAATACTCCAAGTGCAACAAGAAGACAGATATGTAGCTTGCAGAGTCAGTATGAGAAGTGTACTACTAGGACAGCACAGGAAGGGTACCTAACTCACTAGGAATGTAGGAAGATTTCCTAAAGGAGATGATGTTTAAGCCAAACTTCAGATCACTAATGGGAGTGAACTGGGTGAAGGAATTGCATACTAGCAAAGGAAATAGCTTCACAAAGACTGGAAACAAGTAAGACAGCTCAGTATTTTGGAGGAACTTTAATATCAGTGTGGTAATGATGAAGTAAAAGGTGCAAGAAGTAAGACCAGAAAAGAGCTGAGGATTTAGCTTAGTGGTATAAGCACCTGCTTGGCAAGGCAAGGTTGTAAGTTTGATCCCTGGTACCCCTCCCCCCAAAAAAGACCAGAAAAGTAAGCAAGGACCAGATCCCAAAGTGCCTTTTATGCCTTTGGGGAGAAGGGAGGTCACTTCATGCTAAGAGTAGCAGAGGAGCTGGTAAAGGGTTTGTTTGGTCCTTTGGAGCACTTACCATGGGGCACTGTGGAAATGGATTGATGCAGGTAGATCGGTTTGAAGCCACTGAAGTAAGGTAGGCTTAAGAGAACAAGGACTGGTGAAGGTTGGTTTGAGAAGCATTTGGGAGGTAAACTTAAGAAAACTTGGTACCTCATTAAGAGAGGCAGAAGGAAAGAGGGAGTCTTCAGAAGGGCAATGAGCTTTGAGTTTGGGTGCCTGTAAGGCAGAGGTATCAGGAAATGAGAACCAGAGGGAGATATAGGGTTGGAAAGAAGGCCAGAGGCTCTTGAATATGTGGGTTGCTCAAGGGAGATGAAGCTAGAGAAAGATTTTGGAGTGTCAGCACAGAGGGGGTAATTAAAGTGTTGGGACAGTTCTTGGCTCACTGGTCATTGGTTGCATGTTTCTGTCCTTTAAATATTTTGGGAGGCCCTGCTAGTACCATTCCTTCTGACTTGTGATTGTTTAACCCCTTAGCTTGGGCTTCCCCTGTTCCAGCAGACACTTGAGGAGTAGCTCTGGGGTGCAAGCTTGTCTCTGTGATGCAGCCTCCTCCTTTCCTCATCAGGACTCAGCATGGACCAGCCTTTGATACCTCTGAGACTCGCAAGAGTCTTGGGGGCAGAAGAATGAGTTCTCAGAACTAAATGAAAATACAGGACTTCTGCAGTGGGTTATTTGGGAGAGGGTGGGCTTCATCACTTGCAAGGTTCCAGGCGATACTGCAGAGATTCCGTTATGACTGAGAGGCTGGACTGAAAGGTCTTTGGGGTTTCTTCTGATATGTGGTTCTCAAACTGGGTCTCAGTGTTGAAATGAAGAAATAGTAAGATTCTTCAGAGGCACCGTGATTTCTGGGCCCGAAGGTACTGTAAGATTGCCTGCTCCAACCTTTCCCCCATTGCCATCTGCTCTGGAAAGCCATCATATTTGATAGATATTTAGCACAATCCTTGGTGCTGCTACATGCTAGGCACTCATTCATGCAGACTTGTTTTGAGTCCCAACTCTCCCGTTCTAACCGTATGACCTCAGGCACATTATTAAATTCCTGCACCTTAATTTTCTCATCCCTAAAATGGGGAAAGTAGCACTTATCTCCCAATACTGAGGATTAATGAAATCTGATTGAACTGGAAGTAATTAGTAGTAATAATAACTGTCTTCCAACCCCCTAATATATTGAATATAATCAATGAGGCTGATTAACCAGTTGTGTAATCAACTAAAGGCCCAGAGGTAGTTTTATGTGATGCTTCAGTAACCATGGTTACTGAACTCTTCTTCATTTTTCCCCCTATTTCACAACCTTGTGTTTATTAGTATGAGATACTCTTGGAAAAACTCTTAAAAGGGTTGGCAGCATGAAGTGATATAAAAGAATGTGGAGTCAGGTTTTCATTTCTGAATCGAACTTTTACTAACAACTCAGTTACTTTACCTACCACCTTCCCCAAACTTCCTCCCCAGTCTGGATTCCACCCCAGGTGTTGGTTCTGCCTCCTTCATCTCGTGCAGGCTAGAAACCTGAGTCATCCTAAACACTTCTCTCTCCTCACTCCTCCATCTCTTTCCTAATCTAATTAGTTCCCAAGTCATGTTGAGTCTATCTCTGAAATAGCTTGAGAATCCGTGCCGTCCGCCCTGTTCCTGACTCCGCTGTCTGGTTCATGCCCTGCCTAGCACCTGAGCTACCATACCACACTAGATCATTGCCCACACTTCTGGTTAATTCTCTAAGCAAGGCTTTGATCACATTCCTCCCTATTGGAAACCCTTCTGTTGGTACTGTTTTCTCCAGCAGAAAGCCCAGACTCTTTAAAGTGGTGTTCCTCTGTTCAAATATTTATGGAAGCTTGCAGATGCCAGGCACTGTGCTGGGCCCTGGGTTACCCTGATGACCAAGGCCCAGCATCTACCCTTGGGGAGCTTATTGTTGGGAGGAGACGCATTTAACTCAGCCGCTAACTGAAAGGTGATGGGAAATGTGGTTGATCAAGGAGTTTGTAAAGAGCCTTTCTGGATTCACACCGTATTCTCTTTTTCGGCTCATTTCCTGACCACATCATGTTCACCCGTAAGTCTGTACTGTCTTCTCCCTTCTTTTGGGAGCATCTGTCCCTGCCTTTTTTCTGAAGGGATGCCTAGGTGTCTGATGTTACTGCTTCCTCTTCCAGGAAGACTTTATGATTCACTTCATGAATTGTTCTTGTGATTGGTCATTTATTCATTCAGCAAATGGGACAGAGTCCTGTGTCCATGCTGCTTTCCTAGCATGTAAGTAGGTTTTTCTGCTGGCACTGATCAGATTATTTTGTAATGAGATGTGGGGTACTCAAAGGCAGAGTCCCCTTTAGTTTTGTGCTCTCAAGTTGTGCTTCGTAAAGACTGGCAGAATGAAGTCATTTCACAGCTCTGCACTCAGTTTCTCCATCTGAAAGTAGACCTACTAATATCTTCCTTTTTTCTGTCAGGTGTTATTGGTTATTGGTGACATTCCGCCAGTAGTGTTTGCATATGTGGAAGTGCTTTATGGGGCTTTTGTGTGGGAGAGAAAAGAGGGATTTTGCTGCTGCCAGACTGCTCCAGATGCACAGGCCCGACAGTGTGATAGGTGGAAGGACAGAAGACCTGCCCGGCTGAATCTGCTTTGCTGTCTGGGAGCATTTCCCAGATCAGAGAGCTGTGCCTCAGGTCCCCCTGGCTAGGGAGAGCTTTGCTTGCAGGGCTTCTGGGAGCAGCTGTTTACTGGCTTGGTGTACAATATGTCCTCTCCTGGAATCTTTGTGCCCTGTTGCCTAATGAAGGAGCACAGTAGCAAAGGCAGTGTGTGGGCTGGTGAAGTAGTCCTTCCACTTCTGACTTTTATTCTTGGGGACTTGGGCAATTGCTTTCCTCTCCCAGCCTTAGTTTCCCCATCTGTAAAATGAGAGTTAAGTTACATTACTGGCTGTCAGGGTACCTCTCCTGTTGCACCTCTCCAACCCCCTTGGAATTTCATTAATTCTGAAGTGCCAGGTAAAATGTCATTTTCTTGTGGAATCCCTCTCTGATTTTACCCTCTTTCCATTGCAGTTCTGTGGCAAGTAGCTTATGTGTCCAAGTTAAACACCCATTTTTTATGCTGTTCCATTAGATATTACAGAGTATCCCCAGACCCTTTTGTTAATTGTGAGTTCCTTCAAAGTATCTTAAGGTCTTTAACCCCACAGGGTTTACCTGGCCCAGGACTTTGCTGATACTAACAATTCATGTAATAAGAACAGTAGCAGTAATGCTTTATCATTGCTTAGTCCAAGCATGTTGTTAGAACTGTTTTTCTTCCATTAGTGGTTTTCAAACTCTCTTTTGGTTCATTCTGAGGGTTCATCCAAGTCCTCTCAGAATCTAGCAAGGCAGGAGGCCCCCATGATTAGGGCTCTGGAACTCCCCCTGGCTTTAGCCAGAGCTAGTTATTTTGATCGATTTTATTCATTTGATCAAAGGATTCTTTAGCTAAAAATTAAACTGAGTTCTGCTACATATATTTTGTGCATGACATGGAACAATCCAATGAGGAAAGGATTACTATATTTTGTGAAGAAGCAGGCATGAACTTAGCTGGTAAGAGCAGAGTTTTGAATTGAGATCTGTCATGATTTCATTGTCTGTGAGAGTCTGGCTGCTAGGGAGCTTCCAGGGAGGAAGAGGCCCTATGATACTGAGGGGAGAGGTGGCAGGGCCTGCTTCCTGCCCTCTCCTGAGATGCCTGCCTGCCTTGAGCAAGCAGATCCCTTTTAGAAGAAGTATGAGTTTGGCCTTAACCTTGAGAGTAACTGTCTCAGGAAGTATCAAACACAATAAAAAGAGAAAGCCCAAACTTTCAGTGCTAGGCCACTGGGGCACCTACAAGTTGATCTGGAACATACTGGAACTTATACTGCCCTTAGAAGTTGGTCACCTGCTCACTTGCCCTCAGCAGGGCTGCAAATGTATTAGTGGTATGTTCTGCCAGGCCGGGTGCTAGCTAGTGGAACACTCAGCCACACAGGTCACTGACTTACGGCATGTGGAGATGGATAAGAGTCACATTGCTCCCATGTAGGTTCTAATATATAAATGGCATGGTCTTTGAATTGGGAGACCTGGATTCTTTGGCTGGCCTTTTCCGTAGTCTGTGCAACTTCTCTGGATTTAAGTTTCCTGTTCTGTAGAGAGGACTAGTATTAATAGTTAACGCGCATTGAGTGGTTACTCTGAGTCAGGTCCTATGTCAGGTGCTTTATGTAACTGGTCTTACTTCATTCATATGATGGCTGAGGCAGACACTATTATCAGTTCCATTTTACAGCAGAGGCTTAGAGAGGGGAAGTCATTCATCCAGTTGGTAACTGGCAAAGCCTAAATTTGAGCTAAGTTTTTTCACCATTGTGCCTTATTGGGTTAGGAATGGGTTTCCCCTGCCTGCTTCGGAGTTGCAAGTGAAGCTAGGGAAACATTTTTATATGTCAACTTGGCATAAAGTAAGGAGGACATGAGTGGATATATGTGTGGACACAGCACTGGTCACCAATGAGTGTCAGGGCTGTATGGCAAATGAAGACTGCTGTGAATTCTGCAGATGAAGATGGGAGTTACCAAGGTAAACATTTAGAATTCTAGTTGATTCACGTGTATAATGAGTCAAATTGTATAATGAACTTTATATATATATATATATATATATATATAATCATTTATATAATGAATATTTACTGAATAATCATTGTGCACTGGCAGCTGGTGATAAAGTGGCAAACCAGGCATGATCCCACCTTTGTAGAACCCCTTGATGTGCAGGAAAAGGGGAGTCAAGAGAGCAAGATTCCAGCCTTGGCTCTGCAAGCCATTGATGGTGTGACCTTGGATAACTCATACTTACTAAGAAGCCTCAGGTTTCCCATCTAAGCAAGGGGACCATAATTCCAACCTGGCCAATAAAATCAGCTGAAAGAATGGCAGTGGAAGTGCTTTATAGTTATAAAGTTCCATACTATAGTAGTTTCTGGCATCATCTTAAAGACCAATATCTTCCCACAGGGATGCCCAGGAGCTGCAGGACAGGCGCCTGGAGCTCCTCCAGGCAGCTACTACCCAGGATCCCCCCATGGCGGAGGACAGTATGGTGGTGGTTATGGGGGTCCTGCCCCTGGAGGGCCTTATGGACCACCAGCTGGCGGAGGGCCCTATGGATATCCCAGTGCTGGAACTCCGGGAGGACCATATGGTGGTGCAGCTCCAGGGGGGCCTTACAGTCAGCCACCCCCAGGTTCCTATGGTGCACAGCAGCCTGGACCTTATGGACAAGGTAAGTAGTATCTTGGACTCTGGGTGCCTCTGAGCTGGTTCTGAGCTACTCACAGCTCATTCTTGTGCTTTTTGTGGATATGCAGGTATCCTGGTCTCTGGCATGCTTGCATTTTGCTTCCAGTCTGTCAGCAGATAGAAGACTGTCGCCTTTACTGTGGTACCATCAACTCCAAACTCTTCTTGGCTCACAACAAGCATTTATTTCGATTGCTTGCTCATACTTACTTACTCTTGCTTATGTGTCAGCAGCTGCAGATTGGCAGCTGAGTTTCTGTTCCATGTGTCCTTTCTGGGATCCAGGCTGAAGGAGCATCCCTTGTTTGGGATGTTATCTTTGTGGCAGAGAAAAGGAGAAGAAAGGTACTAGGGATGGTCAGTGCCTCTTACAGTTGCTGTTCTGAAGTTCCACATGTCTGTTTATGTTCATTTGGCCAAAGCACATCCCCCAGGCAGTTCTGACATCAGTAATACGGGAATGGATGCTTGGTTCATGGAGGAACTCTGTGAGCCACCAGGCAGTCAGAGAGGATGTACAGTGCTTTTATAGGGAAGAGGAGGTCAGTAAATAATTGGAGACAGTGATGTATTCTCCTGGGGGAGAAAGCCCATTCCTGTGTGAGGGAGACTGGCTGCCTTTACAGAAAGGCAAGACTGTAGTTTTTAAAGGTTGGCTTTGAGGTCAAATTACCCGCTGACTTGACCAAACCATTTCAACTCTTTAAGCTTTAGTATCCACATCTGTAAATGGAAACAGTACCTCTGCTTCTATGGTTGTTTATAAGGATTAAGTGAGGAAGTATCTGGCTCATGGAAAGGGCTTAGTAAGCAATATTCTGTGAGAGGACTCATTCTAGGGCATTCTTAGAAAGGGAAGACTTTAGCATTTAATATGACCGCAGATATGACATGAGCCTTACCATTAAAAGATGCTGAGGCAGGCAGGAAGATGAGATAGGGGAAAGGAACAACAGAGAAACTGAAGGTGAGGTGCTAGACAAGACAGGGGTGGGACAGGAGCTGAGAGACCTCGCTGGTGCAGAGAGCCTTAGCTGGGGTCTTCGGCCTTGGTGGGATTTCTGAGCAGCCTCAGACAGGATCAGGGAGAGCAGGTGCCAGCCCCTTGCTTCCCACCAAACTCATTTCAGTCAGCTGCTTCCCAGGAGACTAGCAGCAAGGAAGCCTGAAAGCACTCTGGTGCACACACAGGAAGGGCCTCCAGGGAAACAGCATCTGAGTGTCTTTACTCAGGCAGGTAGCCCTAGAGGAGATGCTCAGACCTTGGGGCTTCTGAGCACTGCCAACTAGTAGCATTTAATCTTCTCAGAGCCCAGAGCATCTGGCCATTTGCTTTCAGCTTGGCAGCGCATCAGGAGATTTCCTCATCCTTTTTAACATCTTGTCTCTAAGCCCATTGGAAGTCACTACAGAGAAAGGAGCCCCTGGTTCAAGGCTTAATCCCTTGCCAGAGGCCAGAGGGCATCTCTAGGGCTGGAGAAGCGTGGAGAGTTAGACCTCACACCTCAGCTTCTGCAGCCTTCTGCTGCTTCCTTTTGTTAAGCCTCCACTGCCTCCTTTGAGGAGCACCTGGCGACACTCCTCCCATCCATTGCTCCGCTGGCAGTCCTACTTAAAGCATGAGCCATGCATCACCTGCATTGATGTCCCTGGGAGGTGCCACCTTCAGTGCTTGAGTACCACTGTTCTGGAAGACAGACTTATCTGCCCAAAGGAACACTCTAAAGGCTGTGTTCAGCTTCCTCCCCTTCTTACCCCACTTCCCTGTCACCAACCCGAGACCTCTGGAGTACTCTGAATGCACCCTGCACCTTTGCCATCTGCTGTGTCTTTTCCCCATCTCACTCCTCATCATCCTTTTAGATTCAGTTGTAATATTCCTTCCTCTGTGAAAATCTCTCTAACCCCATCCATTCCAGGGCCTGTGCTAAGGGCTAGTTTACTGTTATCGTTTAATCATTACAACCCCCCTGGGAAATTTTAGAAATGGGAAAATTACATATTTTGCTTAAAGTCACACAAACTAGTAAGGATCAGAGCCAAGATCTGAATCCAAATCCACACATTTTATGAAATCTCTCCTGTCAGCTATGACCCTCACTCCCTCATGATACTTCAGGAAGGTAGATGGCACTGGCCTGTATTTCCCATCCAAGGTCAGACTCAACCCTCAACCAGCAAACCTTTTTCCCTCTGGCCTCACCTTTGGAACTGGGCAGTGATTTCTGCCTTCCATAATTACCCATGGCTCTTTCTGCTACTTATCTTGTTGTGAGCCCCTTTTGTGGCAGTTAACCCTTTTAAGTTTTTCAAAAGATAGGCTTCTCTGCTTTTCCACTTTCATCTGCCATTCCATCTTTAAGCTTACCTTTTCCAGAAAATTCTTGATGTGCTAGAGGGGGTCAGGAAACAAATAGAGAAGTGACTGATGCATATTCAAAATGTGTAAAGGATTCTTGGAACAGAAACCAACTGCAAATGCTTGTAAGTCTACAAAAAGCCTCTTTCCATCAGTGAGAATGTCAGCTTGATGGAAAACTGATAGGCAGATTTGTGAGGCATTGTGGGTAGGGAAAATCTACCTAGTAAGGCATTGAAGCGTCCTGTCCTTTCTGCAAGTTGGCTTTGAAACCTAGTCTGACTCCCTGGTGTCACATCCCTTTCCCCAGGTGGCGCTCCTCCCAATGTAGATCCTGAAGCCTACTCCTGGTTTCAGTCTGTGGACTCTGATAGAAGCGGCTACATCTCCATCAAGGAACTGAAGCAGGCTCTGGTCAACTCCAACTGGTCCTCATTCAATGACGAGACATGCCTCATGATGATAAGTGAGTCCTGGCCCTTCTTTGTGGGCTTGAGCTAGGGCAGAGCCACCTGACAGTTGACACTAGATGGGCAGGCAGCCACTCTGAGGACCAGTCTTTTGGTCAAGGAGGAAGGTGGGTTCAAAGCGAGAATCCCTGGACTGAGAGCTCATTCCCTTGGATCTTTCCTAAGTTCCAGGCCACTGAGTTATAGATTGACTCAGTTTCCCATCCTGCATATAGGGATCCCCCCTGCCCTGGGTAGTAAACAGCAAGGGTTGGGATTTGCATGGATCCAAGTCTTGGGACTCAGCCACCACACCAGTGGAGAAAACAGCTCTGTTGGGATGGAACTGAAGGCGGCTGGGTTGGAGGCTGGTGCTGCATTTGATGCTGGTGTCTTAGGCACAGGGATCTTGGCCTCAAGCCTTGGTTCTGTGGAGTCTTCCAAGCCAGCCAGGGGAGAAGGGCTCCCTCAGTGGTACGCTTGGCCCTCGGTTTTGAAGCCTTCCTCTCCTCCTTTGTGCTACCCCTCAGACATGTTTGACAAGACCAAGTCAGGCCACATTGATGTCTATGGCTTCTCAGCCCTGTGGAAATTCATCCAGCAGTGGAAGAACCTCTTTCAGCAGTATGACCGGGACCATTCAGGCTCTATCAGCTACACAGAGCTGCAGCAAGGTGAGGGCTTGGCAGGTGCATGGTGGGCAGGCCAGAGGTAGACTCTCTTTACTCCCTAGGATACAACAAAGATTTTTCTTCTCACTGCCAGATGTCCACCTCTATCTACCCCAAAATGTCCTTAGTGCAGGTCCACTTACTACACTGTTGTGACCTGGTTGGGGCACTCAATTGAGACCCAGAGCAAGCAGAGAATGACGGCGGGAGCACCTAGTGGTGGGACACCCAGCCAGTCTGGCCAAGCTGGGTGACATAGCCCCAAGTGGCAGAGAGTCTAAGAGAAGGAAAGGTGATGCCCTAGGGCACTGGGAGACCAGTGTGTTTTTTGTGTGTGATTGCTTCCTCTCATTCCTAGCATGGAGGAGGGAAAGCTCTGTACAGGGCCTCAGAAAGATGGGCTCTCTTGGTCCCTCTGCCAGAGGCAGTGTCTTTCCCAGCTGCAGGACTCAGAGCACTCTAAAAGTTGCAGCTGGGTAAGGTGACCTGAAGCCACAAGTCTAGGTCTATTTCCAGACTCTATAAGGCCAGTGGGGGAAGGAACAGGTAACTAATGGAACTATAGGAACCCAACAAGAGTTTTGCTACTGAGGAGGGGGAATGAGATTCCAGAGACTAGTTCCTTGCCCTGGCTGTGGGTTTCAGTCAGACTAAGGGAGTCTTGTGGGAGTGAGCATGCCGTATGTGCTCCCAGCAGAGAGGAGATGATCATTACTCTTGCCAGCTTCTGCCACGCATGGGGGAAAGGATGACACTGACGGCAGCAAAACTAGCATTTAGTGAATGCTTGCTATGCCTCTGACACTGTAATAAGTATTATTGATAGATGTATAGAATTCATTCTTCCCATGCATTAGATCCTATTTATTATTCCACACCCTTTGGTGAGGATCTCTTATGACAGGAATCTCTCATTCTACAAATGAGAAAACCAAGGCTTAGTCTATATAACTTGCCTAAGGACCCACTGAGCTAAAGGCGAGCTGAGATTTAATCCTGCACTGCTAAGTTGTGTGGAAAAGAAGGCAGGAAGCATCTCAGTGGGAGATGGCAGTGCATGCATGCTGCAGTCTTGGAACTATCCAGAAGTCACATGTAAGGAGACAGTGATTTCATTAAAACAACACTTACTGAGTGCCAGGCACTGTGCTAAGTTTAGGACATGACCCCACCCCCCCTTTAATTCTTACAGAACTCACAAGGTTAAGTGTCAGCCCCATTCTAGTGGTGATAAGACAGAAGGATAGAGAGGTTAAGCAGCTTGCTCTGCCCAGAAGAAACCCAGCATGCCCAGAAGAAGGCTTCCTGCCTTCTCCACATAACTTACCAACCCAGGATCAAATCTCACTTCTCCTTTAGCTCTGTGGGCCCTTAGGCTTACTGCTCCACCAGGGCTGTGCTGCCTTGGACATCTGCCCTCAGCAGGGTGGTCCCAGGGAGCTTGGGTTTCCTTCTGTGTGCAGATGAGCCGGAGATGACTACAGATAAACCACTGTCAGGAGCCCAGAATAAACAACGAGGGAGATGTGGGAAAAGAGGGAGCCTTCCAATGAAGGAGGGAGAGCAACCAGAGTCCCTGCTGTACTCCCTGACATCTTGAACAGATCTTGGGATTTCACTGTCTCTTCATGCTTCTGTACTGATCCTCAAAATCTCCTGATCTGCTGTGCTGCAGTGTTACCGGTTGATGGAGGTGCTCACAGGAGGTTTTTGTGTCTGTTCTCTGTGCCCCTCTCCAGCTCTGTCCCAGATGGGCTACAACCTGAGCCCGCAGTTCACCCAGCTCCTGGTGTCCCGCTACTGCCCTCGCTCTGCCAATCCTGCCATGCAGCTCGACCGTTTCATCCAGGTGTGCACCCAGCTACAGTTGTTGACTGAGGCCTTTCGGGAGAAGGACACCGCTGTACAGGGTAACATTCGGCTCAGCTTCGAGGACTTTGTCACCATGACAGCGTCTCGGATGCTATGACCCAACCTCCAAGGACTTTCCTGGCTCTTTAGCATGGGAGAAGCATGTGGGCCTGTCTTCCTGTCCCTTCTAGAAATTCTTCCTTGCTTGATGCGGCACAGTTCCCAGAGGTTGGAAGTCCTACATCAGAGTCACCAAATAGGGAGGCCCTGGCCTGTGGCTACCCACGGAAGAGCCAGACCTAAAGAAAGACTGGCAGTTGAATGTTCTGACAGTCCCAAACAGTTGGCTGGCACCGCCTTGTACCAGAGGCAGGAGATTCCCATCATGGCAGTGGAGTTAGTGTCCAGGCAGCTTGCTGTGGCCTCCAGCTTTCCTCTCTGTATCCTGCTGCTAGTAGTAAGCCTTCATCAGCTTCTTACCATTAGTGCCTGTCTTCCCGTACCCAGGCCGTCTTGTCCAGAGCCCAGAGCCCAGTTTCTCCACAATGGACTCTGAGAATGAGAGAGATTTTCCTGTAGGACCAGTGGCTTGGATTTTCCCACATCCATGAATCCTCGAGTGTAAACTTCTAAATGTTGGGGGCTGTCCCTTCTCAGAGAGCTTGGATATATGCCCTTTGGGCATCTTTGGCCAGGTAGTTGCCCTCTGAAACTTGGACCCCTCCCTTGCCTGCCATGCTGTGCTCAGCTTCAGTCCCCAGGGGACCATGTCACACACACACACACACACACACACACACACCCTGCCAATGCTTTTTTTTTTTCTAGTTTTTTTCAAAGTCCAGTGAAATTGTAAGCTTCAGTAAAAAGATAACCATTCTAACTCTGGAGTCATTTGTTTTCCACCATGATTTCCCAGTTATAGGTTCATGCTCATCCATTCATTCATTTATTTATTCTTTCATTCAGCAAATATTTAACTACATATATACCAAACCATACGGAAAGACGCAGCTGGGGGAGGGGCAGGCTGTGGCTGATGGGGCTCCTCTCACTTTCCAGGGCGAAGTTGGGGTAGCAGGCAGCTCACTTTGTCCTGCCAGGTTCACTTCCATGTGGCTGAGGATCATCTCAAGAAACTGACTGTGTTTCATAGAAGTTTTAGGCCGACAGGCTAGCCTGGAAGCAGCCGCCCCAAACTTTTCACATGTTGACCTTTTTTATTATTTCAGGCCTGAGTTTTATCTTCCAGACAAACTCCATTTATGAAGTCATAACTTTCCCCCCATTTTTATTAAGCACAGATATCTGTACCTGCCAGTTGGATCTCTAGATCAGCATGATACCCAGTCCACCCTGGAAGTCTGTAAGGAGCTGACCGAATTTCAATCAAAAGCTGAAGACACCAGACATTCTAGTTTTCCAGGGGAGCCTTATCACTGGTAGTGGTGTGATTATCCTTTGGCTTTTAGAGATGAAGATAAGCGCTTTGAGGCCTTTCCTCCCTGCAGTGCAGGGAGTTGCTACAGCTGTTTAGCAAGCCTGTGCGGCCCAGCAGGCAAGTCAGGCCCAGCCAGTTCAGCCTCCTTTCTGTACTGCTGTGCCACTGGAATCCAGAATTAGATGAGATCTAGTTCTCCGGGGCCAGGCGCCATCTAGAGCTAAAACTCCCCCCACCAGGACACCCTGGGAGTCCAGCTTCTCCTTGTAAAACTCCAATGACAAAGACTCAGGCCCTCACCAGCTAGCTCATTTCCTCTTTAACTGGTAGAAGCTTCTTCCTGATGTGGATTCTAAATCCTGTCACCTTGGAAACACTAGCCATTGGCCCTGGCTTTCTCTTTAGGGCCACATCACCCTTTCTGCATGCCAGTCTCCTGGGTAGTGCAGCTTGCCACACATACCCCTCCACACGCATTCCCAGGTGCTCCCCAAGGCTACATAGCCCCGGGTTCTTCAGCCATTCCTTACTCAGGCCACATGGAAGCATAAAAGCCATCATGCTGCTGGGTCTAACTACCAGACCATAGCGCAGACCTGCAGCCATTAGAGGAAGCTCCTGTTGTTCCTGCTGAGTATCCACTGAAACCCACCCTTGTGGGGAGAGGGGGTACCCAAGAGAAGCCATGCCTTGGCATTTCTGGGCTGCACCTCCCAGCCCACTCTGCTTTTGACAGCCTAGGTTGGGGAGCCCGTGGCTCCATTAATCAATTTAAGCAGACCTGGTGGTCCGCATGGCTGAGTTGCCCCAGGCCAGATGTCTCCTGCGCCTCCCTGCAGAGCAGCACTTCAGAATGTACTCACATCCTGCTCTGCTGATGAGGATCAGGGCCTCTGGCAGCCCTGTAATCATCTTGGTGGCAGCTAGAGCACATCTGGCCAAGTCTATAACGTTCTCTTTTTATCCTGGGAGTTCATAGAGAATAAATGAAGCCCTGATTTCCAAGAAGGTGAAGGAACAGTAAGTCTGCTAACCTGCTGCCTGGCTACCTTATCTCCTTACTTGCTATAGGCTATTGGGCTGGGAGTAGGCAGTGTGTCAAAGGTCAAGGTTCTGGGCATCAGAGGCTTGGCACCACTGAGGAGGCAGCACTGTACTCTGAGGCCTGGCCAAGTCCATCTTGGCTGGGGGGAAGGGGAGGTCTGCAGATAATAGCATTCCAGTGCCTTCTCATTTTGCCTTCCTGCAGCCACCCCACCTTTTACTACTAACCTGAGCAGCACAGATTTTGTGTAATGACAAGGAAAGGGAACATTCAGTGCCAGGCTTTTAATTACAGTTGCTTCAGGCTGCTGGCCTCCATGCTGAACGACTGTGGGGAGTTTTATCAAACCACAAAGCCAACAGGGTCCAACCTACTGTGTGTGCTCTCCGAACCTGGTGAGGATGGGCTGTGCTCGTGACCTCACTGAAGGGCTGGGCCCAGATTAGTTCACAGGGGCACCAGGGCAACTGGCCAAGTGCAGCCTGGGCTTTAGGGAGCCCCTGTCCAGATGGAAATGCTGTGGGGACATTTATAGCAGACACCAAGGAGAGTCTATAATTGGCAGGAGAGAAAGGGGTCTTTGGGAAGAAGGCCAACATTGAGGATGATGAGGGCAGGCAGTACCGTCAGGTATGGCCAAGCGAGAGCAGAGCAGTAACCATACCCACAGCACTTCACAGTTTACAGACAGCTTCCCACTTCCTTGGGCATGGTTAAGCCTCACATCAACCCTGCTTATAGAACACAAACTCAGAGAGGAGAACAACTTGCTCAGAGTCACATAGGCGGAAAACCAGGACTGGAGCTTCAGCCTCTCACTGCACCGGCAGCCTTTCCTGGGGTAGATCCCCAGAGCCAGAGGAGCAACCCAGGTGGGAGCAGCTGCATCACCCAGAGCCTCCAGGGTAGCCCTCGCTCAGGGCAGCACTGTGGTGACACTGGTGAGCACCACGTGCTCGGAGACTTTGGAGACGGAGCACCGGCTCTGCAAGGACAGGGACTTGTGACCAGCAGAGGATCGGGAACTGGGGTCCTTCAGAGAGCTGCAGGGACCCAGACCAGGCAGGCAGCAGGAGAAGGCAGCCTTAAACTGCTCCCGGAATTTGCCTTGGTTGGGAGACAAAAGACACAGCTGTAAGGAAACAAATGCAACAGGAAGGGGCCTTGAGCCCAAGGGACACCCACACAGCTCCAGCCTAGCTGCCTGTGAAGAGCTGGGATGGAGAGAGCCCCAGGGCAACCTCAGCACTGCCAGGGAGAGAGAGAGGCCCCGGCCCTTCCTGAGCAAAAATGCAATTGTCATCTGATTCCTTGACTGCACTCTGGCTTAGAGCCTGGCTCAAGACGTGGTGTCTGGCTCAGGAGCCCCAGGTCACCTCTGCCCCTCTTGGTGTATAAGTGGAGAGGGTTCAAGGCTTACTCTGTTGCTAGGCTTTTCCCAGCTCTGCCCTCTGAGATGAAATGCAACAAAAGACCTTGCCTGTGGCAGTCACAGTGTGCCAGGCACCGTGCCAGGTACCTCAGCCTCTGCCCCCTAGAGCATCGCTGCACACTGAGAGGCTGTAAAGCAGCTCACTCAAGCTTCCTCAGCCAGAATCCTTCTTTTAAAGAAGGGGCCACTGCACACCGCCCTGTGCAGCCCAGGATTATTAGGGGAGCAGAGGTGGTTTTGGTACAAACCCTCCCTGATCAGGCATCTCTGGTGCTCAGTGTAGGGCCAAGCACACAGTAAGTGCTCAATGAACACAAACCAGACAAAGGTATCACTTGCCCTTCCTTCCCTCTCCTGGTCTCTGAGCTGGAGTTCAGGGTAAGTCAGTCTTGAGTCGCAGTGAGGATTTTACTACTGACCTCTGATCTCTTCAGGAACCTTTGAATGTTTCTGAAAGTTTCTTTGGGTCCTGGCTTAAATCATCTGCACCTGCTCCTTATGAGCCTGGTCCCTGGTCTGAGGTTTTGTGAGTCACTTCTGTTGGACCAAGCCTGGAGGGCCAGTCCATGACCAGCCTAAGACTAGGAGGTGGAGGTAGGAGCTGCAGGACCTCAGGAAGCCCATGGCAGGAGCGGGGTCCAAAAGCGTGGGACTTCAGAGGGAAGGGTCAGAGGGACCTTGCCAGAGGTGGATCCAGGGGTAGCCCCCAAGATTCTGGCCACCCTGCCAATCAATTGTCTGGGCAGGCAAAACCCCTGGACTGCCGCTGCTGTCGATACTGTTATACCTGACTATTGGATTATGCAGTCTTACCTCAGGCAGGGGCTTCTGACTCCTCATCCCCTGAGCTGGGCTCCCTCTGGGAAGATGGACTGCTGTGCATGCCCTCACTGTTCCAGCCCCTGCCTTCCCACTTGTTCACTAGTGCAGAATCTGCTACTCCCTCCTGGGTGCAGGCCACTGGTAGAAGTGTAGCCTGTCCATCCCTCAGAGCAGAGTTCCTTGGCAGGGAAGTCTCCCTCAAGAGTGGGCCTTCTCACAGCAGGGTTCCATTGCCCAGGAGAGAGCAGATAAATCCTCCCCTACCACCCTTTATCTGAGCCCTGGATTGGGGTGAGGCTTGTCCCGGGGGCTAGTGGCCCTCAGTTGCTTCCTGCTCAGCCCACTCACCGCTAAGGAAGTTGTAGATGATGGGGTTAGCGGCGCTGTTGGCATAGACCAGCCAGTGGGAGAAGGTGAAGCAGGCGTAGACGGCTTCTCGGTCACTGGCTTGGCGGAACATCCCGAACACCCTAGCACCAGGGGGGACGACAGTCAGGAATGGGATGTCTGTGGGATTGGTGCTCACAGACCTCTCGGGTTCCCACTACCCACTTCTGCCCACTGCATGGCCCTTGCCTGGGCTGTGGGTCTTGACTATAGTTTGGGGTTCTTAACACAGTGTGAAGTAGCGACAGGAACCAGGACGTATCTGCTTAGTCACCTGCTCCCTGGGCCCAGCCACCTTCCTCACAGCAACGTGGTGAGTCATAGACATCCCCTTCTTTTCAGCTAGGGAAACTGAGGCTCAGAGAAGAAAGGGGACAAGCTTACGGTCACACACCCAAGACACAGTCACACACAAACCTAGACTGTCTCCTTGCAACCATCGATGCACTTTCCCAGCACCCCAGGGTCCCTCATCTGCTGTGCTCCTGTGTCCCTCTGCCTAGACTGCTGTCCCTCCAGAACCTCCAGGCTTGTTCCTCCAAGTCTCTGCCCGTGTCATTTCCTCCAAGAGACTTTTCAAAAGACTGTAATATCTAAAACAACAACCACCCCCACCTGACCTCTGTCATCGTCAACTCAGTAGTCTCTTTCCGTGTTTCACTTCCTTTCCTAGCAACTTACAGGTACCCAGTGACACACATGGATCTTTCTGTTTCTTTTATCTCATGATGGAGTGTAGCCTCCGTCAAGGCAGAAACACCAAAAACTTGATGACACTGGTGCCAAGGAGCCAAGGAAGACTGTTAGTCCCATTGGGTGATTGTGGAGAGAGGCACAGGGCTCAGAGAAGAGCAGGAACTTACCCCAGGTCCCACAGTGCAGAAGCAGTGGAGCAAAAAGAGTCCCTTTATCAGCCCCGCGATTCCACCCACTCCCACCTGCTCCCTCATGCTCTCACCTCTTGAGGACATTGAGGACGCTGATGGGCAGGTAGCAGAGGGCGAAGACCAGCAGCACCACCATCAGCATCTTGGCCGTCTTCCTCCGAGCTCGCATCTGCTTCACCTCGGCCAGAAAGGCGCGGGCCCGGGGCTGGGGCTCTGCGCTGGGGCCCTGCCCCTGCTCCTCCGGCTGGTCTGAGGGCCGCGTCCAGTTCCGTACCAGGGCTGAGGTGGTGCCAGGGATCTGTCCGGAAGACACAGACACAGCAGTGCTGGGTACAGCTCCTGGGAAGCTGTTCTGTTTTTCTGGGCCCACTCCAGGCTGGGTGGACGTGGGCAATACAATAAACCCTGGCAACAGGGCAAACTGATGTTTATGATAAAGATGAGTTTTCTGGACTTAGGGAGCAACATGGCTCTGGTGGGGACATGTGGCATCGCTCACCAGAGCAGGATGGGCTCCAAGATTAGAGCCTCATTCTCCATTAGTAGCTCATTGTGAAACCACCTACAGCATGCTTTTGGAAAGGTGTTATTAGCCCTTAGCTGTCATGAGTGCCAGGGAGGTGGGGACCCTCCCCGGGCATTCATCTTCCTTATCCCCCAGCTCCATCTTTGGGGTGGGATGAGTTGTACCTCTCCCTGGCCCACATCAGACTGTGGAGAGAGCTGGGCAAGGAATGGCAGGAGGGCAGCAAGGATGGCCCTGGGCCTCAGAGCATGACAATCTGCCTGAGTTGATGCCCGTAAGCCTGGGATGGTTCTAGGCTCCTGGAGCAGCCACAGACATCCTCGAAGCCCACTGTCTCATTGCCACCATGGGAACCCAAATCACCCCATAACAGAAGGGGCCAGGGGCCTAGAGCGCAGGAAACATAGAGTCTGGAGTCAGCTTGACAATCATGGGCAATGTGGCCTTTCCAGGCCTTGGGTTCCTGCCTGTCAGATGAGGAAGACAGTGTCTCTGCCCTACAGGACTGGGAGTCAGAGAGGAGCAGGTGGCAGGGTGTGGGTGGACCTGGGTATTCCCCCAAGGCAGGGCCTGGATCTGACCTATCAGGTGTGTGCATGGTGTGTGTTAATAAGTGTGTGGAGTGTAAGTGACAATCAAGCCCGAGCACACTCTGGCCTGCGTATTCTCACTGCCTGGTACTGACCCAGTCTCACTCTGCTTGTGCTAAGGCCTCTGAGCGTCCCTCTCCCCATGACACCCACTGCGGGTCCACTTGTAGTGGAGGAAAGAAGTCAGGCCCTGGCACTGGCAGGCTCTGCCCTCACTGGCTTTGGCAGGAGGGTTGCTCTTGCTCAGCACTGTGACAGGGAAATGCTGCCTCTTTTGTTAGATAGTTGTAAGACCCTGGATGCAAAACATCATTTGGCAAGCAACTTGGAGCCGCTATTATTGTGGTAGTGCTACACCTAAGCATTGGAACCACACGGGTCCAGGTTTTAATCTCTGATGTTTACTCACTAGGTGAGTGCTTTGGGGGATCTTACATTGCTTCTCTGGGCCTCTGTTTCTTACATATTAAGTGGGGGATGAGATGTGATAGCAAAGAGGCTACAAAGTGAGCTAGGGGCAAACAGTACAATAAACAGCACCTACTGAACTAGAAGGATGTTGGTGACTCTTGTACTCCAGGGCGGGCACTAGTACTTTAGGCCTTGAGAGCCCCATGTCTCTAGGTCTGGCCTCCCCTGCAGGGCCACAGCCAGGAGGGCATGTGCTAAAGGCAGAAGACTGACTGCTTCCTTGGACTGTGGCCCCCTCCCTCCCAGCCCAGTTAGTGCCATCAGAGTGGGCCTCACCTGCCGGCCCCAAAGCTTGCGGAAGATCTGGAAATAGGCCATGGCCATGAGGGCCAGTGGGGCCAAGTAGGTGACGATGAAGAAGCAACTGTGGTAGATCTTGGGGTAGAGTTCATCTGTGGAAGCCAAGAGATGCAAGGGTCAGGCCCAACCTCAGAGGCCCATCCTGCCTTGAGAATGATGCCACCCTGTCCCAACCAAGGCCAAAGAAAGGCTTGGGGCAGCTCTATCCCACGTGGGCACCATGGCAGGGTCCATTTTAGAGGGGCCCCCAACAGCTAGGGGCACCCATATTGAAAGTGTAATAGTTGCCCACCATTACCTGCCCAGCGTTCATCACAGACAGAGAAGAGCCAGGTGCGGTTGGCTAGCTCAGGCAGAACGCTGCTACATTCCATGACAGCAGCCTGGGGCACCATGACAGCCAGTGACACGGCCCAGATGCCCAGGATGGAGCCCCGGGCGCGCCGGGCGGTGCTCTTGAACAGCAGTGGGTGGCAGATGGCATACCAGCGGTCCAGGGCGATGAAGCTGAGTGTCAGCACTGCCACCGACACCGACACAGCCTGCCTCATGGGGATAGGACATTAAAGGTATGGAGAAGACATCTATGGTTGCGGGCACTGCCCAGAGACACTGGGTATAGGATGAATCCTGACTCTGCCACTTACTGGAGTCACCTGAGAAGTAACAAACCTCTGAATCTCATCTTCAGAATGGGAATATACCGTCTACCTGTCAGGATTCTGGTGAGACTAAATAAAATCATGTATGAGAAGTGTCCAGTTAGAGACCTGGCATAGGGTAGGTGTTTCCTTACTGTGAGTTATTATTTACACCTATGGAACTTACTATGTGGCAATACTGTTCTCCTTATCCACATAACAACCCATCAGATGGATGCTATGCTATAGAGGAAACTGAGGCACAAAATTCTCTCATCTGTGTGTCTTTATGCTTAAGATCAGCAGAGCTAATCAGCTGAGTGGAAAACCTCAAAAGACTGGGAAGTCCAAGAGGGATTTTTCTCACCCAGGAAAGCTACCCCATCTCAAGAGGTTAGGAAAAAGTCCTCATTCCGGGAGGCAGAGATGAGTGTGGGCCAGTAGTGTGGGAGGTATCGCCTCCGGGGGTGGCGTATACACATCTGGCCCCTTGGGGTCAGGAAGCAGCTCCTACGAGGTTAGTGACTGTGTCCTGTAGCCTTGTCCCTCTCTCCTCTGTGCACCCATGTACTCAGTGATGACTGCGTGTGCACACATGGCCATGTGAAATGTCTGTGACAGGGAGGGGATCTCTGTCTGAGCATGTGGGACTGTTTGTGTCCTCCTCATGTGTCCACCCTGGTAGCCTGCCCTTGCTGACAGTAGGGATGACTCTGCAGGGACATTGAGTGACCTACATAAAGCCGTGGGTGGGTTCAGACAGGTGTGACAGGCTGGTGGCTGGTGCCGACAGAGCTCACCTGTAGATAGGGGATGACTTTGCAGAGGGTATGACCGAAGAGCCAGGACTCAGTGATGTCCACTAGCAGGCTGGCCGGCAGGCAGATGGCTGTTACCAGCACGTCAGCCAAGGACAGGTTGACGATGAAGTAGTTGGTAACTGTCCTCATGTGGTGGTTCCGCCACACTGCCAGACAGACTGGGTCGTTGGGGAGAGGGAATGAAGCCAGCAGCAAAGCCACACCCACTCCAGTTCACACCCATCCAAGAAATCCCCTGCCCTCTATGGGCCCAGGACACACTCCAGTCCCCAGGGCAAGCTCTCAGTCGCACAGCTCAAGAAGCAGACCTACCCAGGGTGTTGCCCACCAGGGCTATGAGGAACACGGCCACGTAGGCTGCGATGAGGACCCACTCATACTGCTTCGGGTACAGATAATCACGCCACAGATAGCGCAGAAACTCGTCTTCATAGTCTGGAGGCACGAGGGATGGATCCTCACTGCCAGTGGGGACCCCCGTCTGGGCCACTGGGGTGGTTGGGGGCTCCATGAGGTCAGGAGCTGCTGCAATTAAGGGACATCCTGGACTCCACGGGGACTGGAGAGCCTGGTCCAGTCCTCAGCTTGCACCCAGGTCTTTAGGGTCCTAGCCTAAAACTCCTGGAAGAAAGAAAGAAGGGAGCATTAGGGACCGCGCCTGTCACTGCACATGTGTGCTGCCTCTATCTCAGCCAAGGACATGGGTTACATCTGAATTCCACACAGGTTGCTTGTGTGTAACTTACCCCATCCCCTTCACCCTGTTTCTCCTTCTAATGCAGTCCAACCGCACTACCTTCCAGGGGCGCGGTGAGGAGCCCCGCACTTTAACCCAGGCTGAGAGCTGGCACAGAGGCCGGCCTTACGGATGCTGCCAGGTACCATTACCAGGGAGCCCCGCTTTGCAGCTGAGGAGAGGCTGAGCCCCTTGCTGAAGCTGACAGGGCGACTAAGCCAAGTCTATCGGAGTCCACCACACACTGCGGATCTGGGAGAAACTGTTCCGATTGCAAAAATCTTTCCTTGAGTTGACAGGGTTAATTTTTGGTCCCGAAAAAAAAGTGGAGGCAGGTATTAAGAGACCCGAGTCTCTCCCACCAGACCCTACCGTGTGGGCGCACATACAAACACGCCCACGCCAGGAAGGAAGCCAGGAGACTGTATTGATCACCTCCCTGGCTACTCCCCTCCTCCTCTACATCTCACCCTGAGGGGTCCTCGGGCCCACTGCTAGGCCCTGCTTGAAACCCCGGGATGCGATGCTTCCCCGTGGCCGCCAGGGGTCGCTGGGTGGGTCCGCTGGCTGCTCTCCATTCATAAATCCGGCCTCTCTCCCGGCACCTCCCTCCCGTCTAAAACCCCTCCTTCCCCCGGTTGCGCAGGGACGACCCCGGACTTGTGTAGTAGGGTTGATGGTCTCTGGAGACCGATGGGGGAGAGGGAGGGGTCTCTGCACCCCACGAGGCCCGGCCGACTGGCTCCCTTGGCGGGACCTCCCTGCAAGGGAGGCTGCGGGGGGCTGCCGAGGGTGGGCAGCAAGAGCGCTCGGGGTTCTGCAGGAGTCTACCTGGAGGTGAGCGGAGTCGGATGATGACCCAGCCTCCAGCATCCAGGTTACCCACCCCCAGATTCGGTCCCCCCACTTCCGCCGCCGCAGGTCCCTAGGAACCCTGATCCCTAGCCCGGGGTCCCCCACGCCCCGCACCTGTTGGCTTCGAGACCCGGGCGTTTTCGGCTGCTGGTTCCTGGACCCTGCACCTAGGACTTCGCCTTCCTCCGGGAGAGGCCGGGCCCCTGGGCGCGGGGCTGGGGAGGGGGCCAGGGAGCCCCTCCCGAGGCGCTGCTGCCTGTGTACCCGGCGGAGTGCGAGCCCCGGCTCCAGCGCGGGCGGTGGCTTGGCGCGGGCTCCACCGAGCTGCGCGCTGCGGGGAGGGGGAGCCCCAGCAGATCTGGGCTCCGGGTCTCCTAGCCCGAGACCCAGAGGGCGGAGGGACACGCTCATCCTCCTCGCCCGTCACTTCAAGCTTGCATCCTACCTCCATTCATGCGTCCACCCGTTCATTCATACGATCCGCGTTCATTCAACATTTATGTCCCCCGCCACCGCGCTTTCAGGGCACGCCTAATGTGTGCAGAGAATCCCAGGGCAGATTCGGGAACCAGCACGCAGAGGTGGACCCATACGCCACCTCTCCTCGCCGCCTCACCTCGCTGACAAGGATGGTGGTACCGGTTGGTCACAGGGTTGAGAGAATGCCTGCACCTCTCCCAGCCATGCTCTGGGCGCTGCTGGAGCAGCGCGCTCCCAGCGATGCCAGAAAGCCCTGCTCTCTCATCTCCCGGTTCTCTCGACCCTTAAGGCTCCTTTTTGTTCGTACTTACCTTTCCCCTCCCAAAACAGAAATGGGAGGTGAAGACAGGGGAGGAGAGCCAGAGGAACCCACGAACTCAACAAATATCTACCAGACTGTGTGTGAGGTAATGAACCTATAAAATTCAGCCGCCATTCCTATAGGGTACCAGGTGCATGACCTCATTTAATCATCACATCGACCTGGTGAGGTAACTGACACTATCCCCATTAGACAGATGAGGACACTGGTCGTGCTTGGCTCAGTGATTTGCCCAAGGTCACCCAGCAGAGTCAGAGCTGGGTTCAAGATTGGATTCCTTAGTTCGACCAGGTGGGTAAGCAGCCAGGCACCTCATGTATGGTGTGAGTGGAGCTGGGAGAGAATTCAGGGGCCAGTGGGGCACAGCAGGGCATATGGCTCTTCCTAGAATGGGAACACCTGCATGGAAATCTGAAGAATGGCCTTGCACCGGGCTGGCATTGGAGGGGAGGTCTTTGGGTAGAGGAAGCAGCAGGTGCAAAGGTTTGTGGGTTGGGCCTTCTGGGAGTCACAGGTAGGTGAAGGGTGAGGCTTCGGCTTAGATAGACAGTCAGTTTGGCCATTCCCTGCCTCAAGACCCCACCCTGCTTTCTCACTACTGCCATCCTTTGAGGTGACTGCTGAGATGACCTTCCAGCCTCCCTGTGCAGCCCAAATCCTCTTCAAAGGTGCTGGAGAAGTTTTGTGTTGGGCACAGGACACCTGGGAGGGGAGCTAGGGCTGTGCATTGGTGGATCTGGTGACTGTCACTTCTTCAGAACAGAAGGGAAGGCTGAGGCTAACCCCAAGGCAGGTATGTGTGTGTGCGCACCTGTACAGGGGGTCACCATATCACAGAAGGGTTGTGTGTGTGTCCAGGTGGTATGAGTTTGTTCTCTGTGCATGTGGGTAGAGGCTGAGCTCGAGTGGATGACTGGAAGTGACTGGACACCCTGGGTGGGGTGTGTCTGTATGGGTCTCGCTTTGCCCTTGTGTTTTGGTACTTGTGTCTGTAGGGTGTGTATGTGTGTGAGGGGTCTGTCTGAACTATACTTTGACTGGCACAGGCCTCTGATGTGCTCTCCTGTGAGTGTGGAAATGCCTTTGTGTCCATGACTCTGAGTGTGTGAACGTGAAACTTGATTACATCTGTTCCCACGGCAATGACTCAGCCCTTTGAGTTACACCCCCCTCCAACCTCCCATCTAGGGCTGCAACCATTTGCCAAGTATGGACTGGGGAGGGGGCTGCAGCATGTGGGGGATGGGAGGCAGATCACGCAGAGACAATCGAAGGACAGCTGCAGCAAACGGGGTGCGGTCAGTGAAGTGGAAGGTGCAGATTCACGTGTGTGGGTGGTGGGCATCAGCTGAGCCCAGCACAGCCCAGGCTCAGAACCCAATCAAAACTCAGAACTATGCAATTCATGGCCTCCCAGACAACCAGGGTTGGAGTGAGTAAAGGGGTCCTCACCTCCCCCAATCATTGTATATGGGGGTGCATATGTCTGGGTGGGGAGTGAATCCCAGCTGAGAGTCTCCCCACCCCAGCCAGATTATCCAATTTCGCAGAGAAAGTCCCATCTTTCCTTATGAGGGATCCTGCCAACTTTTCCCCCTTTATTCCTATGTACCCCAAAATAGCTGCTCCTTAGACAAGAGATCATAAGGCAACAAACCTCCCACATCAGACCTGAGCAAGCAGTCGGCTCTAGGTGTCAGGTCCCTCTGCGCTGAATTAGGCCCACCCAGCTGTATTTTGAGGGTGGGGAAGCCTGTTATTTGACCTAGATGGGCCAGATGGAGACTCCAGAGTCTGTGCTTGGGGAAATCCTGGGGTTCCAGGGCAGACTCAGCAGTTGTGGTTGCTTGGTCCTTGGGCACATTAGCACTGACCTTTCGAGCTCCAGGCAAAATGCCTGTGCCCAGGAGAGACCAGCAACTTTGGATCTGCTGTCTCCAGGCTGGGCCCTCATCCTGGCGCCTGCTTTGCTCAGTGAGGGCTGACCTGAAGCCTTGGCGTTGCTTGAGCTGTCTGTCAAGTGGTGCCCACATGACCTCTTTCCTGGAACCAGCCAGCCCCAGCCATGTTGATCTAATCCTGAGTCTCTGAGCCACAGGTCCCTGTCACATCCGTCTTGAAGTGTCAGCCTGGGCAGTGGCCCCAGGTGCTAGCCCCTCCCCCACTCTCCATTCCAACATGACTTACAGTAACCTCTGTCTGGCGAGGACTGGAGCAATTGAAATGTAATTGGGTTTTCCACTTGCTAATGCTCCTGCGGGCCTGGGGGTGTGCGTGAAGACTCTGTGCAGGGCAGGGGTGCTTTTTTAGGAGGACAGAGATCAGAAAACGAGCAAGAGTAGAGGCAACAGGGACTGGGCTGTGGGCCCAGAAAGTGGATTCTGGGTCTGGGGAGGTCACTGAGGCAAGCTGTGGTGTTCAGGTGCTTGGCTTCAGCTGCGCTGGCCTCTGAGAACACCTATAAAATGTACACGCCCTGCTGAAAGCCCAGAGACATCACATCCTCTGTGTTCTGGGCTGGACCCTCATTCTGTGGCCCCTTTCCACAGGTCTGCGTGGCTTGAAGGGACCAGTATTCACTGGAAGAGCAGGGGCAGAGGGCGGCTCTGAGAGCTTTTGAGATTTTTTGCTCCTTTTTTTTTTTGAGATAAGGTCTTACTATATATAGTTTAGGCTGGGCTTGAACTCACCATGTAGCCCAGGCTGGCCTCGAACTCACTCCCCAGGTGAGGCAGGGGAAAAAAGACTGAAGAAAGCAGCTTCCTATCTGTTCACTCATTCGTGTGCTCACTCAACACACGCTGATGGCTGGCCAGAGGTAGGGGCTGGGACACTTTCACATAGGAGTGTTGAGGGATGGTATCTGATACCTGCAGAGGTCAGGCAGGAGATGAATGGAATCAGGACAATGATAATGCTTTGAGCCCAAAAACAAAGCTGGCCAGTCTCCAGAATGTGTCAGGTCTAGTGTCAAAGGAAGGGTAGGAGCATGGGTGTTGGGGCCAGAAAAACTAGACTGCCAGCTCTGCTGAGTCCTATGTGATCCTAGAATGGTCACTTCCTTAACCTCTGTGATGCACTGAATCGTGGCCCCCAAAGATGCCCAAAGTAGCTGCAGTGTATCACACAGGTGTGAGAGGGAAAAAAAACCACATTCCACTCCCTGAATGTGGAATCTGAATGTGTCACATGGCAAAAAAGACTTTGCGTATGTGACTAAATAAGGATGTTGAGGTAGGAAGATGATTATGGATTATCCAGGCAGACCCAGTATGATCACTGCCTTATAAAAGGGTGGCAGAACATCAGAAAGAGGAGATGAAGGTAGCAGAGGCCGGAGCAATGCTACTGCTAGAATGGCCACGAGACGAGGGACATGATGGCCTTAGAAGCAGATGCTCCCCCAGAACCTCCAGCAAGAATGAAAGCCTGCTGTTTCCTGGAGATTTGGGGGTCTGACTCCCAGTACTGTAAGGCCACTAAATTGGTGGTGATCTGTTACAGCAGTAACTGGAAACTGACACCCTTTCTGTGCCCCATGTCACTAGTTATGAGACCATTGAGGTTGCCATTGCATGATGATTCACCAAGACCATGCAATTGTGCAGAGCACCAGCGCAGCACAGACAGACACACACATATGCTCACTGTTTATCAGTGCTTTCATATTTCAAAGTCAAAGTGCTCATCAGAGGAAAAATCAGGTCTCTGTTAGTCATCCTTAGAGTTTTATATTGTTGGTACTTCAAGTCACATATTAGGGTTGAGGGCTACCTGAGCTCTAAATCTTTTTTTTTTTTTATTTAAAAGAGAATAAAACAAAAGGGGGCAGTACAGAACAGATCAGAAGAGGACAACATAGGTAACACAGTACTTTAAATTAAGTCAACTGGACATCAACAGTATCTAACGCCATATCTCTTACTCTGCTATAGTTGAGCATAGTTTCAATTACAATAATATCAAACATAACACAATAGTATAAAGCCATGCATATAGTGAAAGAATTCCAGGGCTTTCTGAACCGAATAACAGAAAATGATCAATGGGTATTATAATATCTCATTTTTGATAAAAA
>PVJX010000996.1:0-188827 GCA_004027295.1 Dolichotis patagonum | reverse complement strand
GCTTACCAGTCCCAAAGAGTCGCGCAGAGATGCAGGTCTGCGCAGACTTTCGATCCAAACAGCTCAGGCCACTCTACGGTCCGGGAGTTTCGGGTCCCAAAGAGCCAGCCTGAAAATTTTAATTGACAGTAATTTTTAAAGTGATTTTTGCATTAATATAAATACAAGTCTCAGAAAAAAGAGGTTGTCAGCAGAAGTTTGAAAAAGTTAAAAACTTGACTTTCTTACACAGAATGAACATATTTCAAATATTCACTGAAATGAATAATAACAAAGTCAGCACATTAGTAAAATTGGTTCTGAGGAAATTATAGAAATAGGAGTTCTATAGGCTATCAGAAATGCTTACCGAAAAAGTTTACTAAATCAGAGACAATTATTACAGGATAATAAAATCATAAACTTTGTGCTTTTTTTCTACCACACAGAAATCATTGCCGTCTCTACTTAATGAAAGTCTGTAAGCTAACAGGGAATTGCATTGTCTGGTTCCAAACCAGCAGTAAACAGAAAACAAAGCAAAGTATATCCCTCTTGGTGGTTAACTAGCCATTGGTCTCACCAGTTAGTGCATCAGGATCACACCAGGAGGACATGTAGTCTTCTTTCTGCCATTCCCAAGTTTCGCTTCATTTTTATGAAGTTACATGTGTCTAAGTGAGGAATATTTAATCCAGTATTAAAACATGCATTCTGTTCACTAGCAAGTTTTTAACATTGCAGGAGAAAATATTGTAAATATTTGGTAGAGCTGCAAAGGACTACTTTATGTTGATGACTATGTGCTTGAAGTATTCAGGCAGAGAAACTCACTCTGCTTCCCAGAATAAGGTCATTCCTAAGAATCACTTGTCAACTTGAGACAAAAATCATATGACAGTAAATCACTGCATGTATGTCATAAGCAGAACTCTGTAGGAAACTATACTGGTAGCTGACATCTGTCTCCCAGTGGCCAGTGTATATTGGTTAACCTTTTGTCACTGGAACAAAATGCTTGACATCCACAGATTAAAGGAGAAGAGGTGGAGAGGTTTATTTGGCTTATGATTGCAGAGGGTTCCGTCCATGGTCAGCTTGCTCCAGAGCAAAAATATTATGGCAGAAGACTGTAGTGGATCAAGCTACTCACTTCATCACTGCCAAGAAACAAAGCACAGGGGAACTGCACTAGAGAGATTGAGGAGACATTGAACAGGTTGAAGAATTTTCCAGAAACTCAGCAGAAAGAAGGAAGAGACATTCTGAGAAGACAGAGGGGTACTCAGAAAGCTATGTGAAGTGGTGCAGGGTAGGAAAAAGTATGAAGTGGAGGCACAGATCAGATTACCAAAGGCCTTCCAAGGCCAGAAAGAAGAGCTTGAGGCACAGCCCAGTGACGTATCTCCTCAACTGAATCTCACCTCCTAGTATGTTCAGCTATGAATAGGAGGGAATTAATTCACTAATGAGTATAACACACCACAGTCCAATTAGCTCTTGAAAAGTCTCAATCCAGTCATGTTGACAATTAAGATAACAGGCACAAATGGTATAATGAAGTAAGTTTTAAATTTTGAGTTGAATGAAGCTGGCTCAAGTCCGTGATTTGCTGTTTACTTATCATGTCACCTTGCATTTGGTTGCTTGGCTTTTATAAACCCCAATTTCTGGTGTATTAAATGGGGCTAGTGTGTAACCTAATTCCCTCAATAGAAGAGGGTCAGGTTTTTAAATGTATGGGAAACTGTGAGATACCATTAATAGTACTGGTGTACTATTAATATTATCATTCCATTATTACAAAGAAACATGAAATGGAAAAAATATGAGTCCCCGTGCACAATATCTACTGTCATTTCATCCAGTACAAAACAAATGTCTCCAGAGTGGTGATAGTATTCAACCTTGTTCCTAAGTAAAAAGTTTTATCCCATGATAGATATGCTTGTTTTTCACATGTACTATGGTTGTTACAATGCTCCATAAGTAACAATGAAAATTTCTATTTTTCTTAATCTGGATTTAAGTGAATTGATAAAGGTAAAAAGCTGGTTATATTATAAGCAAAATTAAATCCATTTTCCATATATTAAATTATTTACCAGCTCTTTCTACTATTATTTTTTAAGTGCTTCAATAGTTTGCTATTGTTGACAACATCCAGCCTAAGCCCCTCTTTCCGATCTTGAGAGAACTTTGGTAATCTGGTCTCTGTGCCTCCTCTTCATACTTTTTCCTATCCTGTTTCACTTCTCTTAGCTCTCCGAGTACCCCTCTGTCTTCCTGGAATGTCCCTTCCCTCTCTCTCCTGGAGTAGTTTCCAGTAAATTCTTCAACCTATTCAATGTCTCCTCCCTCTCATAATCTTCCAAAGTAAACTAATCACCTCCCTTTCCATACTACTTTTTCCTCTCTCACTAATGTATTTAATGCCATCTATCAGTGTGTATTGAACTTTATTCATAGGTCAGCATCCCCTGTTGGGCTTTAAGCTGTTCACATACAAGCACCATGTTGGATTTGCCCTTGAACGTCCAGAGAAGAACACAGTGCTTTTCATTTAAGTGGATGTTTGATTAATGTTTTAACAAATGTCTTGAAACTGGATAGCTGCTACATAAATGGAAACAGCTCATTACATTTTCCCACGTTGCCTTGTAAAGTTTGGATTTCCTCCTAAAGTCTGAACATATTCGAAGTCATTGAAGGACAGTAGGCTTCCTAAGTTAAAAATTATTTTGGCATTTGCCACCTAGCTTTCTGAAATGTTCTAATGAGACCTATTTCATGTGCACAATGGAATTGATAAGCTAAATGCATACTTTAATAAATAGGTTTAAAAGTATGGCTCTTAAATTAAAATGTAGTAAAGTTTGCTTAATGAAAAAGCATTCATTCTAATAAAACAAGTCTGTATGTCAGTTGTCACATGTATGTATAGCAAAAAGTCACAGTTTCAATGTTCATGTCAAACTTGTACTGCATCCAGAGCAATTTAATTACTGTAATAACTTGAACTTTCACATAAATACCAAAAGGACTGTTGCTCTTAAAGAAATGAAGTGATCCCAGACCTTGATCCTGGGCATAGTTTAGTCTATCTCTTTCTCTCTTTCTTCTCCCTTCCTGCTTTCTCCCCTCTCTCATAGACACCCACACATACACGCATACACAGCCTCAGACTCTGAAATTGTAAAGATCCAAGTAGAATGCATTAATAAAAATATGAAATGCTTTTTTTGTATAAATCATAGTAAAGTGCTGGTAGATAAAGGAAAAACTAAGAAGGGTGAATAATCATCTGCTGTTCTATAGCCGAAACCTGTCATGTTAACTCCCAACTCAAACACTTAGTTTTAAAGATTTACCTTCAAGAAACCTAAAAGCTTGTATTCTGCCTCATCGGCAACAGCCTCAAACTGTTCCCTGTCATCGAAGAAAACAAATCTTTTGCTCATTTCTGCCTGGGGGAGGCAGAGGGACTGAGGTGGTCCTATGTGACTGAGTTAGATGAAAGACTTGCATTCCACCATGGAGACATGGAGTCTAATCAAGTGAAATGAGTTTTGAGATCCTGGCTCATTTCCTGGGGGAGATCAGTTCACATTACAAAATCATGACATCTCATTCATCACAACTGACGTGGTCTTTGCTCAGGAGAGGACCCCAACTGGGACTAAACCACCTGTCTTCTCTTGAAAAGGGGCACTTTATCCAAGTTAGAGTTGAAAGCCTTGGCATGAGAACGCTTGCCAGCCACCGCTTCCATGCATGTGACACATGTGCAGTGTGAGGGAACTTAGTTTCAAAGTGGGAAGTGAGTCTAAGGAAGATTGGTGGTTGTATTTTTAGTGACACTGAACACAAATAATTGAAACCAAGCTGCTAACTCATGATGGTAGGAGAGGCAAGACTGGGGCTCTGTCTTCTTTATCTCCCAGATTTTATTAAACAGGAGTGAGAAGGAGAGCATTTCCAAGTGTCAGAGTTTAAAATGGCAAAGAAAATGTGCTGCTTCCCAGGCTGATAAATGACCATTATCTCTCTTTTTTTTTTTCCAGGGCATTGTTATAACACCCCTTCTATTGCTGCTTTTTGTAAGTATTTTGATGTTGTCTTTAATATCTCTTATTAAAAACCACCTGTATTCCTCTAGAGAGGCCATTAGAATAAAACTGAAAGTTGAATTCTTTAGCGTCACTTTTGAACTTTCTTCCAGTGGGGCTGTACTGCGGAGTAGCAAACAGCCAGAGAGAAGCCCTATAGTATTGGAATCCCAGGATGGCATCGGTTTCCAGCTGTTGGGCCTCCAACTCCTGACTAAATCATTAATGACTACAAATTGATGACCTGTGATGTGGCTCACAAATGTGTTTTTAATAGTGACCCAGTGTTTGACAGGAAGAACTTGTGGTGAAGATCAGAGGAAGCTTGGGTTCTAAGGCTGGAAATAATAATAACTAGCTGCCTCAATTTTGTCATATGTAGGATGGGCAGAACCCATAACTATCCCAGTCTGACCCCTAAGGAAAATGAAATGTGCTTTAGAAATAAAAACTCTAAGTAGACACAGGCCACTCTACAAAAACTGTTCGGAAAACCAGAAATGCTAATTAACTGTCTTACTTCCTTTGGAACTAAGCATATGAGAAATTAGATGAAAGACTATAATAGAAATTAATGTTATCTCATGCTGAGCAAAGCGTATGTAATCACGAATGATACCTAAAATATTTTATGAACTGCATTTTTTTATGCATGCATCTTCCAAATATAAATCACTCCACTTATCATTGAAATATAGCAGGGACATGTTTCTGGGAATGAAATGGAGCTGTTTGACTAGCACTATTTGTCAGTGAATTAAAACTGTGGGGAAAATTTATTTAATTATAGTGTAATTACCCAAGTTGGAATTCAATTAGAGTAATAGAGTGAGGGCCTTCATTTCTTACCAGCTGTGTGCAAAGTACAGAGGGATAGATATCCTACTGAACAGTGGGATTCTGCATCTTTCATGAAAGACATTACCTTCAAGTAATGAGCTGCAATCTCACCCCCCTCTTCTAAAATGTTGACTCCACTCTGACAAGGTAAAAAGGGACAAATATCTGATCAATCCCAGCAGCAGAATTATCCATCAGAGGTTGCTTTGTTTTGTTCTGTTTTGTTTTAGCAAGAGTTGACATCTCCAGGGCACAGGCACAGACCTCAGTGCGTGTAGGGTGCAGGTCAGTGCAAGCATCACGGGCCTGCCAGGGAGCGCAGCATCCAGCAAGTGGGCAGTAAGTGACTGCCTGGCCTAGGTTTTGTCCATTGCAAAAGAAGAATGCCTTGCCCCTCATTTTAGCTCTAGTGAACAACAAAATGAGGGCTTTCTCCCTCTCCTTCCAGTCTCCATCTCCTCTCAGCTGACTATTATTATGGCATCCCATGAGTGCAAGCTGTCCTCTACTGATAGACCCCTGAGTGTGTGAATTTTAGTTAGGTCAACATTTTAAAATAATACAGCTGTAAGGATAGTGACAGAGACTCCAAGATTCTCTACTTGAAGTTGGATGCTGTCTTTTTGAGACAACCAAGGCGCCCTTTACAGTTTAGTGACATCAGTACATACATCCATGTCGTATGACTTTAAACACACACAGTGCATGCTTTTCTGTTGTTTAGGTTGCCACGCATTTTACACATGTTAACACACACCACCACCAGCAGCCCCCCATGCATACAGAGTGTGAACCCAAGGCCTTGTACATGTTGAGTAAACTCTACCACTAAGCTACACCAAGCCCTTTTTAAAAAATCTGTTTCTGAGTGTCTCACTAAGTTACTCAGGCTGGCCTTTTACTCATGACCCTCCTGTTCAGCTTCCCAAGAGCTGGGATACAGTGAGAATTCCTCAAAGCCTTGGGTTACCAGGCCTTGGCTGCTGAGTAGAACAAGAACCTAAATGACTTAAAAGATGAACACATCCCATAAAAGAAGTAGTGTTTTTCTCTCAACAACCCTATTATGGGTTGGACTGTTGTCCCCCAAATGACATGCCGAAGTCTCAATCTCCGGGATATCAGAAGGGGCCGTATTTGGAAATACAATCCTGGTAAATATAATTACTTAAGGCAAGGTCATGCTGGAGTAGGGTAGGCCCTTAATTCACTGTGATTAGTGTCCTCAGAAGACAAAGAGGCAGGGATTTGAGTGCCATATCTATAAGGAAAGAAATATCAAGGATTGCTGGCAAACCCCAAAATCTAGAAGAGATGAAGGTCAGAAGAGTTACAAAACCTGATGATTTCAGAGGGAGAATCATTCTACTTGATTGGAAGCTTTCAGCATCCAGAGCTATACAACAACACATTTCGTTGTTATAAACTGCCTCACTTGTGGGCTTTGTTACAAAACCCAGGAAACCTGATACAACCCCGGAGCATCCTATTGTCTTATTTTATCATGTTTTAAAAATGAAAATTTCTCAATATTCAAGCATGGTTGCTCATAAATGCAGGTCTTGTTGAAGGAATCACATTTCCCTGTGTTATTAATTTCTCAGAATATTTCCTTCACATTGTTGCTCCAGTTGAAACCTGTCTTCTAATTTGTTTCTGCTGCGAGCGTCTTTCCTGCCATGAGCCTTGAAATGGAATGAGGTGGCTTCCTTACACCTCATTACAATTCCAGAACACTTTCATGTCTCCCTCATAAAATCCCCTGCTTCCTCTGAAGGTTATGCCAATACATCCATACCATCTGCTCCCTCTCCTTCTTGTAATTGTCAGTAAAATTGCAGGTCATTATCAGACCAAAAAAAAAAAAAAAAAAAAGAGAAGTGTTAGCATCTTACTGTTGTTTTCTTCCTAGTTGTACTTGGTTTAACAGTTGGTGTTTTCAGTATGTACATAGTTGATCCTTCCTATACCCTGGCCTCTAAATTCTTTACCTTCTCTCCATCATGACTTTGCCTTCCACGTAATTTCATCCAACTATCCCAGTAGTCAGGCACTTGACTTTGTTACTGCTAATAGCTTTATCCTTCATACTCCCATTTTCACATGTCCTCTCTAACCAATGGCTCCAACATTTATGGTTTATTCCCCAAGTTAAAATTCTTCAAATTCACTGGAAGAGCTGTTTCATTTATCCTCTCACTTTTCCAATGCCTCAGACTATCCCCACCCCAGTTTACCCCCATGCTCTCATACCCCACTGTACCTAGCCAGATCACATATTCCT
Source organism: Dolichotis patagonum (assembly GCA_004027295.1). Lineage (NCBI taxonomy): Eukaryota > Metazoa > Chordata > Mammalia > Rodentia > Caviidae > Dolichotis > Dolichotis patagonum. Next base: position 181,615 of record PVJX010000996.1, on the reverse strand, counting down.
ATTGCAATTTTTTCACATAAACTGTTAACAGTCTTTTTCATCTCTTAGTACTTCATATTTGCCTGGCAGTGCACCAAGCCTGCCAACATTTAACTTGGTTATACCTTCCTACATACTTATCTGAACACGCTAGAGCAAACATACTACAAACTAGTCCCACATGAAATTTGTGACGACTATGAGTGAGGTCTGGGTCTCCTACTGTCTTCCCCTAATTTATTAATCTCCTATTCTAGAAAATCATTTCCTATCTTCTCCTTGTCTGTAAAATTTCTAATGCTTCTATTCATATCAACTAATACAGAAAGAAAATAAAAAGAGAAAGAAATAAGTGATCAGAGAACTTACATAAGATCCAACCTACTTGAATATATATTCATATCGCTGCCATATTTCCTGTTTTCTAGATGAACTATCTTTTTTCCTAAGACCAGTTCTACACATTCTGCTTTTTATTGCCTTAAGGATATAATTCACACAGATTTCCTTCCTCCCACAAATTTAAATTTTCTCTCTTCTAGATCACTTCTATTAGCATATAAGTACTCTGCAATATTATACATCTTAAAAGTTAAGTTTCATCTTATCCTACCTGCACTTTATTTCTTGGCTATCTTTATAAAATGTTATTTCAGCTTATTGGCCATTCCTTCAATGATATATATTGAGTTTTTGTTGTATACCAGACACTGTCCTGGCTGACAGCAATGTAACAGTGAACAAAACAGATGTGTCTTTAATGTCATCAAACACTAGTGAAAACAAACAACCAATAGTAAGTAAAAATACATTGTGTAACATGCGTCATAAGTACTACTGAGAAAAATAAAGGAACAGGAATAAGAAACGCTAGAGTGGGTTGGAGGAGGAAGATGCTGTTTTCATTAGTGTGGCCATGTTCTGACTCACAGAGCAAAGATGAGACAAGGGAATGAATCTTCTGATGTCAGAGACATAGCAGGAGCCAAATGGTGTAGGACTTTGAAGTTCTTTGAAGTTCTTAGAATTTTAATTTGAGAAAGATATAAGGGATATTAAGTAGGTTATGATCAGGGAATGGTGTTCTGGTATACCTTTTAAAAGAATGATTCCAGATGGTAGGTTGAAAATAGATAGTAAGGCAATGGTAATAGAGGATGGACTTTAGAAACCTAGAGCAATATCCAAGCAGAGACTATTAGTTTGAACCAGAGTCCCTAAGCAAATCTAATGAGAAGTAGTTGGAAGTAGAACTTGAAGACAGAACTGAGAAACTGAGTTACAAGGGAGAGGAGAGTCAGGAAGACGCTAAGTCTGAGCAGCTAGAAAGGTAGAGTTGTCATTTATTAAGATATGGAAGACTAGAGCTCAGCAAGTTGAGAGGACTATACTGAGCTTGTTCATAATCTTGTTTGGCATTGGACATGCTTAGATTGAGCTGCCTTTTTGACATCTGGGTAGAGACATCAGGTAACCATTGATTGTTTGAGTCTGGAGTTTACAGGAAAAAGTTGAATTAGAGATGCTCATTTAGGAGGGGTTAGCATGGAGATGGATTGAGATGGATTTCAAGTTAGACTGGAAAGGAGTGAGAGTAGGAAAGGAAGATAGCAGGGAACCAGAGTCTAGGGCACTGTAGTAAGTAAGATCTGTAAGGCCAAAGCACGACCTTTTCCTAGGAGAAACACCAAGAGAGTGACATCCCTGAAGTCTAGCAGAGAATGTATTTCAGAAGGTCAGAGATGAAGAAGAGTAGTCAACTATTTCAATGCTGCTAAGAGTTCAAATAAAATGAAGCTTGAGAATTGACCATTGGCTTTAACAAGATGGTGGTCATTGGAGACCTTAACAAGAGCTATTTCAACAGAACTGTGTAGATGAAAGCCTGATTGGAATGGGTCTAAGAAAAACAGAAGGAGAAAACATTAAGGTCAGAGACAATTGATGACTCCTTTATAGGAATTTGGCTGTAAAGGGTGCAGAAAGGGAGGCAGTAGTAGAGTTAAATATCAAGAGAGGGTTCTTTAAGCTGTACCATATTTGTATCAAAAGGATTAATCCAGTTATAGAGCAACTTTGATACAGAAAAAAAAATAAGAGAATTCATGCCCCATGTTCTTAAATAAGAGAAAAAGATTGAACTCTTGTGCCTGAAGGAAAAGCCTAGCCTCCCGAGCCCAGATAGTTCATCCAGTGGACGAGCAGAAGTGCAGGGAAACTGGTTGATATAACTCGAGGAGTCTGTGTAAATTCTTTTCTGATTGTTAATTTTTTTAGTGAAATGAGAAGTACAGATAGTGATGGAGGAAAAGAAAGGCAAAGAGGTATGAGAGATTTGACAGCAAAGAAGATAGAAAGTAGTCGTATGGGAGAATTAAGAGTGAATGAAATAAACAAATATGGCAGAATGGTCCAGCAGCACCTTAGAGCGTCCTCAGGGTCTACATTTGCTGTTAGGTCAGCCCGAAGTTTTCCCTGGAGGTATTTGCATGACTCCCTCTTTCACTTTTTTCAGGTTTTAGTCAAATGTCATTTTAAGAGACAAACTTACCTGACTATTTCATATAAAATAAGCATTCCCTCGCTCTCTTCTCACCAGCCATGCCTAATTCTTCTGTATTGGAGTTCTCCAGAGAAACGAAATCAATCGGAGTTATCTCTGTAGCAGACCTATTATGAAATTGGTTCACATGACTCTGGAAGTCTAGAAGTCCTGCCATCCTACTTTGTACAATCTGCAGAAAGAGGAAACCCAGTAACGTAATTCATTCCATGTCCAAAGGCCCGAGAACCAGAAGAGCCAGTGGTATAACTCTCAGTGTATCAGCCCAAGTCTGAAGACCTGATAACTGGTCAGCGTGGGGGTATAGTTCTGAAGTCAGAGGCCCATGAACTAGGACCCCTAGTGTCCCAGCACAGAAAATGGATATCCCAGCTGAAGAAGAGTAGGCCAGTTTGCTCTTCCTCTGCCTTTTTGCTCTATTCAGGCTCTCAAAGAATTGGATAGTGCTCACCTGAATTTATGAGGGTGAATCTTCGTTATTCACTCTCCCAATGCAAATACAAATCTCTTCTAGAAACACCCCCTGCCCAATAAGGTTTAGCAAGCTTTCTGGGCACCCCATGGACAAATCAAATTGACACATAAACTTACCCTATTACATATTGTTAGCATTTACTACCACATAACATCTTAGCATTTATTAATTTGTGTAGTATCCTTCTTCCTCACCTGGAATGTAAGCCTCAGAAGAGAGCAGGGCCTTTATCTGGTTTGGGTCACTGCTATAACCACAGTGTTCAAACTAGCACCTGACCACGGAAGCCTCTCAAAAACATATTTTTAAATTCATAATGGAACAAATGGTGGATGCATCCATCCAAAGAGGCATGTTGGGCAATTCCTAATACTAGTATTTCCTTGTTACGTGCTCTTGTCATAAGGGCATAACCTTACTGTGAAACCGCTTTAAAAAGACTGAGGTCACTTTCCCCCACACACTGTTTGAAGAGAGGTGGCACAGCGTGGGGAAAAGCATACAATTCTGGTTTAGTTTGAAAAGCTTTGGTTTCACCAGTACCAGTTATATAATAGTGGATCTTAAACCCTTCACAGACTTAGTTTTCACCTCTATAAATGAGTATTATGAGGAGATAAAGTGAGTTAATATATACGGAAGCCTGTAAATGTTAGGTATTAAATTTCATGCTTTGTAGAGAACAGAAAATAATTCCAGCGAGGACATAGGAATCATTATGTCTCATCTTAAATGCAGCAGCAATCCCACAAGTTTAGGCCTCAGTCTTAATACTGGAGTATTCAATAAGCATGTAAATCTGGAATCTTATAATTTTATATATAAATGAGACCACAATGTTTAGCATGGTCAACTGTTAGAGCAAAACTTTTCTAAGACCCTGTCTTAGTTTGGGCTGCTATAACTAACTTTCTTGAGTCAGTCTCTCTCTCTCTCTCTCTCTCTCTCTCTCTCTCTCTCTCTCTCTCTCTCTGTCTCTGCTATGTTTCTGTTTCTGATTTTGTTTTTGTTTATGTTTTTGTTTTTGAGACAAGGTCTCCCTATGTAGTTTAGACTGGTCTTAGACTCACTGTGTAGTCCAAACTAGTCTCAAACCTCAAACTCATGGTGACCCTCCTGCCTTAGCCACCCAAGTGCTGGGATTAGATGTGCACCACCATGCCCGCCTTAGCATTTCTTTGTTAAAGGCACTAATCCAATTCATGATGACCGTACCTTCATGACCCAATCACCTCCTCAAACCCCGACCTCTTAATACCAGTATCTTGGGGTTAGAACTTCAGTATAGACGAAGGTAGGACCATAAAAAACATAAAATAATTTTACCTATATTATTACCTCATTTATCTTGATTACATACCTTTGATTTTGACAAGGACAAAATGAAGATTTTGTCTTTATTTTGTGAGTTTGATGTACCTCAGTCCATGGAGTACCCATCTGTGAGGATAAATTAAGTCCTTATCCTGCCTTAAAACCTACACTTATACATGTATTACTTGGGATTTTGTAGTAATTTCACTTGTAATACAGTGTTACAAGCTATAACCGTCCACCAGATTTTAACCTCTCCTGGGCCAGGAATTGTGCGTGTCTTATTCATTACCTTATCTTCAATGCTAAGTGCTCAGAAGTGTTTGTTACAAGGTGAGCAATAGAAAGTTGGATGAGTAATGAGGGATTAGAATGATTCAAGTAAGTAAATGGTTACAAGGTTAGGCTTGCAGCTTGATTCATAAAAAGACACCTTTTATTTTCTATGAAAAATAAATTAGTTCTTTCAATAATATTAAACAAAATATCCATTCCATTCCTTTATTCAGTGTTTAAATGCCCACTATACACTATAAATATTGCAAAGATCAACCTGACATTGATCTTTCCATTAAAGAGCTTATGGTTTAAAAGAGAAAATAGGATGCATGCACAGATAATTAAAAGTTGAGATAGAAATTCTAAGTCTCGCAGGTATAGTATTTCAAAGGAGATAACTAAAATAGAAAATGTGTCACTAAACAGAAGTCATTTTACATGAATTTCACACTGAAAGGAAAATTTAAATTTGAAGAGCATGAGAAGTGGAAACTTCTGGGAGTCCTCAGCGTGCTTCAGCTTGTTCTCATAGGTATAATTCTGATTTTCTGTTACGTTTAATATCATTTAAAAACTTGCATGTTTCCTTTTCTTTGATGTGGTTTGTTGCCAACACTGTGTTTAGCAGGCATTATTGTGTTCTTTCTTCAGTATCACTGAAGGAAGAGAGATTTGAAAACTTGGAAACTAGTATAAAAGGAAGACACCATGAGACTGAGTTGGGAGCTTCAGCCGTGAAATCAGGCTGCTGGGTGTGAGATTCTGTGAACAGTGCCAGGACATGCAGACCCTCCTGCTCCCACCACAGTCTCCATGCGCACTCTTCACACCTTGTTCTCAACCTCATACTTCTAGTTCCCTTTGAAAGTTAAGATGAAGAGTCCCAGAGCTTTCTGTTCACACTGTAGAAACAAGTCAGTCTAATTCTACGTAAATGTGATCAAAGGAAATCATACATTGGATCATACATTGGTCTCAAGCCCCATAATTCTGCACTATACCAATTTATTTAAGCAAATTCTTGCTTGGCACAGGAAGATCACTAACACTTTGACATTATGCCACCAGAGTGACAGACATAGTCTTTGCTTCCCACTCAAATGAACATCAAGAGCTCTTGAAATATACAGGGTTTAAATTTTACCACTGCTGAAATTCATGTCCTCAGAGTACGTAGATGATCCCATTTTCATATGTGATAGTCACATTAGTACCTCAGGATATCTGATGTTCATCTACTACTTACCCTTTCAGTATCATGTAAGCACCCCTAAAGTAAGCAGGAGCACCACTAGTTCCAAGACTGTTTTTCAAGTCATGTGACTTTGTTTATTAGCAATCTGGTCTTTTATCAAGTAGATCAGTATTTAAAAGGAGACATAGATACACAATGTGTGCATACATACACAAACGTGTGTGTGCACAGTGCATATATACCAGGCTGTCTTCCTAGTTTCACCTTATGGATCTTCTGTTTGTTTCCATTTCAGTGGTTCTTAAATCTGGCTGTTTTGACTACTTACAACACTATATAAGAAATCTTATTTTTGCAGGGTGGGTGACGAAGGTAGAATAATGTTTGTTGAGTAACTATTATGGGTACTTTATGTGTAATCCCTCTAGGACTGGGTACCCATAGGCCAAGGTGTAGGCAGGAAGCAGCGGCTTTCCACTCCAGGGAAGCCATCTGCTCAGGGAGCACGCTCAGTAGCAGGGCAAGGAGAAGCCAGGCTAAGGTGACAAGCTTAGCTACTCCTAAAGGTAGGTGTTACCCTCACATTATATGAGCAAATTTAGATTCAAAGAGGTTTCCTATTTCAGTTGAGACTGCACAGGGGGAAGGACACACAGCATTTCCAACACAGGCATTCTTACCCTGAGCGGTCCTTGCGGGTGGTGCCTAGAAAGTCTGCCTCTTAGGAGACACTGTTTTAAGATGCATTATTACTACTCACTCACTGTAATCTGGGTAATGTGGGTAAGACTAAAAAGAATAAGGTATAATTATACCCTTGAAGAAACTTAAAGCTTACTTGGGTAAGCAAGTGAAATAAATTGAGAGGAAGCACTATGTGATTCAGACTAAGCTTAATAGGATTTCATCAAAGGGAGAAGTCTAGGTCAGAGGGAGAAAGATCTGGGCAGCCTGTGCGTCTGCCACCATTACTAGTTTCCCCAGTAATTGGCTGCCTGTGATAGAAATTTCTTCAACTCTTGATCCCATCACTATAAACAAAAGCAATGTATACAGCCATTAATGTCATGTGTAATACTCTGATTACTTTTATAATGTGTTCCCAATTATGGTTGCATAATTAATGGTTATATGTGCATGAGATGTAGAAAATTTTAATAACAATCATAAAATATGTGAATAGGAACTAGCTGTCTGATTATTGCAGTTACTTTACACTGAACTGCTTTTCTACCTCGTGCCTGAAAATTTTTTTTCTAAAACAAGTGAGGATAATGCTTTCTCAAAGCTGAGAGTAGCTTATCTTCTCACCGTGTGTGTAAATCACACAGAGGTTGTTTCCAAGTAGAGAGAATTTTGTGAAGCAAAGTAATCTGTGTACCCTGTTACAACAGCTCATGCCAGGATCGCCCCATATACACCCTGTTAAATGATTAAGGGAGGGGGAAGTAGGGAATAGCAATAGTACGCAGATTTTAAATGCTGCAGAGGTGACAGAAGTGATACTGACTAACTCCCTCCTCCCCTCTTAAGGACCACTGACTCAGAGATGCCAGTTCCCCTCAGACCTAAGTGGGGTAAGCTAGGTGGGGTGTCACCTTAGCCTGGCTCTCCTTGCCCTGTGGCCCACCTCAGCACCAGCTGCTGCGCGTGCTCCCCGAGCAGACGGCTTCCCTGGAGTGGAAAGCCGCTGCTTCCTACCTGCACCCCGACCTGTGGGTACCCAACCCTAGGGCACCCTTTGGAGCAATACAAACATTTGCTCTATTCAAGGGAGTATTTAGCAGGCTGTTTGGTTCCTGATCCAGACTCCAGATGGGCAAGATCAATTTTTTGGTGAGGGAATAGAAAGCAAAAGTTCACTCCTAGATTACTTTGAGTACCTCTGCCTCTAGCCTTCTGTGTCCTGGAAGATTTCCCTTTGGGTTAACAGAAGCCAATTTATAGTTCATTTGGGCACATTTCACTGGCCTTTGTGTTTTGAGTAACCAGAACCCATAATCATGAGGGGCTGGATGTAGTTCAGTAAAGTACCTACTTAGCGCACTCAAGACCCTGGGTTCAATCCCCACCACCACAAAAAATAAATAATACATAAAATAAAAGAGTAGTTTCCATCGAAGTTATTAAAAGGCAGTATTTTCATCTTATATTTTAAATTAGTATATAACACACATGAACCTGGGAGACATTAAGAAAAGTAAAATAAGCCAGATACTGTGTGACATAACTTGTATGAGGGAGGAGTCAAGAAAATTCAAACTCACAGAAGCAGAGTAGAAAGTTGGTTCCTAGCCTTTGAGGGATAAAAGAACTGAGGGCAAACTTGTAGTTTTAAAATAAGTAAATTCTAGAAACCGAATTACACTGTGGTGACTCCAGTTAATAATAATTTATTGCATGGTTAAATGTGGTAAAAGATTAAATTTTAAGTATTCTTACCATACACATAGAAAGGCAACCACAGAAGGTGATGGATATGTTAAGTAGCTTGATTTTGATAACCATTTCACAGTGTGTATACACCAGAGCATCATTTGTAACCTTAAATGAATATAATTTTCATCAGTTGTACATCAGTAAAGCTGAAAAAGGATTAATTAACATATAAAAAGAAGTAAAGCCATATTTTATAGTGTTTTAATCTTTAAAAAAAGACCATAAAAGCCTATTTTGTGCTTTATCTCTTATGCATTTAGCTATAAAAAGATTACTTCTACTAAATTCTACACTTTTTGTTCAGTGGACAAATTTAAGTTTCATGCATGCAGTTGAATCAAAATGGCTATTTAACAGCCATATTCCTAATGTTGGTAAAAATCACAGTCATTTTAACATTGAGTTGCCGATGTATCTAATTAAACAATGTTGTATAAATAAGCAATTTAGCTTGCATATATTTCTGTGAGATATAAGAATAACAGAAAAAATAAGCAATGGTGTATAAATAATCAATTTAGCTTGCATATATCCCTGTGAGATATAAAAATAACAGAAAAAAATAAAAGAAATAAAATGGTGAAAGGGACCATTCTGGAAGGGATTGGGGAGATTCTTCCTTTTCCTGCCTAAAAACTAGTCTTTATGACAGAAAGAAGACATGAATATTTATGAGTGTGTCTACCAGAAAGTAGTTACCGAACAGTTACACCTAGTAGTAAGCAGGTGCCTCCCTCCCTCCTGGTCCCAGGGCTGGGCTCTGTGATGATACAGGGAGGATAGAAATTGGGCAAGAAGGGAACAAACCCTGTTTTGTGTCTGAAACTGCTGCTTCCTGGCTTTCTAGCACAGGAGGTTTCACATTGGCCACTCTGCAGTATAAATTTAAATATCTATTCTTATTTTTTCTCCGAATGTGGTGTTAATGAAAGTGAAGACCAGTCATCAAGGGTGAATTATTTAATGCAATAATGTTTTAATAGCTGAGAAGAGACACAAACAGTGGTGATGCCTGTGGCTAATGGGTTTCCATGATAGGAGGTAAAAGGCCGATTACACAGCAGAGCGAGTGAAGGCCTGGTGCATTAACGACAATTTACAGGTCAGCTCACTTACAGAGTGATTGAAATGCACCATCTGTTTCCTAACTGTCAGTTGATAACTGGTTGTGCAGGCAGTTAGTGTCTTCACATCCCAATTGTCACTTGTCTTTCTGATTCTATTAGTTTGGCCCCATAGAATTTGACTGACCGGACTCCCAGGTTCTTCCCAAATGAAATAGTTTCCAAATTAACTGGATTGATGGCAGTTAGCCCTGCTTCCTTTTAGCCTTCTCTGCCAGGTTGGAGAATTCAGCCCTAATGTGCAAAGACAGTCTTTGCATGTATTAGCTTAATGTCTGAGGTCATGAGTTCGACTCCCAGTACCAAAAATTAATTAATAAATTACTTCCTGGTCAACCCCTGGTGCTACTTACCTACCATCCTTGGGAATATGTAAAAATAGACACTCAAATAATTTTCTGTGTCCTTGGTCTAAATCAGGAACCTCAGTTGTGAAAGGGTTTTCCGTGTACACACACACACACACACACACACACACCTTTTCACTTTCTCTCACATAGGCAAGAGAAGAAAAGCCAGTTTGGGTTTCACCTCTGTCCCCTTCGTCCTCCTCAGTGCTCTGTGTCTTGTCACTAGGAGGTACCAGGCTCTCAAGATGCCTTGTGAAGGCTCTGGAACTGTACTTCTGCGTTTAGATGCTGGTACTGTCCCTTTCTGGCTACAGTGACCTTGCCCAAGTTGTTTGACTGTTCTGTGCTACTGTTGCCTGGCATGAAAGTGGGGTAGTAATTAGGCTCACCTCACAGCATCACCGTGAGGATTAATCACTCAGCACACTTTAAGCACTTAAAATGCCTGCCACACGCACCGTTAGGGCTGCTGTTGTAATTGTGGGACACAACTGGGTGGGAGGACAGACTATCTTTCCTCAAGTCTGTGAACTAAGTAGGATTTTGTAACTTACCTGAATAAGGTTAGAAGAATGGAAAAGAAACACTACCAAGCCTCCTTTTCTACCTGTAAATCACAGTCATTCATCAACTGACATACTTTCGTTGAGCACCTACTATGTACTAGATCAGTGGTTCTCAAAGTGTAAACCCAGCTCTGCAGCACCAGCAACATGACCTGAAATCTTGTGAAAAATATAAATTCTGCCATCTCCCATCATGCTCTTATCAGCTTTCCGTATCAGAAACAGGATGGGACCAAGCAATGTGTGTTTAACTAGCCCTCCAGATGTTTCGAAGTTTGGGAGCCATTGCTCAGGATCTAAAACATGAACAAGTGTTCTGACCTTTGGGAGCATACAGACTCTTGGGAGAGACAGATTGGTAAAGAAAAACAACCAAGAATTCTGAAAGATGCAGTGGAAACCAGATAGCAGTGGTTCACCAAAAAGAAAGAGGGCAAGTCAGCACTTCGGAAGGAGGTTTGAAAAGCGTTCCCAAGCAAGTGTTACTTAAATGGTGTCTTGGAAGAGAACTAGAGCTTTCACAGATATAGGTAGGGAAGATGGCATTCCCAGGTGGGCAGTCCATGTGATAGTCCATGTGAATTCCCTTACACTGAATTTTCTTGAGTCAGACCTTCTCAACATAAGATATTAAAACCAGCATGCTGACCTACTCTTGAGTTTCCTGCTTGAAGTATTATATTTCTACTGAAAATCAGCTGATGACTGGGTTGTTTGTTTAATCTGCTACATCTTAAAGCACAGCCTGGCTGTGCAAGACGTATTGTCTCTAAATCTGCAGGTAGTTCAGTGAAGCCCAGAGCACTTGCTTGATACGAGCTGATTGTGAACCCGCAGACTTTACCTGTAAGTTATTGATGTTTCTTCTAAGCCCGTTTGTCTTCACAATGGAAACCACAACAGTTTCCTCATTAAAATATGAAGAAGCAAATATCCTAGGCAGCATATTTCTTTCTGCTTTAGTTAAGATCAACCCTGCATACAAAATGACTGGGTCTTGTACTTTATGAGTTATGTTCTCATGTGCTGCCCTGTGCCAGATGCTTGCTCTTCTTTCTTCTGGATGCCAGGGCCCACTTCATAGCATCAGAAACTTTCCCAGGGGTCCCTCTGCATCTTCACACTGACCACGGTGACAGGTCTGGTAGCCAATTCAAAGAAAAGGCTTAGGCCAAATTAGACTCTAATAGTAAGGTTTCCTTTCTTCCAGAGCCATATCTAAGGAAGCTCCCTGTGGGTCTTCCCCCCCCCCCCCCGGAATCCCTGCCATCCCTCTTCTGGCTCTAGGTGCACAGTTAATGACATCCCTGGTCAGCTTGCCTGGTCCTGTGATCTGGCAGTACTTTGCAGGAGGGCAGCTGTAACCAGTGTTTCCATCAAGTGGCTCAGAAGTCCCAGGCATTCTGAGTGATAAAGGGATATTGGTGATCATGGACAACCTCCTCCTCCCATCGCCTTGTTCCACTGTGCCATAGGAAAGTGAAGTTTCCGGACATTTAACATGCCAATCATCTATGATGTGATGAAGGAAGAGATTAAAATACAGATTTTTTTAATCCTAAAGTTGAAATGAGTGTTCTTTTATTTCTCTGTGCTGATTAGGAAACATAGCTTTGTATACCTATTCATTTAAAAAAATTAAACCATTTGTAAAGTTGAGGTAGAAAAAGGAGTTAGGGACACATGAGATTCCAGGTAAGAACTGTCATCTTTCACATGACATTTATCACTCTGAATCCTGCTGCCTTTCTCCGAACATTGTCAACGCCCTGAACGGAGCTCTGACGTTTACATTTCTGTACATCCAGTGCCTTAATTTCTCTATAAAATCCATTTTTTTCTTTGTCTCAATACTTGCCCCAAGAACAAATTTGGGTTAATATCTGAGGAGAGAATATATGTGCTAAGCAACTTATACTACAAGATCATAGTTGTTATAAAATAGAGTGTACTTGTTAGCATTTAAAATTTTGATTTTGCATAAAAACAAACACCTAATAACTATTTAACAATTGGTACTTCAAGAGTCCTGTCTTTCATCCATTTAACTTTTTCTGCTTGACTTCCTTGATTTCTTTATTTTTATTATTGTGGCCGGAGGCTGCAGTTTGGGGATGGGGCTGATAGCAGGGTCGGCATGGAAGTGGTGGCAGTGACCACAGGGCTGCAGTGGGCAAATGCACTCAGCATTTTTGAGAGCAAAGAGGTTGGTCTGAGTATGGGGACAGAACTTTATAAAACATAAAGGACAGAGAAAAGATTCTGGTATTTATGTAAAAGTTAATGAAGACAACGATCCCTCATCATTTCACCCTGAGATGAAGACTTCGCTGATCTAAATATTTGATTTGATACTTTGTACCTCAGTCATCATGGTTTCAGTGTCCTTTCACAAAGTCATTGTCCAACATTATTTCCAATTTTAAGTAATACTAGGTAAATCTGAGAACCTGGGTTTGATCCATACAGGCAAGGTGATTAGTAAGTTTCCAGAGCCAAGGAGATGATTATTGATGCTTTGAGAGAACCTTGCTGCCACAGGAACTCAGGAAACAGAGAAACCTTTGTGAACGAGGCTCTGGTTTGTCCAGAGAGAGTTGAGAGCTGGAAAGAGATACTGAAAAGTATCAGAAAGTTCATGAAGATGAGCACTTCCTTGGTGGTTGGGGATAATGAGTGTGCAACTGTGCATGGATAAACACTCCTGACCTGCAGGAATCTTCATGAAGCCCAGATTGCAACTGTTAGCCAAGAAAAAATTTTTAAAAAGGGAGGAGGGGAAATAGGAGTTATGAACCATGTCAAAGAATACAAGTTTAAGAGAAGTATATTGAAATTTTAGAATGTGGAATTTATAGATGAGGGAGTACTACTGTGCCATAAAGAAGGATAAACTTTGAGACCATGATGTTAAGTAAAATGAATCAGCTTAAATATCACATGGTTTCTCTTATTTGAGAAACTCAAAATATAAAGAGCAAAATAAAAGACAGATAATAGCAAATAGGAAGATAGATCTTTTGTAATAAGGGAAGAGGAACAAGAGATAGAGAGAGTGGAGAAGGAAAGGAAGGGAAGGGGATTAAAAAAATAAGATGTGTTATGTATGTGTACAAAATTCCCAGAGGAATGTAACCATTCTGTACTGTAAACATACTCAAAAAATAAAAATTGGAAAAATAAAAAATTGTTATGTTTTAGGATTCCCAATTTGCTAGACTTTGTGTCAGAATAAATTATAAAGGATCTGATGCTCCTTGTCTTTGACTTGAAGAAGTGAAAAGTTAGAAATTATTTCATTTGCATAAATAAAAATGTTATGAAAAGCAAATGAGATATTCATTTAAAGTACAGATAAAATAAAAATCATGAATTATGATTATAGATGAATATAATGCTGTATGACAGTATAGACGACAATTTTACTATTCAAAAGTATGTTTAATAATAAATAATTTAAGCTGGTTATGAATCAATAGTAAAATCATTTTTCCTTATCATAGTCTCCTAACAGAAATCATTTCTTAAAGTTCTTACTAGTCTATTTTGTATAAATTTAGAAAATTATAGAAAACTTTACTTACAAGGTGTGATTGGAAAATACAGTGGATGTTTAAATTGATAAATACTACAGTACAGCACACATTGCCATTAATCCACTCAAAGTACTTCCCCTTACCCCAGCCACACTTATCCCATTATTCTTGTCACTTTCTGAAGCAGTTCTAGACATCTTCTTTCATGAGTATCTTTAGTTGCACTGTCAGGACTACCTTGAGTTCAGCATAGAGTCAGAACAAACCCTTAACTTTTCATGGTCACTTTGACTTTGGGGAAGAGCCGAAGTTGCCCAGTGCCACACTTGGTAAACGAGGTGGATGAGGACACAGCATAATGTTTAAGAGGACTTCCAGAATTGCTTCAGAAAGTGGCAAGAACTGTGGGATAAGTCTGTTCAAAGCAGGGGGCATAGCCGGGGTGATTAACATTCAGTGTATTTTTTTAATCACACCGTGAACTCTTTGTTGATCTGTACCAGCAGGTATGTGTGATAGAAATTTATTGAAATGGAATTCATGTATTGCATCATTTAATGAATGGCAAAACTTCATAACTGACTCAAAATAATTGTAACTCCTGTTTTCTGGTTTTACAGCTTGGCTCATCCTCTTCTGTGCCTTTCACATCTATTTTTTCTCAGCTTTTTATGACTGTCATGGTTCCTCTCATTATTGGACAGGTAAGTTCTCCAATTTGTATCCCATTGTTTCTTTATAGGTCAAATTGTGAATTCTCATGTAAGGTAGGGAAATTGGGAGAAATGATATTCGTAGGGAAAAAACAACTAATTGAAAATATATGAGAGAAGGAAAAGATGGCAGACCAGTAGGCAACAAGATAGGCAGCCTCTCTGAGAGAGACAGATCAGATGCCAGAATAGAACATCTGGAGAGATCCGGACTGAGGGAGATGGATTCTCTCAACCCAGGAAGAAACTGAAAGGAAACGAGCTGCTTGAATAGGAAGTTCAGGGCTCCCATTAGAGAAGCTAAGATCAGTGATCATGGCACTCTCGCCAAGCGGCCTGAATTCGAGTCCAAGATTGACCTGAGTGCCTGAACCGAACCCGCACAGATGCGACTGGCTTGAGTGGCCTGTGCATGGAGCTGAGCCGCCCACACGTGACTCGCCCAGAGATGCCATGAACTCACGCTGCAGCCACGCTGAAGTTGGAGGTCGGCGAGCCCAATGGAGAACAGAGCCAGAGAGGGACTGGCATTAACCCACAGTGAGTGCTGGGAATAAGACCCTCCCATGGGAAAGGGGCGACCAACTGGACGACATGTTGGAGTTGGGCAGGACAGGCCCAAACTGGGAAAGGCAGTGACTTCAGTTGGTTGCTCCCCTCCCAGAGCAGATTGGTGGGATTTGCTTGACCTGGGTCACGCCCCTGGCCAGGACCCAATAAGTCGTCCCAAACCGATTCCCTACGCGCAGCACACACTGATGCAGTGAAGGCTTGGGAAGGTTGGCTGTCCCAGAGGGGAATAGCCAGCATACACTGTCCCTGCGTGTGCCTCAGTGACTGACAGGGCACTGGAGAGGGCAGAAACCCCTAGCCAGCATGCTCCAGAAGAACCATAACTGACAAGGAAAGGGGCTGGGAACTATACTATATACTTGTATGGAAGGAACCAAAAACATGCCGAGAGAAAAAAATAAGAAAAGGCCCCCAGCCCCCAACCCTGAGAATATTGATCCAGAAGAGGTAAATACAAAAGAGATTGAGGGCAGCAAACATGCAACATCAAACATGGCGTCAGCAGACATAAAGAGATATCTTCAGGACCTCGTAAACGAGCTCAAAACTGAAATATTCAAATTAAGCAAGATATAAGTAGATTAATAAAAGAAATGCTAAGAACCTCTCAAGAAGACACAGACAGAAGAATGGAGGAACACAAGAAGGAGAGAAACATTCAATTAAGAATATAAAGAAAACCTAGAATACCTGAAGCAGATTCAAAGAGATTACCAGGAAACTAAAAATTCCATTGAAAGCTGGCAAAACTGCTTGAAAGAAACTAAGGATAGACTATCACAACTTGAGGACAAGTTTGCAATGTGTGATCATGAAAGGAAAGATCTTTTAAAAATAATAAGGAAACAGGCAGTGACAATATAAAGGCTAGAAGAGGACAAAAGGATCTATAACCTAAGAATAAAGCATGTGAATGAAGAAGCAGGAGTCAAAACAAAGGAATTACAAAGGATATTCACAGAAATTATTAAGGAAAACTTCCCAAGAATAACAAAAGGAAATGATATGCAAATGTATGAAGCATACAGAACTCCAGCTACCTGTAACCAAAACAGAGCTACACCCAGACACATAATAATCAAGATCGCAGAAATTCAATATAAGAACAGAATATTAAATGCCATCAGAGAAAAGAAACAGATCACCTATAAAAGAAAACCCATCAAAATCATGACAGCCTTCTCAACACAGACCATCAAATCAAGAAGAGCTTGGAGTAAAGTAATTCAAACTCTGAAAGAAAATAACCTCCAGCCCAGATTGATGTACCCTGCAAAACTGTCTTTAGAAATTAATGGAGAAACAAGATGCTTCCATGAGAAAGAGGAACTGGGGGAATTTGTGACCACCAATCCAACCCTACAAAAAATACTGAAGTACATTCTAGAAAGAGAAAAAAAGAATACCAGAATTTCAGGAACAGTGGCAGAGAGGCCTCAATGAATGGGGCAGACGGTGGAATGAAAGAGAAAAATAGACAACCAATGGCAGAAAAATGGAATAGCAGAAATGAGGCAGAGAAGATTGGCTGTAATCTCTAACATAGATGGCCTTGATATGCTAACAAAAAAAAACACAGGCAGAGTAGATCAGGAGATAGGGTCCATCGAGACGCTCTGTATTGGAAACATAATAAACCTGAAAGAGGGTTTATGGACAGAAAGTAAAATATGAGAAAACAATGCTCTATGTGTTCTATGTGACAGGAAACCAGAGAGAAATAGGGGCAACTCGACCAGCACCTGCAGATAGGTTGAAAAGACATGACACTTCTATGCAGTAAAGAACTACTCAGCTATAATGAAGGAAAACCTTGAGGCTTTTATAGATAAAGGAATACAATTTGAGATCAAGCCCAGGAGTCAGAAGGTTCAGAAGCAGTTAGGATAAATAGCAGGTTGCTTCCCCCAATCTAAAAACTGAGGGAGTTAGTGGGACCCGAAATGGGCAGTGCACCCTGTGGGAGTGAAAGGGGAGGAATTGTCTAAAAAAGGAAGGCAGAGGATATTGTTAATAGGGTCACAAGATTTAAAATCTACAGTATTCTCACCACTCTGTTTAGATGGATTAAATTCTCTTCCAGTTTGTCTCCTTACACTAGATTTGGGGGAACAGACAGCTATCCCAAAAATAGCAGCACATATTATGGTAATCATCCTTAATTTCCTATTAACTTAATCTGAAGCCCTGTATAACTTATACTGTCTTATTATGACTGATCTTATTTGAATCTGGTTTGTTAGATTGCTGTTTTGTATTGACTGGTTTTATTCAAATCTGTTATGATTGATAGTATCAAGTCTAAGAGTATAGGCAACTATACTGAAGATGACAAGATTCACTAGGATACCCACTCTGGTTTGATTATTACCTGCTTTTGAAGTCTTATAATATCTCCAATGTTTTGTTTTTATTGATGTTGTTATATACTGCTGAGACATCATAGTAACCATATAAAACCACTTATATTTCGGTTTTATATGACTTTTTCGTTTCATGTTTTTCTAGGAATTTGTTTTGTCTTGCTTTGTTTTGTTTTTCCCTCTAGTACAGAAAGGATAGATATACATGTAGAGACTCATGCATGCATAGAACCTATAAACAGTTTAAGAGAACCAATTATATAACACATGATGAAATGAACAACTACCTTTGAAGAAAAAGACACTGCAGTACCCAGTGCTGATTCTGTAGTGTCATGATGTGAAATCCAGCAATACTATCATTCTTTGTTCAGAGTGATTTTAGCTTGTTTTGTTTTGTTTAAGTTCAACATACATGAAGATATGGACAGCTGTTTTGAAGAGAATGAGAGACACTATGATAGCCATTCTTAGCTTCCCTATTGTCCGGTCTTGAAGACCTAAAACGCCTTCCTCATCCTGTTCAGATCAGTTCCATGCTGTATTTTTTTGTGTGACTTCTCTGTATGTGAAGATATGGACAACTATTTGGAAGAAAACAGGAGTCAATATGATATGATAGTGAAGATCTCTGTCTTGCTTTGAAATTTATGTCTCTTACATTGCTTTCTTGTGTTCTGTTTTGTTTTGTTGTGTTGTGTTTAACTTTACCTTCTTTAAAATAAAAAAAATTTTAAGAAAGAAAATATATGACTGAAAATACAGGCTCATACCACAAAATTCTCTTCTTTTAATTTTTAAATTAATATTAATCTGCTTTTAGCTGTATATAGGATTCCCAGACAGAATCTAAAAACTGAATCTTAAGGACTCAGAAAAAGTTCTTCTATCTTAGCTTTTTATAACAAGTTCCCAAAAGCATATAATTTAATTATATGCATTTAACTGTAAAACAAGCTTTTCATTGGTCCATCGGTTGGTTTGTTGTAAATCTTAGGACGCTGTGGTAATGGAGAACAGAAGTTAATGTGCCCCTAAGGTGAGTGAATCTGAGAGGAGCAGTGTATGACTGAGAGCGCTGATTTGGTAACAGCCAGACAGCAGACTTAGTTCCACCTTTCAACCGCATGTGACCTTAGGCAAGTCATTTACTTTCCCTAACTTCAGGTTCATGATGAATTAGTTAGTGATAGTTCCAACTGTAAAATGTGGTGAGGATTCAATGAACTAGGAATGCATGGTGAAGTTCTCTGCATAGAGCCTGACACAGGCTTCTTGAGAGCTTCCTTCATCACCAGCCTCATCACCATCACAGTGATCATCGGATTGTCTGCAAAGGCTGCACAGAATGCAAATAGAAGGTATTTACAGGCTGGTCAGTGTCAGGTTCTTTGGACAGCGGAATCCAAGACAGGTTTCTATGCGGGAGTTGTGCAGGGCTGTACCCATAGGCGGGAGGAGAAAGTTGGGTAGGATGTCTTCCCTCCAAAGGCGTCCCAGGGTTCCATGGAGCCCTGGAGCAGAAAGGACCCCTCGAGTTGTGCTGCTGTAAGGCAAGGGCACCTGCACTTTATACTCCTGCCCTGAGCGCTCAGGAGAGGCTGGTCCCCCCTCCCCCGAGGGCTGTGTGAGGAGAGGAGCTCACCTTCATCCTTCATCCAGGCAACACTTCCCGCATTCTCAGGCATTTCTAGCAAGATGGGTCTGCTCAGCTCACTGCAATATCACTATGCAGGCTTTATTTTCTAAACTTTTAATTTTATATTCAGAAAAGAGGCTCAAATGGCAAAAATGGGCAAGATTTAAAAGCGCTCAAAGAGTACTGTTCAATTGAGTATAAAATGGTACTTGCAAAGAATGTTTCCTCCACAGTGCGGAACTGATAAGAAGTCTTAATGGGTATTATATCCCCTGCCTTCTTTTCCTGCATCTACTTTCCCTGGCTTTTGCTCAGTTCTTCCTGTCCTTTCTATTCACAGTGTCTCTATGCTCACAGTCCCACCTGAGATTATTACTCATCTGACTCCTTAATTCAAGCTTTCTTTGAACTATCTGATATATGTCTCCCTGGTTATTCTTCATTGCAGCACATTATTTGATTTCTTTCTTGGCTTTTCATATATATATATATTACCTTTTGTATGCTTTCTGGCTTTTGCTGCCATTAGGCTATAAGCTTTATGAGTATAGGAACCATATTTGCTTTGTTTACTATTACATTTCCAGATTATAGGCACTCAACAAATTGTATTAGTGAGCAAGTGAGAAAATGAATGAGTGAGGTTCTGTGATTCATATGAGATTTTCCCTCTTAATGAGGTATAACTGACTCTTACCTGTCCTCCTCATCTGACACAGTTTATGCTATGGATAACATTCATTTAAATATATACTTATTTTCTTGGTTTATAAAATAACTCCACTAATAACAACTGCACATGTAATAACTTCATTACAATAGTGATACCTTGAAGCACATAATTCTTCTTTCTTGGAAATATCTCTATTAAGAAATACTTGACTTAAAACAGGGACAAAAACAAAAATCCCATTTATATAATTAGAGAATATTTATCCAGAATAATAAATTGTTCATTTGCTTATCCTTTGTGTGAACAGTAGTAAGTTATAAAGTAATAAAGGCAGTCACAAATTAATATATGTATTTGTTTTGAAGTACTGTAGGTACTAATGTACTTTGGTACCATTCTTCAATGAGGAAACCTATATGCTTTCGTCTGCCCACCCCACCTCTTTGTACTGTAGTTTTAAGGAGTAACAATCACCAACCCTAGTCTATGTCTGGAACCCGTCTGTCAGCCTTGTCTCCTCCCTCTCCTTGCATCTTTATCCTGACTTCCAGGCAGACACTAAATTTCACCATTTCTGCCTCAGAAATCGTATCTAGCACCTGTAACCCTTCACACTGCCAGAGAGGGTGGCAAACCTGTAAATTATCATACTTCCCAAACTTGTTTCTCTGCTGACTCTTCTGATTCCTGTCCACTGTCTTTACCACCTCCACAATAGTCCTAAGAAATGAATCAGATCATGTTATTCTTTTCCTTAACTACTTCTCCACGGCTCCCTGTCTGCCCCACAAAGCCCTCCATGGTTTGGTCCCAACCCACACTCCTCTCACATGGACTGTTCTTTTGTCATGTTGTGTATTCATCATTCCCTCACTTGAACATGCTGTCACTGCTCTGTGCCTTTATCATCTTGTCCCCATCTTTTCTGTCTATACTCATACCAGAGTTTGAACATTGGGCTGCCTTGAAATTTTCTTTTCCACATTAATTGATTGACTATCCTTAGTCTAAGTCTCTTACAAAGTCTTAGAACATGAGTAAAATGTAGACGATTTTTTTTGCAAGAGTATCACACACATGTCTCAAGTCCAACTGCCAGTGGAGTCCTTGTTCCCAACTGAAAGCTCCTTAGCCTGGCATTTCCTATCTGAATTTCTATCAGCATTTAGTGCTTCTGAGCTCCAACCAGAATCTCCTGTCAAGCTTGGCTTATAGCATGCTGTAGCCACTCTAGCTAGTGTCTCCGACCCTCTTCAAATTTCTCCCACAAGGCAAGGCTTCTAAAATACGTGGTTAGATAATTGTCACACACAGCAACAGCCTCACTCCTGATGCAGAAGTCTGTCTTAGGCACCCTCCTCATTACTAGACATAATACCTAGTAACCACAACTTAAAGAGAAAAGTTTTATTTTGGCTTACAGCTAAAAGTTGTGGTCTGTGATTGGTAAGCTCAGACATAGAAATGGCATGATGGAGGGGCCTTGCATGGAGGAAAACTATTCTCCTCATGGTGTCCAAGAGAGAGAGAGAATAAAAGGAACAGCCAGGAAGGGGATATACCCTTCCAGATAACACCCCAGTGAAGCATCTCTTCTGACCAGACCCAGCTTCTAACAGCACATTTAGCTAGGACTCATCATTGAATCAGTCACTAAGGAGTATAGTGTGCCCATGATCCAATCATCTTCCAAACACATGGGACATTAGGGGTGACACCTGAGCTCTAATCCAAAACAGATTGAGTTCATTGAACAGATTCAGTATATCAACAAATAATCTAGTTTTGTGACCTATTCTGAGTCACGGCAACGTGCTGCCAGTGGCAACTGTTTTTCTAACGGAAATCTCTGGAGCAGCTGTCATAACTCAAAAACTCTGGCCAGATATCCTCCTTTAGAAAGCCATCTCACTTCTGTGTATAAGAGAAGATGTGCGCCCCTCTTCTGTCTCTTCGCAGAGCTCTGTGAACTGCATGACACAGCAGTCCGGCGGTAACGCCAGCGATGGGAAGTACATCTAAATGCAGGTGAAGCTTCACTCACCTGCCTGCTGCTCACTTCTGACCGTGCAGCCTGGTTCCTAACAAGTCACCCACTGTTACAGAGCTGTCACTCTGGGGCTTAGGGACCTGTGTGTAAATTACTAGACTATTTTTTATACCTAATATAATGTAAATGATATATAAATAGTTATTGTTGCTGTATTGTTTAGGGAATGATGACAAACAAAAAAGTATACCGATTCACTATAGAGGCAGATTTGTTTGCTTTCAAATGTTTTTACTTCTAGATTAGTTGAATCCACAGATGTGGAACCTAAGGACTTAGAGGGCCAATAGTATGTAACCTGTTAGCACATCTGTGGATGGAAAAAATAGATTATTAAAAACTTACGTGAAAGAAAACCCACATTTTCAGCACCCTCTCTTGGCTTTGGTCTCTAAATGGCCCGTGCTGTTTCTAGCCCATAAGTGCACTGAGACAAGAGACAGGCAAGGCAGGAATAGATGCAATCATATGGATGGTGCTCCATGAGAATGTTCCTCAGGTAACCAAGAACTGTAGGGAAGGATGAGCCTCTCAACAAGCAAGGGTTTCCAGGACAACTCTGCCGCCTCAGCCCCCTTCCCCTATGACCATTCCCTCATAGGATCCTAGCCTACAATTGTATAGCTAACACAGGATGTAATGATACTGCATTTCAAAGATACATACCCACCGGGCCAGGGATTTAGTTCAGTGGCTTAAGTGCCTGCCTGGCAAGCGCAAGGTCGTGAGTTTGATCCCCAGTACCAAAAAAAAAAAAAGATACATACCCACCTTATAGCCACCACAGGTTTGAATATTTGTTACGGGTGCTTTGATTGACAGGGGGTAAATATGGCATATCTAATGCCCAGTGAAGTGTCAGCACCATCAGAAGGCTTGTTTGACCTTGATGATAATCTGAGAGAGCTCCTTTCAGAAGCACCATCTCCATACCTTATAAGCCCATGTACTCTTCAGTAATTCTTAAACCTCATCAAAAGCCCCAGTCGGTGGGCCTTACTGTCAATCTAGGACCATCCTTCCTCTTCTTACCCAGCTGAGTCTCCATCATCTGTCATTATAATCAATCCTTTGCAAATACCCTCCACTCCTTGCTCCCTTTTTCCCCTTTAGTGTACTGCTCAGAAAGGCCCAACTCTGGCTAAACTCGGCTCGGCCTTCTCTGTGACTGCAGCCTAGCTGATTAGCTCCTGCACTGCCTCAGTCTCCTCATGCCCCGGTAGAACTCTCAGCTACCTCGGCTTCCTCTCTCTGTGTTACTTCACAAAGCCCTGGTCACATTGCTGCCTGAGCAGCAGAGTTCTGCTTCAAGGAGAGCAGTATGCTTCAGTTACCTTCATGACCCCAACTTTAAAATGCCCTGTATCACCTCCCCAAAGACCTACTCTTCTTCCTCACAAGGTTTGTTTCTCTCCGCTTCCAAAGGATGATCTCCCCTAACCTCCGTTTTAGGTCCCTTGACTTCCCTGCGCTCTCCCACCTCCCCTTTATTCTTGGGTCTCACTGTGTTTCTTTTTACAAACATCATGGCCACGTTCCCCCCTCAGAGCTTCTGCACTGGCTCCTCCCTGTGCGTGGAACACCTTGCCACTTTAGCCCCCAGGGAAAGAGCCTCCTCCTCCAGTGGCTTCCCCATTGCCACTCCGTCACCCTCACCAAGTTTACATTTCTACCTATCCTGTTTCAGTCCCTACAACTGGAACGTCAGCTCCACTAGAGCAGAGACCCTGTGTGCCTAGTTCATGTCTACTCTATTCTAAATGGTGTGGCGTGGCGTTTGACAACCTTCTTGGACGTGCTCGTAGGTTCTAGTCCAGCTAAAACACATGCCTGGTGACATAGGCTAGTTTCTCAGTTGTAACTAGGCTGCCAAATTACAAAAATAAGTATTTCCGTAGATCGCTATGTACATTTTTCAAAATGAGATTTTTTTTTTTTGGGGGTCATTACCTCTTAAACAATAGCACCCAAGGGAAAAGAAAAATATTGAGAGTATGAGGTGAATAAATTTCTGCTAACTTTTTAGTAATAACACAACTTCATCATTCAACTCTTGATTTATATTTCTAAGAGTGAATTTTATTTTTGAGTGTTTTTTCCATATAGTACTTTATTTTGGTTGAGGTCATCCTGTAGTGACTTCAACATGACAGGAGGCCTGCTCTGGTCTTTGTCACTGTTTGCTGCATACAGGACCTCTAGGCCTTTCTTCCCTTCTCTTCTCTTCTCTTCTCTTCTCTTCTCTTCTCTTCTCTTCTCTTCTCTTTCTTTTTCACTGTACCATATTTTATTATTACTTGTTTCTAATTCATGCAGTTTACAATCATCTTAGGGAGTGGTTACATGTACATATTGCAGCGTGTTTTACTTTGTTGTCTTTGGACAAGGAGTGTTATGTCCTGTACCCTAAAGGTGCTGTTACTCTGAGGTAAGAGGAATCTTTCCAAAGATGGTTAAGATTGCTTCTTCTGAAATTCTAGAAAGAAATAAAATTTGTGCTATGGCAGTATTTCCCATACTCTACAGACAAACCCCTGTAATATATCTAAGTGCTCATAATACTTATTTGATGTGTTATATTTATGTAAATTTTTTTGTGTTTTTTTGTGTTTTTTTGTTTTGTTTTGTTTTGGTTTTTTGAGACAGGGTCTTGCTATGCAGAGTTCAGGCTGATCTTAAACTCAGTATGTAGCCCAGGCTGGCCTCAAACTCACTGCAGTCCTCACACCTCAGCCTCCCCAGTGCTGGAATTACAGATGTGTGCCACCTTGCCCAGCTATTTAAGACTATTTTATAAATAAACATTAATCAAATAGAATTCCCACTACCTTTCATTATTTCCTGTCACTTTGAATATAGTTTTCAAAGCAGCACACTGTTTTTTCCCCTATAAATTAATAATAAAAAAGCATGTTTATATGTTATCATTCATGCATTCTCCAGGCTTCCATTGGTGATTAGGTTCACAGCTTGAGATTGATTTTTCAAATTAAATAAGATTCAGCTAAAACCAAAGATGGTGTTATTAATGGTAGTAAAATTTTGTACTTCTAGAATTATATTAAATATAAGCTGTTTTCACTTCTTTGTGTGAGCTGTATTGAGAGAAAAGTAGCTGTTACATTATATGGTTGGATATACTGATAAGCATTGCATCACCTAACTGGAACTTGGATATAAGAACAGGGATCATTTACCCTGTATGAGCTCTCTTTCTAAAGCATTTCAGAATTATAATTACTTAAATCTTCGTATAACAATTGTTATACCCACTTTACAGATAAAGCAAAAGTAAGTTAGTGAATTTGCCCAACACTGCAAAGTACGGTGTGAAGCTAAGATTCAAGGTCTAGCACCCCCAGCTCCAGAATTCCTGCCTGACCTCTATGCTGTGCTCCCTCTGGAAACAGGTCTATTTCTACTCATCCACTTGACTAGTTTTTTAATATTTTATGCAAGTTTGGGGACTCTCTGTGCCTCTATTTTCAAGTGTAAATTTTTCAGGCTAGTATTTGTAATTCTTTCTCATATGAGTGAAATAAAATAATAGGAAAAACTTTTTCAGAACATAAAGTAGTTAATGCATTTTGTTGAAACCATTTATTTTTATGTACACTTTCTACAAACTATTATTTTGGATTTAATAAATATTTAATAGGTTACTTTTAAAGGAAAGTCTTATGCAAATTAGATTTGATTTCACATGTTTCCACAGGATATTAATGAAGAGACAAAATACTTTGTGAAAATATATAGGTTTAGTGCAATCGAGGATAAAAATTTAAAGACAGTCTCTGAAGCCACCTTGAATAAAAATAAATTTAAAATTCAGGTTTAACATGAAAAATTATGTATCATATATCCTCACTCAAAAGCTCATTTATAAATGTAAGGATAGAGTAGAAATAAAATGCAGGGAAATACCTTGACAAGAAAATTAAGGAAAGGAAAATGACAGATATTCTACTTCAGTCACCTTGGTGTATACACATTTCCTCATGCAGGACATGTCATTTTCACAGATTCCCAACTCGGAGGCTGTGTGGTAATTGATATGTAAGTTAGCTTATTAGAAGTACAGAAGTTTAAGTTTCCCTTTAGCCTTTCTTGCTACTTTATTGAAAATAAAGAAAATCAAAATGCTGAAGGTGAGACAATAAAAAGCTTCTCAATAAAAAGTTTCTTATTTTTTTTTTCTTCACAGGGAAAAACAAATTAGTGAGGATTTGTCATTTAATTTTTAATGCTTAAATTTTATTTAATACTTAAAAGAATTAGTATAAATTCTGAAGACATGTCTGGCTACATCACTGGAGTAGCTTCTCTTCCTAATTTGGGTTGTATTTTTTTCTCAAGAAAGAATTCTAAGACATCTAAATATTAGGTTGTATTAATCTATATCTAACAGGATCATGTTTCCTATCATGCCATTCAAATTTTCTATAAGGCAAAAGGTTTGGAAACTTTTAAATGGTCATTAATTCTTAACAAATGGGGAATCAGCATGTTGAAAGTTCAGTTGCTGAACTGAAAGATGAGGTTCCTGGAGTTTATAGCCAAAGCACATCTTTGAAGCACGTCAGCGCTGCTTCACCCAGTTTTGTTTATGAAACGTTTTCACACTTTTCTAGCTACACAGTGCAGAGCAGCTGCTTTGTGAATTTAATTTTAGAGAAAGAAGGAAAAACTCTATGGAGCCTGGCAAGACATAAAATGATTTTCTCAGGAAGCACAGACAAGTACCACAATAAGGCTAAAAATGACGAAAGACAGTTTCCCTTTAGGGCTGTTGTTTCTCTCATAGGTCCATAGACTTTCCAGCTTTTCAGTTGTTTTTCTTCTCAAGATTAAGTGTCCAGCATTAACCTGGTGATATGTTTAAAAGAAAGGCATTTTGGCTGGGAGGATCCTGGACTCAAAAGCCCTTGATGCTTGTGTTATGAGTCCTATTGCACTGTGAGATTCCAGGTGCTCTGGAATGAAGAGAGGTTATTAGGTTAATAAATCTAATCAATGTCCATGTTCATTAATGATCAGATATTTGTCTTGGTTTAAAATGGCTTTGGCTTTCAGGATACACCTCATTCATATTTATTTGTTTATTTTGTCAGAAAGGAGTCTTGGCGGTAGGTGAGAAAGACACTTTTACTTTGAGAACTGAGATCATATGTTATGTAGCCTGTTGCTGAGAAAGAATGTATGTGTTTTAATGAATGTATATAAAATAAGATTGAAAGACCACATAGATTTCACTAACTCCATATATTTTCCTTTTTTTTTTCTCCTGAAGGAGTTGAGCTGTGTTAAATTTAGGACACTTTTGGCTTTCTGCTGAAAAACACAGTAGGCAATGAAATGACCCTATAAATGAAATCCTTCTGTTCCCTTTGGTCCCCACCCATGGTGACGTATTTGAAACACGAGGCCATGGGGTGACCTGTGATACTTCAAACATCGCTATCCTGAATTTACATCCTAATACATCAGTCCATTATACTGTATAGCAGAACTGATCTTACTTCTCTATACTGCATTTTTAACCTCAAAGAAAGAATTGAACGCCGGGGATTTAGCTCAGTGGCTTAAGCACCTGCCTGGCAAGCGCGAGGTCGTGAGTTTGATCCCCGGTACCAAAAAAAAAAAAAAAAAAAAGAATTGAACACTAAACAAATTACTATGGTGTGGGATCTCTTCCACTTATCATGATATTCTATGAATCTAGCTGTAATTTTAATTGCATGATCTACATTTATTTTTTAAAAAATTATTTATCTTTATGTAATGTTATTTCTCCTTTATCCTAAACCCACACAACCTTGAATGTCTTATTCTTGTGCCTTATACCAGCTGATCACCTTTCTGCCAAGATGTCCTTTATTTATGCTATTATTTCTCTTAGTGAGTCCATGAGAACAGGTCAAGTGGATCTGACAACCACCTTTTAAAGGTTCTGTTGAGAGTAAAGTGTCTCCTCTTGTCCTCAGGGCATACATTCGAAGCCCTGAGTGGATTCTGAGAGTATGGATAGCACCAAAACCTATATATGCTCTCACACATACATACGTACCTATCATGAAGTCTAATTTATAGGTTAGGCACAGAAAGAGATTAACAACAATGATAATAAAATAATTATAACAATATGCTGTAATAAAATATATTTTAAATCCATAAATTGTTAATTTCTGGAATTTTCCACCTAACATTTTCAGTTGACCATTGGTATGTGAAAGTACAAAAAATGAAACCATGGATTAAGGGAAATAAATGTAATTTATTTTGTTAAGTATCTGTAAAGATGTGCTCCATTGTGAATGAAGCCTTTTGGTGACAGAGTTGATGATGACAGAACCTCATCAGCCTTTATCACAAGTTCCCTGACCTCATTACTGCTAATGGATCCATGGTAACTCAGCCTGTTGTGAAATCTCATGTTCAATTATGCAGGATAATGAGTGACTCAAAACTTAATATGTTTCACCTATCATCTTTATAATAGAGCTTATACAGCTTCTTTCAAGAGGAAAAACTAGATTTTAAGTAGAATGGTTCACTTTTATGTCCAAACACAAGCTATCACCAATATTTCAGACTGTCCTGATTTTTAAATATCTGATTTGATTTTAAAAGAAGAGGAGATTTCTCTGTAACTTTATATTTCACTGATCTTTTTATAGGAAAGTTAGGACAGGTTTATTCATTTTTCAGTGTTAATTTTGGAATTCTAAAAGCATGCAAATGGCATTTGTCTTTGGATTCACAAAAACTCTAGATATTCAGAGTTTGAATTATTTAAACTCCCACAACACATGCACTTTTGCTTTTCAAGCATGAGTTATAATTTAATTAAAAACTTCTGGTGCATTGCTAGCATTTTAAATATTAATATGTTCCATGGATCACTTTTGATTATCTACTGTCTTGAAATTCTTGAAGATGTCAGATTTTTAAGATTCCCAAAGTTGTACTTGGAATTGTCTGTTGAGGCAAAGGGGACTGTGATAATTACACACATCCATTAGGATCAGCAGAGGAGATAAACTTTGGGGAGGCTTAATGGGCATGTCTCAGTGACAGCTAGCAAAGAGCATTTGGCATGATTAAGGATGGCTTTGAATGTGGTTGAAAATCTACACTCATTATGGACGCCCGGTGGAAGTTGCACTACAAATGTTAAATTCCCCAGAAGAAGAGTGGCAGAGCAGGGAAGCTTTGAAATCCTCTGTGGCCATCATCCAAATTATTCTCTTTCCTTTATGTCTTTCTGCTGTCAGAATCACTTTGTGATGCCCCGTTCGACTCCCTACATCTCTGGAAAGAGGCAACCTGTTGCTTTCTGTGTTGCAGATCGTCCGAAGATACATCAAGGACTGGCTGGAAAGAAAGAAACCTCCTTTCGGTGCTATCAGCAGCAGCGTGCTCCTCATGATCATCTACACCACGTTCTGTGACACCTTCTCTAACCCACACTTCGACCTGGATAAGCTCAGCCTCGTCCTCATACTGTTCATAAGTAAGCTGGAAGACGGGGCCCTGACCGCCCCGCAGTCTCCTCAGTAGCACTGTCAAGTGATTAGGGTGCTTCAAACACATTTCTAGTGTTAATTTCATTAGAAACTAATACTTAGTTTATACTAATATATATTTACTCAGTGACTTTATCTTGCATATTTGTTCTTGAGAAAGACGTCACTTAGGCACCTATGGTCTTAATCTCCTTTGTTTCTGTTTTCTGTGTTTTTTAAACGTCCATTGCACTGTTTTCAACTCAACAGTTGATGTCAGATGAAAGAAGCCATAATATGTGTCAAATGCAAAATTCCAATTAAGCAGTCTGTCTCCAATTCAAGTTTAAACTGGTCGGAATTCATAGTGTGATGTAAAGGCAGGATTTATAATATATGATACCATTATTTTATATGTATAATAATTTAGTTATATTGGTTAAAATGTGAACATTTACACCATATTTTCTAATAAAAATATATCTAAAGTAATATCATCTCATTTTAAGGAACAATAGATTATAAAATGCCATTAACTGCTTAGGCTCAAAAACCAAAGATTGTGGCCAGAGATTTAGTTCAGTGGCATAAGCGCCTGTCTCAGGAGTGCAAGGACGTGAGTTTGATCCCCGGTAAAAAACAAACAAACAAACAAAAAAAAAACCCCAAAGACTGCTTTTATTAATATTATAACAAAAGACAGCTTTTGTTGTTAAGAATAAAGATGAATTATTCCAAAGTATTATATGATACCACGTCTGTACCCTCTACAGCATACATACTCATAGTATAAACCTGCTCTTTCTAAATTAAAAAATTAAACAACCAAATCTTAAGGCAAAAAGGGTTTGTAGATTCTCCCTCAGTAGTAGATGTCATAGATTGTGTCTGGGGATATCGCCATTAGAACAGGTTTAGTTCTACTGATTGAAATGATTCTGTCAATTTAGTGGTGTTTGTTCAGTTTATTTGTTTTTCTGACTTCCTTAGCTTTCAGGTAAAACTAAGCTTATCAGTAAATATGGTACAGATATAAATATTGCTTTTATAGTGCTAATTTTGGTTTCATCTTTTTTCTCTCTCTTTTCAGTAGTTTCTATTCAACTGAGTTTTATACTCTTAACCTTCATCTTTTCAACAAGGTAAGTGATTTGGTGTCTTTTGTTAATCCAGTAAAAATTATACATTGCACCTTAGTTGGCTACTGTGCCGCTATTCTGTCCTGTTTTTTTCCTCCTGTCCCTACTGTTGTTTCTCACTCATTGCCACCCAAAAACATAATCATGGCCGGAAAATTTGTCCTTGGCCCTCATCTCACCTGTCTGCCTCCTCCCTTCTCCTGAGCTCACAACTTTGTACTGTTGATGAGATTCAGGACTCTGTTTTCCTTACCATCCAGTTAATT
This sequence comes from Dolichotis patagonum, assembly GCA_004027295.1. Taxonomy (NCBI): domain Eukaryota; kingdom Metazoa; phylum Chordata; class Mammalia; order Rodentia; family Caviidae; genus Dolichotis; species Dolichotis patagonum. Next base: position 150,874 of record PVJX010000996.1, on the reverse strand, counting down.
TCTCCTGACTGCTATAACAAGATCCTAGCTCAAGATACTCAAAATAGAGTAATCTTTCCCCCAGACTTCCTCTTCCTTTTTTTTACCCTTACTTATTTTTAATGGAAATACCATCCTCAGAGTTACTCGGACTGGAATCCTTCACATCATTTTTTAAAGGCTTTGACCCTAATTTTGTAATATTTGTTCCGGTCCCTAGCTGCTTCCCTAATCCAGGTTCTTGGTACCCCCTCTGTCAGTCTATTGCAATGTGTTTCTTAACTTAGGCCCAACCTTTCCTCTCCATTTCACACTATTTCCAATGACTCCAAGTTCTCAGATCACTCTCTTATTCAGATGTCCTCCTTGGTTGGCCATTGCCTGCAGTGAAGTTAATTTCTTGAGTGCAAGGCCCTCCAGTCTAAACACAATCTCGGAAATCACCACTAGCTGTCATGCTACCTAAGCATTAGTTTGAGGTAAAATCACTGCTGTTCCCTGAAAGAACACCTTTCCTTCCCTTGCTTAGGCTGCCCCCAAGACCAAATTTGTCTTCATATCTTAGTTTCACTTTCCTTTTCTTAAAGGCTCACCTTAAGTGCAGTCTCTTCTGCTGGTGTTACCTGTTTAACAGATTTTTTTTTTTGAGACAGTGTCTCACTACGTAGTTTTGACTGCTTTTGAACTCCCTGTGTAGCCCAGGCTGGCCTTGAACCCTCTACAGTCCTTTTGCCTCTGCCTCCCAAGTGCTGGAATTACAGGTGTGTACCACCATGCCTGGCCTCAACAGACATTTAAGCCTTTGGTGTGATTTAATGGGACAATAGTCACTAGTCAGGTGGACTTGAGCCAGACTCACTGAAAGACAAGACAAGAGTTTAGGCTATTGAGGCTATTTCAGAATGCTTTTATTTTTTTATTTATTTACTTTTTAAATATTTTACATTTTAAAGAGGATGAAACAGAATAAAACCAATCAGAACAAACCAGTGTAAGAGATACAGGACTTCAAAACATTATGAAACCAACAATAGTTAACATAATGCCTTTTGATGTCTTCAAAATAGCTGCAGATAACTTCGGCCATAATAAAAATCAAACAGAACAGAATAAATAGAAACAATAAAAACAAAACAATGCAGTAAAGGACTTCAAAACAATCCAATAATAAATCCAAAATTGCTACCATAATATATTTTGCTATCTTTGAAATAGCTGCTCCTGCCATTGGATTTGACATAATCAAACAAAACAAAACAAAAAATAAAACCCAACCCAACAAAACAATGGAAACTATATAGGACTTCCAAAACAAGACTGTAGGGAGTCAACAATGGCTATAGCCCTCAGAAGATCCCCCCTAGATGCCACACTGCATGCCACTATCCTCTGAACCTATGATCAGACCACTGGCCCTAGACCTGCTGTGTTAGTGGAACACCAAAGCACCACAGGCATCCAATTGCATTTCACCTCCATAGCTATCATCATAGCCTGTGTTTCTGCAGATAAGCCGGTTGCTTAGGGCAGCTGGAGGGGTGGGGGGTTAGTACTTCTTGTTTGCCAGCCTGCGCGCTCTAGAAGGGGCCCATGCATGATGCTGGTTCTCAGAATGGGTTTGCTTCCTGGTGTGGCCTTCTTCTCTCTGCCTCTAGTCTACCTCAGCATGCTTTTAGAAATCATGTCAGGGCCAGGGAGGATGAGTTCAGGCCTCGTGTTAGCCCTTGGGCCCTTATAACACTTGGTATAGCACTCAGCTGATTGTAAACAGTCAATAAAAATGTACTGATTGATGTCATCTGAAGCATTTTCCCAAGCTTGGGGTTCTGATTTATGAAGGAAAAATAAAGCCTGGAGACACTGAGTCGCTGAAAAAATGTGCCTCAGTTGGGTTAGTCTGAAAGATCTGTTTTAAAGTTCTTTTGGCAAATGGCTTGTTATATTACCTGAGAAAAGATGCTTGCTGTCAGTGACTGTTCACTGGTCCTTTTGGTGGAAATAATAACCAGGCCTCTTCATCCTATCAGATAAGTGGGATGCAGACAGCATCCTGTAAAATTAACTGAAAAATTCCTTGAAAAGATGCAATGCTGATCAGGAACTACTGGGATCGTTAAAAGAGGACAGTGGGAAAAGGATGTCACAATTAGTTGAATTAAAATTAAAAATTTCCAGCATGCAGTAAACTGGTCATTCCTGGTTGGAGATCCTTCGTTGCTACCTGCTTTGCCTTGCCTGAAACTCTGTCATGCTTTGACCTTCCTTGACTCACTGTCAGTCAACACATTCTTTATTAAACGATAGACTGTGACACAGTGATAATCAGGTTCCAAGGTAATAGGTCCACAGCCCCAAAACAAGACACTAAAAATTGGAGATTTTTCACAGGGACAAAATTTAGAAGATGGCTTTTGTCTGTTTTATTGCTGAGGGCCCCCATAGCTGCCAAAGCTTGTACTGGAAGAATGAAAGTTACCTGGGCATGGTCCATACAGTATTTCCTGTGAGTGTGATAGCAAGACTATGATATAGGGCCTCTTTGCTGCTATTTTACTGATGAGAACCTGAACTGTAGTTTAGTCACTTGTCTAAAATCAGATTGTAGTAGTTTAATAACTTAGCTAAAATCAGATAAGTATATGTAGAATTGAAATCCATTTCCATTTGAGATTTTCAAAAGTATTTGTGTTTTGTCCATTGCTCTAAATTATTTTAATTATTTTTAAAATCATAATACTTGTTTTAGTTAGAGAATTTAACTAAAAGAGCATTTAACTGAATTCTAAACAGTTTCATGCAAAGTGCCAAGAATTTGAACTAGGATTCTGTTGAGTTCCATTTTCTTTTCCTAGTTTTGGTCTTTCCTACCTGTTTTGGTCTTTCCTACCTGAAATTGGTGAAACTGACATGTTGTATGTTTTAAATTTTTTTTTCCCTGAGCAGTCCAATAAGTCTAGTAAATCTAAAACCAATTTTGGGTGTCAAATGGGGAAAAAAAAGGAATCTCCACGTGGAAATCAGCCTGTGTGTCACGCAGCCTGCTATGGCATCCCCAAAATAGAAAGTTTAACTTTCTTGCCATATTCTGCTTCCCTTAGCATTTCTTAGATTTACTGCCCTGATGTGCTGCCATACCAGTGAGTATTTAAAAGCAAATTTAAGACATTTTTGACACAACAAAAAGAAACAAGATCTCTTAAACAATTTTATTCAAAAAAATGAAATTAAACATGTTTTCATTAGAAAAAAAATAAATGTAAGAGTCATTTATCTGTCTACAAAAATAGCGCTAGTGTTCAAAATTCTAGAGTTGGAGTCAGAAAGATTCAGGTTTCAGCTCTATTTAATAACTTTGTGACTTTTGTCAGTTTCTTTACTTGCAAAATTGAGACAGTAATAGAACCTATATCATGGGAACATTGAAGAATTAAATAATAGGTACATAAAGCCCTCAGTGTTATGCCTATATATGTGTATGTATGTGCATGTGCACTAAATAAATGTTAGCTACTGTGGGATGCTTGTTATTACATTAAAATATAACAAGCTATATTATATCAACAACTAACAAGAAAAGAAATGGAATGATCTATTCTAACTTTGTAATACAGTCTCTGTGAAGTTTCTAGGAAATATGAGTTATTCATCAAATCTAGTCATGACCTAAGGTCTTGGCAATTTGAGGAAATAGAGAAAAATGTTGAAAAAAATTAGAAAAAGTACAAGCTGGGAATTTTTAAAACATATGTAAAAGAAAGTATGGTAGGCTGATGACTCAAGGAAGAGAAACCTAGACTCAGCAGAGTGACCAAAGAACCCCCAAGAAAAGATAAGAAGGAAAACAAATATCTGAATAGGTACATAGATGTGTTAATCCTATAGCCCAGTGACTCAGTGGGCCTCTCACCACAGCCCTGGGAGAAAGATGGACAGACAGATGGGCAAGGAGAAAGGGAGGCAGGGAAGGCACACCGGACAGGCATTCTCAGTAGCAAGTCGCTGCCGTTTCCAGATCCGGCAGCTAAGCCTAGCAGCTCTGAGTCACCTGCTTTGTGGCATAGGGCTAACAACGGATAAGGTTTCCTCCAAAAATGAGTGGAGACAAAACAACAGTACAGAAGTTAACAAAGAAAAGTATCTCACATGTAAGTTTCCTACTCTAAAAACATTGGGTTTAGACAGGACTCCCTCCGAGGACCTTTTCTGCTCTACATTCTGTGATTCCACTAGTAAAACCTGACATGTTTTCCTCTGTGAGTACCACAGAGGAAGGCAAAGTAAATATTATGTGGAGAACACTGATTGAAAGCTTTGTCAGAGAGAATAAAAAGACCACTTGGGAAGAAAAGGAAATAAACATCTCCAGGGAAGCCAAAGTGATCAAAAGAATTATAAAAACAGGATAAAAAGAAAATCAGTATTAAAAAGAGATAAGGTAGAGTTAGAAAATAAATAATAATGTGATTCCTTTTCAAGAACATGAGCAGACACAATAGAGATGTTCATCACTAGCAATAATTGCAGTCATCACGCTTGACTGTAATGTTCAGGACGCCGTCTCTCTGTGCACTGTCATGAGCTTGTGCCTTGAAGCCACCCTTGACAGTGATGGCAGGGAGCAAGTTACTGACCGTGACAGCTACTCTCACCCAAACACCTTTGTAGTGTTTACTGTTTTTATTTTTATTTTTGTTGTTTATATTTTCTTTCTGAGAAGACAAACTGGTCTCCAAAGTTTGGGGCGCCCTGCTTCCTTGTTATGTGACATGAGGGAAGCCACTTAGCCTCTCTGTGCTTCACATTCCTCTTGTGACAAAAGCAGGAGAGTTGTGCCGTCTGCCTTCCACGTCTATGCTGAGAAGGAGGCAGTGCAAGGTGCAAAGCACTTAAAAAGCGCTCAGTCCTATGCGCTGCTGTGGCCTCTCACTGTCGTCACGAGGGCTGCGTGGGCATCTGCTCCACAGACTTTCCCTGTCGAGACAGACTTTGAAGACATGGTGTAGACGGTTGCCACATGGCTAGGATTCAGGTTGACCGTCTTGAAGAGGGATATGGCTTTAACCGTAAACATCCCTGATGTGCTCCTCCCTTCCACACTGATGGAGCTGCATCAGTAGAACCCCAGAAAAATGTTCCCCTTTTCCCAAGTCAGAAGTGTACCCACCCACATGGGCCGCACTGCAGTGTCCTCACCTGGGACAGGATGAGAGACCCTGTCAGCAGCCTCTTTACCCACATAGTGAGTGCTGTCCTAGTAGGTGACAGCAAGCACGAGAGCCATCAAATCAGAGCCCCAGGAACCAGAGACTTTAACACACTGGGAATGTTCACAAATCCCGACAAGAGCAAGTCCAGGTAGGACCAAGTTAGCTAAAGGAGAAGTACACTACCAGATTCTCCAGGGAGCAAACCGAACTGCATAAATCCAGATGTGGCTACCACTGGTTATAACCAAAGGTAGCATAAGATTGAAGAGTCCTCTGCTGTTACTGATGTCACAGGCCCTTCTGGGGACCACCCGCAAAATCAGGTGCATGTCTGTGCCACGTCCTAGCATCACAGCTGGGCCTCCAGGCCTGTGCAGTTCACTGTGAATTGATGGTGTCACATTCCCATTTCAGACTTTCTTAATTTCTTCAGGCCCAAGTCCTCAGTATCATCTCAAACTCCACAGATACATAAAACGCCTCACACTTTACAACAAAAGTAAAAACTTGGAAGTTGCTTCTGCTTTGCCGTTCTCTACCTGGAAAATGTCCATCTTTTTCACCTATCTTGTCAGCTTTTGCTTCCAGCTCATAGATGATGGGAAACCTCTCTCCAGTTCACCCTTTCGTCACATCTCTTTGGGCCTCCCTGGACACCTGGGTCATTGGTTGTTCCTGTCAGCTGTGTCTTCACTCTCTGTAGTCATGTTCAGATCTCCCATGAGCCTTTTCTTCTCTCCACCAGATTCATTGAAAACTCAGTCCCATCACACTACTCCAGCCCAGCATCTCCCTGGCCTCCTCTCAAGCCCCCTGGGCTCCTCTTCCTTTCCCTTTCCATTAAAGCCTTCATGTTCCCTTCAGTCTTGTGTGCTCAGAGTTACCAGTGTCTCATTAATTCCTTCTCTTTCCAAACAGTAACTAAAATTAAAATATCAACCAGCATGCATTAAACATGTATAAGATGCCAGATTCTTAACAAATATCAGCATTTATCGTCATAAAGACCCTCAGGCAGGTAGTATTATCCCCCTCTATATATAAGCAAAAGGAAGATCTAGATCTGAAATCAAGTGTGCTTGCCCCCAAAGCCTGTGCTGTTGGAGGAAGTGTTGCATAAAGATTAACAATTGACAAGTTCTGTGGACTCTACCTCTGTGTCTCTCATTCCCATCATCCGTGCTGCTTCGGGTGCTTCTCACCCCCTGCTTCCTGGCTGGCCCGCCTTCAGTTTTATGCCACGTTGCATGATTACTTCTGAAAAAGTTTGATCATCTTGTCCCCAGTCCTTCAGCAGTTCCCCTTAGCCCAGATTCCAAGTCCACACTCCTGGTCACAAGCCAGCATCCCTGCACACAAATCAGCCTGAAAACCCTGCTTTTTCCCAACCCCGTACTGCAGCTTCACCAGGCCTTACCTCCTGAAGGCTCTCTGTGTGCTCCATCTTCATCCCATTCCCACTAGAGATGGTCCTCCTCCAGGGCAAAGCTCTGTCTCTGTCTCTCCCTCACTGTTTCCTTCCCTCTTTCTCCCTCCTTCCCTCCCTTCCTCCCCCCTTCCCTCCTCTCTCCCCTTTCCCTCCCCACTGCCCTCTTCTTGTGTTATGTAGAGCATTTATCTGCACTTCTTTTCTTCTCCCAGCCCATGTACTTAGAGAAGTAGAGTTCCCTCCCTAGCAGGTCTGTCAGGAAGAATAGAGATAAATACGTCAGTCATGCAGTGCAGTATTTAAAAAGGAAGAGTAACATCACAGTATACATCTGAGAATCGGATATAGAAACCGTAAAGCAGTCTCATTACACTCAAGTGACACACATCTTCAGAGAATCGAGGTCAATACCAAAGATTCAGTTGATATCAAGAAAGGGCTGGAAAGAGGGTAGTATGGAAGCAGAAATGTGTCTTTTCAGAATAAGGAGAGAAAGGGCTGCTTAAATTCCCTCTTGACACCTAAAGGTAGGATGAGGGGGAAGGGAGGGTTCTTCTTCCCTCCAGTGAGAAAGCAACAAAGAAAAGAGGATGTAGGATCTGTTTCAGAGCTTTTCTAAATAAGCATTAACACTTATCACAGCAGAAGTCATGCATGGTGCTGAGGTTTCTAAGGGAAATGTGGACTCTCCTTAATCAGAAACCCTTAAAATTGGGTAGATTGTTGTAGCTGCGCCTGCATACAGGCTTCCAGGGTGTGGTGTGTCTCTGGGCTGTTTTGTCAGAGATGAGGCAGGGAATGAACACACTCACTATACCGTCAAACCCTAGTAGAGCGAGTTTCTGAAATACAGGGCACAATAGTAATAATTACATTTCTAATCTTTTCGACTGGTGATTCTACAGACCTTTATAATCTAGCAGAGGAAATGAGATTAGGATATCCAGCCAACAGCATCAAGCCCACATAACATTTAATCAGTTTTGATGAAGTGAGATTGTTTTTCCTGTTTAACCTATTATATACCAATAGTAGGATTTTGAAGTTAGGAACATGAACAAGGGAGCCGGGCTCGACTTGATCCTAGCTTTCTCATTTATCAGTGATGGTCCCTGAATAGTCAAATAATTTTTGTGCGCCTTAGTATTCTCATCTGTAAATAGCGTTTTATTTTCTCTACTTTTGGGAGTAAAAGACCTTTGAGAACTGCCTAATACCCCTAAGAACTGCTCAAAAAAAAGGATAATTTCTCTTTTTTGCTACAACATCCTGTTAAGAGTCTGATTGCTCCCACAACAATGTGTTGTTCCTGAAGAGAAGCATTTTTGGAAATAAATTCTTTCAGTCTGATGACTGATGTCAGGTAAAAACCTAGAGACTTAGCCGATAAAAGCTCCTTGCTGCAATATTTTCTCAAACTCCTGTACCACCATGGACTGGTTATACATGAGAGTTTAGAAGACCTCCTACAACACTTTTTAAACAATTTTCCTTTCTTTGGATGATTGTATTAGAAATGCTCTCTAAAAAGAAATTCAGACATTTCCATACATTTTGGCCTAGAATTACTTATGTTACCAGGATTGATGTTAATATAAAGACAGGTACCACATTTGAATTTAGAATGTGTTAAATAGACTTTTTTATGCAAGTATTTGCTTTTTCACAAATGTTTTTGTTTTATTTGGTTTTTTTGCCCCTAGGAATAACTCGGGGTTTACACCAGCAGACACAGTGGCTATCATTTTCTGTTCTACACACAAATCGCTCACATTGGGTAAGTGATTCACAAAATTAAAAATTGCGTATCACCCACATAGAGTCACATATTAAGATTTTGAAACTCAGTGAAACTCCATGTTATATGCATTGGGGAATTGTCCATTCTGGCAGGTAAACAGTGGCAACAAAGTGAGGGTGGGTCATTGCTTTGGCATAATTATTGGAGCAAACCAACTGAGGGGCCAAATTTAATAGTATTAGATTTTGTTTAATTTATAATCATACTTTCAATTTGCATAAACAAACAAGAATGCATAATTCTTAGAACCAGGGTGGGGCAGGGATGTCAATGGGAGGACAGCTCCTAAAAACTTTGCTTAGGAATATTCTAGAATTACCCCTGGAAAGCCTCCCTTTCCCAGGTGCTCAAAGCAAAATGAAAATAATGTTACCCTAATAGAGTATTGATGTTAATTTGAAATTCGTTTTCAAATGTTATGTTTTCTAATAAAAAAAAAAACAGTGTAGTTATCATTAGCTCAATTGGATTAACACTAAAAGTGAAATAAGTATTTATTTAATGGACAAAAATAGTTTAAGAACAAAACTGCTGTTTTCTACTTTGCTTTATCTAATTAAGCACCATTATCCCAATAACCTCTTAGGCATCCAGAAAGCTGTTTTTACTCATTAAAAGTCACTAAGTAATCAGAAACTATTGAAATGTACATCATCCACAAACTCCTTAGGGTTGCCTGCATGTTGTGGCAGATACTCCTGTTACCAGTCCCTCTGCATTTTGGCACTCACTTAAAAGAATAAAGAATCATGACATTTCTCTTAGTTTGGTCAGATTAAAGAAATTCCACCTATAAATTTAAGAAAGAAGAAATTTCACAATTGTTTTACTAATTCTAAACATATTTGCGTGATAGAAGCTTAGTCATTCTTAACAAGTTTGCAAAAGGCTCTTCAAGAAGCAGTTGCTGTTTGCCGTCTAGGGCTTCAGATCACTCAATAAATCAATAGTGTGTGTGTTTGGTTTTTCTGCATAATCATTATCAAGTTGAAGTTGAAGGCGCTTTGAAAGCCATATTCCAATCCTGATTTTCAATTAACTTTCTGAATCTTAAATTTTTTATCTGTAAAATTCTTTGTACATATTAAAATTAAAAAAAAAAAATTTGTTAAGTACCCAGCACAGCACTTGGCAGTTAATAGGTGGGCAATTCATGACAGAATGTGTGTAGTAATTGTACACAGATTGCTGTGAACTAAATGAGATACCGCCTTAAAGAGCTTGCTGTGCTTCCTGGCATATGGTGGGCCTCAGTAAGCAGTAGCTAGTATTCATTATTATTAACTAGATTAGTTATAACTGTGTTACCACTTCTAGGGTTCCACTTCCCTGCCTGCTGTCTTGTAGATCTTCAGATAACAAATGTGGTCTAACTGTTGACTTCAAATAACCCATCTCAGATACCACGTGTGGTGTTCCAGGACTTCTAAAAATTACGGGGCTTATACAAAGGTGAAGGGAATGCAGAAAGATGTAGAGTGCAGACCTGTGGTCCTTAAAGCACACTGAATCCTGGCTGCCCCAGATACATTTCTGCATTTCTGCAGTGGATTGTTAAGCCTGACCCCCTCTAAGGGAGGAAAACCAAAGTGGGTAATTTTGTTTCCCAAGATGTTCTCCATGCTCAAGCTGGCTGTGCTGAACAACGTGCAAGAAGCACACCCAAGATGCACACTGCAGCACGACCAGCGTTCTTTTTTTATATCAGGAAAGCCTTCGCATTTAATCGTTTTTCTCTTTTTTGGCACTTCATTTTGCTTAAAGTCATGCTCCTTTGTCCTTTAGATATTCTAAAAAGCTAACTTTCAAACAAGCAGATGGATGCTCTGAATACAGAAATAGTTGTTTTGCTGGGAAAAGGGTTGGATTTTTGTTTGCTTTTGTAGTGTCCACCTGTGAAATAGATAACTGTGATCTACCAATATGATAATCCAGGAAGATGTTAGTGTGGTGTCTTATAACCACTTAGTATATAAATCCTTAGCTGTTGTAACATGGCAGACTTGAGTTCTCTTGGAACTTTAAGATCTAAACACTTGATTTGGCCTGTTTCTTTATCTGTAAACTTAGGAAGTTCTATTTTCGATCTTCATATCATGCCATTTCTTGGTCATATCGATCTTCTCTCCTATCAGCATTTTTGAAAATGGCCTCTACTGCTTCCGTGAGTGAGAGCGATCACTCTCACTTCTAGATACACCAGGGGGCATGATTACCAGAATAGGCTTGTGAAGCTTTATAAATTTACCATATTATTTTCCCTAGATCCAGTGTGTATTTCCCTCCACTGGAAACCTGATGGCACTGGGACAGAGGATCTGCCTTGGTAGTGACCTGAGCTACAAGCTAATCATTGTCCTAGTGGAACTTCTTGTGTGAATGGAGTTGGAACAACACCATGTTGAGTGGGAAAAATTCATATTCCAAAAAAGTAGAATGACATACCACTCAGAGTATATTTTCTTTCACATCTCACACAAAGATGAGATACAACATACAATTATTTGGCACTTTAAAAATATCTTTCGCCTGTGCAATCACTGGCAAATTTCTTCTAGTGATTTTACCCGTACATGCACACATACAGACATGCATATATCTCAAGTAGAATGCATTAAGTGGATGTTATAAGTTCTGTTTATTATTATACCCAGTATTTGTATTTAAGAATAAATCCTTGTCAGCCAAGTGGTATCCAGGTAACTAATGAACCAAAGATGAGAACTCTTGCTTAAATAGCTTCCTGAAAATTCTCTTGATATGTACCTTTGGTTTCTTTTACTGTTTTTGCTTTTGCCCTGTCTTAGTCCCTCCTAAGAACTTGCATTTATGCACATGCTGAATTTGATTCATTGCTTTTATTAGTGCATTTGCCATTGATTGATTAGTTCTTCGTATTAGTACTTTTTCTATTGATTGATTGCAGATGAAGTGACTATTTGACCTTTAATTATGAGGCTTCCTATTGAAAATGACATTGAGCTATGGCTTCACATAATCCATCTGGAAAGCCTGACATGATGCCGTTCCCTGGAGTTCATTCAGTAAGAAAGAGGAGGCTTGAAGGAAGCGCAGGGCTATCACCATGCTTCATCTAAAACAATACTACCGGGCTTGTATGCTGTGCTCTAGAGTTTGACTTAGTGTTAGAGGCAATTTTGTATTTTGTCAAGACAGTATCCCTTGTTGTGGGTTTTCATAAAAGCCATGAATACTCTCAGATTATATTGTAGTTGAATAGCAATACTTGTGTAACAACGAGAAGATACTTTACATAGCAGAAATTGAAAAACAGCTTGTATCCTAATTACAAATGTCTCAGTGCACAGTCAATAGATTTCATCAAGAAGAAAACTTGATCCAAGATATTCCACGGACTTTATCTTTTTCTCTTGAGTATTCAAATCACTTTACTTATCTGGAATTTCAATATATAGAAAATTTTCTCACTATAACTAGAAACATAATGTTTTAGGATATGTGACATCCTTAAATGAAGCATATATTTATGTTTTTAATAGTTTTAAGTACCAGAAACAAAGTATATAATCTCAGAGCATGGCAAATGAGAACTCACTATTGGTGGCCATTAATGATAATCCCAATTTTTCTTAGTTGGAAAAGCATTTCTTTTTTTTAATTGGTATATGTTTGTGATATATAATGAATATATTCATTGTGGAGTGTTGGTACATAAACATACTGCATCCTGATCAAGTGCATGCTATTTAAATTTTAAATGTAGCGTCATAAGTGCTTACTAGAAGTTCAGCATATTTTGCCCTTTACAGACATTTGTGTAAAAGCCCAACCAAGGCATTTATTGTTCATGTTGTTCATGCTTTATTATGGATCCGTGGTTACAGCTGAACTGTGACAACTGTGCATTAAGCTAAAGTACCTGTTGGGTAGACAAAAAATTCAGGAAAGACAATGATTGATTCTGGTCTGGATTCAAATTCCAATTATTTCATTGAAAACTAGAAGAAACCTACCATAGGTCTGGTGTCCCCACCTGTACAGTCAGACAGTGCACAGCTAATAACTTGAGATTTCTTCCAGTTTTAAGTGAATCCATGACTGATATTTCTGCACTATGAAATAATGGTTTCTTTACTGTGTATGCAAAACAAAGGTGTTCTTGAAAGCAACATTTGTGTAAACAGTGTCACAAGTATCACTACAAAAGAAATATGAATGCTGCTGATTCCTAAAAAGGTTAAAAAATATCTTCACATTCTCCAGAGAATGTCATAGGAGAAATATAATCTTAGAAGATCTTTTTTATTTCAACTGGAAATTTTCAAAGAATATTAAAAAGTGACCTACAATTTAGGCTGAAAATATCATTTAATAATATTTGGGTCATTTTCTCAAGATAGAATGGAACTGAAATATGAAAGCTAATCTGTGATCCTATTAGAATGTAAAGATTACCTTAATAAAACTACCCAATACCTACTTGGATAGCACTTTTTAAAAAGCACTTTACCCATAAATGACCTTGAATTATTATCAACTCAGTAATTATCTTATTTGGATATGGAAAAGTGAAAGCATTGAAAAATTGTTAAATTTATTCCAGATCATATAACTAAGAGAAACTAGAATTCAGGCCTCTTAACTTCAGAAATGTAAATGATTATAGGATATAAAAGCACTTTAAAAACCAAAAAAGTCCTAAGTGGTTCTAATTGTTGTGAATGTGACATGTCAGCATGTGTTTGAATTGTTTCATTAATTGTTTAAAAAGAAAATTACTTCTGAATGCATTGCTGCTTTGACAGTTTCAAAATACTTAACATCTATAAACATGTATTTCCATGTGGCCCAGTCATAGACTGGCATTTGTTTCTTACATTGCTTTACTATAAACAAAAATTTATATCTTATTTTATGAGAAGCTTGGCAAGCCAGCCTTACCTTCCATGAGGTGTGCACTCCATTGTCGCCAGCGAAGAGCCACTGAGCTGTTTGACAATGGACTGTTCAAGTGGAAATCCGGAGAACAGAATCTTTGGAGTAAATGCATTTCTGTCCTGCAGTTTGCCTCTGCCTAGAATTGTGAAAGGAAAGCCCGTATGGGGCCTCTGCCATTTGACAGATTCTTAAAATTGCCACTGAGATTATAGACCCAGTAGATTTTACCACCGTGTAAAGAAAAGTAAAGGTGCATCTGTTGTTTAGTGCTATTTTCTGGTCCAATAAAAAAAGAGGGAAATGTAATTTCTCAAACAAAGTGATGCACTTAGGTTCCACAGAGGTTTATGGGCTATTTGGTTTTAGATTTCTTATTCTGCAACTGGTATCTGAAAATCACTGCTAGTATATCTAGATTTTGTGATCAAAATTTAGGAAAACCCAAAGATTGTAGATAGCAAGTAATAAAGATAATATAACTTCTTTGAAGCATTCCCAGCCTAACCATTAAGTACTATTCATTTTAAGGATTTACTAGACATTTACCTAGAAGACCAACACTCTGATGTGCCATATTTCTCTTCCTTTCCTGTGCTATACCAGGAACTGCCAAATTTTTAAACCACAATCTACATCGATAAGTATATTTTACAATGTGATCCAGAATTGATTTTTGCAGCTTACTAATGGGTCATAATCTAAGATCTGAAAAACATGCTTTACATCTTGGCTAAGAAGGTTTCATCCTTTCCTCAAATAGTTACCATGTAGCCTCAACTTTCCCCTTTTTAACTAATCTTTAACCCAAATGTCTGACTAAAAAAAAAATAGCAGAAGTAAATTATGCTGTCATTCTTGAGTTAAGTAATGTAAACTATGTCATTTAGCTTAATACTTTATTCAACTTACATAACAGTTTTTAATTCCTTTTGTTGTTTTATCCAACATGTTCCTAATCATAACAGCTAGGATAGTTAATACACGAACACTGTGCTAAGGACTTGTTATGTGAAGTAATTCACTTTTTTCTTTTTTTCTTTTGAAAAGAATAAAACCAAATGAGAAAGAAAACAAAATGGGGTTATTCAAACAAAAGGGCAGACATAGTACGTAATTTAAAACCACAATACAAGGTGATCTACAATGATTACTATGATGTCTCTTGTTGCCCATATCATCAGGTACAATAAAATTGAACGGAGCAGTACAGAACAATATCAATAAAAACAAAGCATTAGAGACATAGCAGATAATAATCAAACCAGAATGGGTATCCTAGTGAATCTTATCATCTTCAGAGTAGTTGCCTATACTCTCAGACTTGATACTATCAAACATAACAGATTTGAATAAAATCAGTTGAAGTAATTCGCTTTAAAGAACTTTGGTGTTGACTGTAGGTGATCCCGTGTATATTAGTTGAGACCTCTGCACCAGGAGCAGCCAGTGGCTCTAATAGAAATTCTCACTGGTGTGTTCAGCAACTGTTCAATCAGAAAAGAAATACTCACTCCAGGGGCAGCTACAACAAATACTTTTGTTATCCATCCTTCATCAATTAGACAGTTATGATTAGCATAATGATTTTAGAAACAGGTTTTGATTGGTGAAATAGCTAACTGGTTACTTTACATGATAAACATCATAAATGGTCTTCACTGATACCTGAACTGCCTAAAAACTTTGAGAATGCTTCCACCTGCTGAAAGTGGAAATCTAGCAAATCAGGAAGCACGCATGTAAAATCCTGGGGAATGTAGTGGTGTTTGATACCTCCAGGTTCTGTGTTCATCCAGTGTAAGGGGGAGCTGTGTTTGCCTGGGGCCGACTGCAAGGGTCACCAGTTGTTCCAGAATGTGGCTGTGTGTAGGCCTCAAGAGGCGACTCATGGGAGGTGCTAGAGAGCACCTGAAGCGTCAGAGCTGGGGCTGCCACTTTTCAAGATAGGCTGCATCAACTACTTTTGTGCATGACTGCTGATACATGTTGAGTTACACAGTCCCTGGACGTTGGCAACTTCCTTTCGTTAAAACCTGGCCAGGTTGTGGAGCCAGCCTTCATCTACCTTAAACATTTTTTGGCCTCAGTGCATCATCTGCCTAGAAGAATCTGGGAGTTATTCACCAGCTCACATCACTCCCACAGTCACCTCAGATAAGGACAGTGAGGTTCGAAATGACTGGTAACTTGCCAAGTCACATGACTCCAACCACTAGCCACAGTGCTAAGTATCAGGAAAGTACCCAGAAAGCCCTGGTCTTCAAAACCTCTCAGTCCAGGGGGCCACTGACTGGGAAGCATTTGAGCTGCATGATGACCAAGGCCCTTCTAGGTGTGTCATTGGATAATTCTCTAATTTTGAAGGGGTTAAGTAATTAGCTATAGAATCTTGAGCCCTTCACATGGATGCCGTAAAATTAGCATTCCCCAAAGGACAGACCTCAAGATTACAACAAATTGGATCCTTAAAAATTAAGATTATAAGATTAAGATTATAGAATAGAAGAAAATAGATTATAGAATTGTCTTAGATACTTTTCTCTCATTGCTGAGACAAAATACCTGATGCCCAAACTAAGGAAGGAAAGGTTTGTTTAGTTCATGGTCTGTGGAGGTTCCAGTCTGCAATCAGCTGGCTCCAAGGCAGGGTGGTATGGCGGACAGGCCACAGTTCATGGCGGCAGAAGACAGCAAAAGCAACAAGAGTGAAAAAGGAGAGAGCAAACCTGTTCTCCTCCCTTACATTGTAAGCAGGGTCCCCCCACACACCGGCAGAGTTGGTATAGCATCATGGAACCTCGCTGTGCTCCTCCAACACAGGCTTAGGATGTTTCCAAAGTGAGGACCCAGGCCTCCTGCTGCGTCCTGTAGTTTAAACTTCCAAACTTCTCAAGTTGATACAGTGTATCAACTGTAACAAGAGTCTCAGCTCAGGCCTACTGATGTAGAATGTTTCAGGAAGGGAAGGACAAGACTCTAGAAACACACACGTGATAAGAGCATGTTACACGTTGAAGTATGAAAGCTAGCACGTTATCTACCCTAGGCTCTCACTCACGGCCTCCGAAAGTGCTGGCTCATGAACCCAGGTGTTTCCAGGAGTGCGTGACCTGGCAGGACCTTCACTTGAGGTCTGTAAAAGTCCTTTTTGATGACAGTGGAAACCAGTTTGAGTCTACCTTGGACAGGTGGTGGTTTTACATTAGCCTGGCCATAGTATACCCTGCTTTCAGATACTTTTAGCCCATCAGTCAAAAGTAGTTAGAAAATAAATGCTCATGACACACTAATAATATTGTATAAAGATAAATAAAGAATAAAAAACTTATAAAAAGAAAAAAATAACACTGAATAGGACTGGACCCTGGATTCTGGGAATTCCTTCCTTCCTCGGTCCACAGTTTCAATGTGTGATTGTGGTCCCGATGAAGAAGTGTAAAAGCCTGGCACCAGTTATTCTAATCTGTAGGGGGAACTCCCATATTTTTGCCTAACCTCAGACAACCTTTTGACTTCTTTGGGTCCATCTGGTGTGACCACAGCAGCTGAGTTGGAAGGGTGCCAGTCCTTTGTAAAGCACGATCCAAACAGAAGAACAATGTCTATGTCATGCCATCACTCACCGCTGGAGAGAGGTTCATTTTCTTCCTGGTAGGCAAAGAGTAACATTGAAGATTAGTTAAAATAATTTCAGAATGCCTGCTATTCTAAGATAGGTATATATTATTTATATACATATATAAAATATATTTTAAAAGGCATTTATATAAGGATAACTATGATATATCATATATCATATATAACTATCATATATAACTATGATATATATCATATCATATATATCATATATCATATATATATCATATATATCATAGTTATCCTTATATATATATATGGATATATCCATATATATATATAAGGATATATAATATATATATCATAGTTATCCTTATATAAATGCCTTTTTGGAAGGATATATATATATATATGCATATATATATATATATATATATATATATATATATATATGATTTTTTGAAGACTCTCACAAAGCACTAGACGATGTGAATGGATTGGCAAAGGAAACAGAAGTCAGGACTGCTGCCTTCTAGAAGTCAGAGCAGCGTCCAGAACGCTCGTCACCAGAGGACAGCACAGAGGTCTGGGCAGCGTCAGGCAGGAGGGCTCCATTCCTGCTGCATCTTCAGCAGCTGCCACACTCACTTTAGAAGGACTTTAGGCCTCGTCCTGAGTGGTTCAGGGCCAAACCCCTTCCCTGCTCAGTCTGTAGATTACTACATCTGAGGAACAATACTTTTTCATGGTTCTACTCATTTAATAATGATAACAACACCAGTAAGAGCCCTAAAAGGTATCATAGGGCGTGGAGGCTGCTCTGTGCCGACACTGCACTGGGCATTTCACATACACCGTCTCGCTTGAACTCCAGACACCTTTTGAGATAGTTACTTCAACCTCACCTTGAGCAGATGTGGAAACTAAAGATTACTCAGGTAAGATCCACTCAGTCACCTAGTTCAGTGGTGGTGAACCTGTGACATGCATGCCACAGCAGGCTGTTATCAGTGAATGCTCTAAAAGGTTCACCATCCCTGACCTAGTTGGTAGATGGCACAATCAAGATTTGACCCCAGTTCTCTGACATCAAAGCCCATGTTTGGGGATGGGTAGAGTGGTAGAGTGTTAGCCTGGCTTGTATAAGGCCCTTGGTTCAATCCCCAGTATCAATAATGAATTAATTAAACAAGCCCAGGTCCTTTCTCTCGTACCACCAGTCCTCTGGAAATAGCTGAGTCTCAATCACCTGTCTCTGCTCTATCAGTCTGAGTGACAGAGCAGGGGCAAGAGGGGCCAAGTGTTTCCATGTGTCACCTTCACCACAGCTGAGCTCTACCTGCAGTTGTTACCCTATGGCTTAGTGCCAAAGAGGTGTGGGAAATCTCACACATTACAGGGTGGCACCTCAAACTGTATAGCCACTGTCACCATATGCTGCTTCATATCAGCTCTCAGGGTCAGAATCTTTTCATTCCATTCTTTTGTGTCTATTTCAGACTAAAACACACCCCACCATAGCCAACAGTAGCTATACAGAGATGACCTGTACACATTAGTGATCAACTCATGCCCTAAGTCATATATACCCCTCGGAGAAATTTCATAAGGAGTAAAGAGATATGTTCTACTGTCTTTCATCTGGTCCTTTCTGATAAGGCTTTGCTATATTCAGGAGAACCAGCAGTCACCCACTTCCCAAGACTTCCTATTCATCAGTACATTTGATATCAGTTACAGAGGGGTTTATTATTATTAATATGTAGAAAGTTTGCCTCTAGAAGTACTAAAATGTTCACAACAGAACAATACATGTTTACTGTGTATGAAGTGAAGACTGTCACCCAGGAGACTCCACTTGAAGTTCTGTCACTCGATCTCAGCATACAAGCAGAGATGGGTGAACAGCAATCCTCCTTCCAGAGTTGTAGCACTCGTAAGTATTTATTTAGTCATGTCCCTTCCCAGAAGTTCCCCTAATTGAGCCAGACATTATTAACCAGGTTGTATTTAATGACATCCAGCTCCAAAAATAAACTTGCAGCTGCAGAGCATGGGGGACACACAACCCTCTTCATCTCCATCTATAGCCACTTCCAAACAAGCCCAGTCAGCAATAAAAGATCGCTGCCCATTGTTTAAGCTGTGGAGTTCACAGCTTTGTAGGCTCTGACAAGTCATACTGGGAGCAGGAAGAGACAAACATTGGATGCAAGTTAAAAGATGGTCGAGCCCTAGGAAGCTAGCAGGCCTGAGATTGTCATCCATATAAAACAGCACAGCCGTGATAGTGTAGTGATGGTACATCCCACAGCTGACTTTGCTACAAGTTTCATTTTTAAGGGGATAATAAAACGATGCCTTTAAAACAGAGTCTAGTTGTTTCATTCATTCTTTGAATGAATAAATATACATTTGATGGCTACTGTGTGCCAGGCCCTTTCTAGACCCCAAAGGTACAATGACCCCCCTTTTATTTTTTATTTTGAGTCAGGGTCTCTCACTAAGTTGCCTAGGTAGGACTTGAACTTGCAGTTCTCCTGGGGATAAGCAGACAAAACTTCAGATACATGGTATGCCAGATAGGAGGTATTAGGGAGAGAAACAAAACCTGGAAGGAGAATAGGGTGCCTCAATGAAAGTAAGAAGGTTTTAGGTTCAAGTACATATTGGATGAAAGACCTAAAGGAAAGGGGGAGCAAACGTGAATGTTTAGGGGAAGGAGATCCTAATCAGAGGGTCCACCTGAAGACAAAGGACCTAAAGCATGACTGTGTTTAGCGTGTTGGGGTGGGGGGAGGCCAGCATTTATGGAACAGAATGCAAGTGAGAGGGCTGGAGCAGATTGGTGGAAGGTCAAGAGCAGAGGTGGGGGCCTACAACACTCAGGCCCAGTTGACCACTGAAAGTACTTTCCCTGTAAAAGGGTCTTCAATGGACAAGTGACAAATGACACTTCTACTTTGAAGGAATCCCAGTGGCTTCCCTTAAGAATAGATGGGACTGTGTAGGTGGGAGGATGCAGCGGAGAAAATGAGTAATCTGTGTAAAAGGTTCTAAATCCAGACAAGAGTATAGGATGGTTTAGTCAAAGGTGTTACCAGTGTAAAAAGTTAGAAACCTTTTAGTCTGGCTATATTTTTACAACAGAAGCTGATGAGGAAGTGGGTGGACCTGTATGTAAGTGTGATGGTTGATGCATTGTGTCAATTTGATAAGTTTAGAAGCTTAACTAAGTGACTCAGCAGTTCTATATCCTAGAATGTAGAACATGCCCTAGAGTGGCTGTTTACCCTCTAAGGTGTTATAATGGTTGATTTGATTGTGTCAACTTGAGAAGTATAGAAGTGACCCAGCAGGGCGCCAGGGTCCTCACTTTGTAAACATCCTGAGTCTGTGCAAGAGGAGGGCGCTGAGATGGTGTGAGTGCCACACCTGCCCTAGGACCCGTAGTCTGCTTACAATTTAAGGCAGGAAAACAGCCTTCCTCTCCACTTTTTTGCTCTTGTCATTTTTACTGTTTTTCTGCCACCATGACCTATTATCCTTCTGCCATGCCACCCTGCTTTGGAACCAACTGATTATGGACTGAAACCTTCACAAACTGAGCTAAATATACTTTTCCTTTCCTAACTTGTGGGTATCAGGTATTTTGTCTCAGCAATGAGAAAAAAGTAATGAAGACAGTAAGAGAGAAGGAGGAATAAAAGAAGTCTAGTCTGAGGGCTGGAAGGATGGAGTTAATGTCTACTGGAATAGCGAAGGCTGCAGAGGAGCAGATTTCTGTGGTAGAAAACGGATGTGGGAGCACATCAAAAATTCAGTTTTGGACATTTTAAGCTTGAGGTTCCTTCCCATACGCAGTAAAGTCTGGAACTCTGGTCCAGGCTGGAGTTTTTAGCCTTTAGATACTATTTTTAGCCTTTAGATACTACTTTAAGGTGTTGGGCAGGATGGTATCACTCAGGGCATAGTCAGATACAGGCAACTGAGAACCTGAGATTTCCCAGAGGATAGAGAGGCTGTTGATAATAAAATGATATAAAAGTCTAAGCCAGACGTGCAGACATCCAGCCTTGCAAACCCATGTTTTACTCCAATCTCACAAAGTAGAGGTGAGCATTAAATCAGAAGGTAGACATAACACACTTTGAAATGCTGAAAGACAGTGCTGGCATTTATTTGGCACTGTTATATGCTGGGCACCGCCAGGCACTCAATTGCCTTACTTCCTGTGATCTTCATGACTGATCTGCAGAAGAGTTAGGATTGATCAGGAAGTCACACCTCAGAGAGGTCATATAAGTCATCCTTGTTTGCACAGTGAGTACACAGCAGAGCTGGAACACAGTGCCGGTCTATATCGAGTTCTCTTGCTGCTCTATATCAAGTCATAGCAGACTTGGCTCGTATCATACTTACCTGGTCACTTTCCAGGACCCCTCCCCAACATCCAGGAGTGTCCTTTCAGGATAGACCCCGGCTTGTAGTCTTCGTTTTGTTCAAACCCAGAGAGGAATAAAACAGGCAAGGCTGAGCTACACCCCCAACCATTTTTACTTTTTTTTTTAATTTTGAGACAGTCTTGCTATGTTACCCAGGCTAGCCTCAAACTCACAATCCTCCTTCAGCCTCCCAAGTAGCTGGGGTTACAGGCGTGTGCCACTGTACCTTGCCGGCTTCATCATTTTCAGAAACCACTCAGCAGTTCTAATGTGCGGTGGAGTCCAAGAACCACCACATTAGACTCATTCACTCGATTTGTATGCATTCATGTGCCATTCTGTGGCAAAAATAATGCAGGATGAAATTGTGCCAACCGATTTGTTAGCAGAGTTGCCCATTAGTTTCAACTTGTTTTTGAAAACAAAAATTATATGTTTGTGGGTAGATATATTTAAGTATTCAAAGGAGAAAACGAGATTAGAAAATTGTCCTTATTTCCAGAATAGACTTCTAGGGTTTTAAGTTCTTCCTTTCTCTAAAAGTTTTGTAAATGAGTTCTTTTCTTTCAATTTTTATATCATCGAAGCCAAATGAAGGTGGGGAGTAGGTTTTCAGGGTGTTATCCACCCAAGGTGAACCACAGAATCCTGACTCAGCCTTCGTAAGAGCGCTAGGTCTTAAGGGCAAGTAACTCTGATCTTCACTCCCCAAATCAAAGCTACCATGTTCTTGTATGTCAGAAGAAATCTCTTCTAAAATTTTTATTCCTCATAAACAGACCCAGCAAGAAGAAAATTGCTACCTGAAGATGATTCAAGGCCACATTCACACACACAAAAAAAAGTATATCAAAAATAGCTAAAGTAAATTTGAGTCACACCTTACATTCACCATTTAACCAAAATTAAGTTTTCTGGAAGTTCCACTGTCAATTGATAGGATTATTGATATAACAGTTTAGGAAAAATTTAAGTGGTAGAGGGGGAATTGGTGAGAGCTCATGTCACACTATCAGTTTCCCTCCACCTCAGAATTAAAAAGATTCAAGTGTTTTTCTCCAGTTATATAAAAAGACATTTAAAAATCTCTATGTAGTGCAGTAAGGATTTCCTGAGCTAACCAGATGGGGCCAGTTCTGTGCTGGTGATGTTACATTTAGTCATGACCTTGTGTTTTTTTGTCACATGAAATTCTCTTTCTGTTTTTAATAGTGTCACAGCTTGTGAGTGTCAACATTAGCCAGATTTTGTCTTTAGAAGACTCACAACTCTTCATTCACAACTTAGAAAAGGAAGAAAGTAATGTCACCACTTCCCACCCACCTTGTTTCTGTAAACATGGCAGCTTCTCCAGGAAGAGGGAGCCAGTATTTGAACGAAAGCTTCATGGCTCACTTTTGTAATGCATTCCTGAATTCCTTGTCTGGTAATTACTCCTGTAACGCTGTCAGACAGGTGAGGGTGTACCTAATCTTCTGAGGCAGCAACCTTCAATTGGTAGAGTTAAATGTTTCATTGTCAGCATCTGGTGAGCAGGCTCGGGCCATTCATTAAACATCTTTCCCAATCAGAACATACCTGTTTCAGAACAGAAATAACACCAGCTGCTCATTTTGGTCTTTTCTTGCATCTTTATTTACATAAACCGTTCAGTGAAGTGGTAGGATTACAGCCCAGGTAATTGAAAGCTGAAACACAATCTTTAATTTTCCTAGTGGGCTGAAAATGGTTATGAACCAAACTTCATTCAAAGGAGGAAGAAGGCTGCCAGACTTAAGTACCTCTGTTGATAGAAGCACTTTTCTTTTCAGACCTTCTTGGATAAACATTATTTTCCTCCCATTTTCACCCTCCATTGTTCTATGATACTATAATCAAGTGTCCCTGTTCCGGGTTCTAAGGAGACTCACAAATTACCATTTCCCTCGCAGAGCTGGTGAAGAGCACAGACTCAGGAGGGAGCCAGGCTGTGTTCACATCCCAGCTGCATCCTGTTCCCGGCCGTGTGGGGCCCGGAGCACATTTTTTTACTTTTCTGCTGTCTCTGTTTTCTCATTTAAAAAATGGGGCTAACACTGGTAGCTTTTCCACATGGTGGATTTGAGAAGTGAATAAGTCAATTCTTGGACACTCTCAGAACAGTACCTGGTACAGAGCAGGCACTGTGTAAGTATTCGCTAGAATCACTGCCCAGACTGAACGACACCCAATAAAGAGCAGAACTTTCCATGACTGCAGCCTCTTAGGCCCAGGTAAGGTGTCACTGCCAAAAGACTGAGACACAAACGCTGCTTTCTTTTTTTCCTCAAGGTCTTGATTACTGGAAGAAAGATTGTTCCTTTCTCTTAAAAATGGCCTTTGCCATCTAGCTTATTATTACTTTTCCTCCTTTTTCAGGTCTAATTTTTTTTTCTGAATGAAAGAATCTTTTTAGTTCCAATTTGAAAGATGAGACAAGGCTAAGTCTTTCAGGAAAATGTTACATAAACACCTATTTAGCAGAGCTTGATAATTCCTGAGAACACCTATAAGAAAAATGGCTTTAAACTTTTCTTAGTTGTAGAGGGTTCTAGAAGCATCTGGAGGACAGGCCCGAGACTCCCTAGGAATCCGGCCCTTTGGGGACAGCAGAGTGTCTGGATCCAGTTGTCTCTAGTATATTCGGCTGACATCTCCTGTGTGGATTTTAAAGTGTCCCTTTTGGTCTCAGTTGCTGTTTATAGAGATAACCACTTTCCAAGCTTCAAGGGGTGGACATGAGAATTCGTTTGTGCATATCTGTTAGGCTGGTATAAGTTGCCCTGTTTTCCTGCCACAAGTTCAGCTGATTGGTTTTGCTAGAGCTGCTGCTGATGGCTCTGTGTCCAGTGATTTGGAAATACTCAGCCTTCATGGATTCTGTGAACCCAGTCATTGGACACTGACACAATCCCAGAGGGTTCTAATTACTTATCATTTAATCTGCACTTCATCTTAGATGACTCTTTGTGTGAAAACAATGAAAATGTATTCCTCTGTGTCTCATAAAGCAACAGCAGAGGTCTTGATTCTGTGGTGAATCATACCAAAGATAATATGGCAGGAGTTTTCAGTTAAGGATGGAATGCTGAGAAAAACAAGGATGCATGTAAAATGTAAATCAGCAATATTACATTAAAATACTTTAGAAAACTTGAGCAAATAACCAGCCATTTAGATGAGGGCGTGGGAATTAGTGCGGGGCAGATGATCTGTGACTTCTGTGCCCTTTCCAAGCGACTCACCATAAAGTTCCCTTTGACAGCCTTTGGAAGGATCCAGAAGCTTTGGTGGGAGCTATGACAGCCAGGACTGCAACCAAAATGGAGTTCTGGGGATCATGTATTCTAAATGCCTCCTCAAAAGGCAAGGCCGATTGACAGCAAGCCAAGTCATATTTACCAACCTGGAAGTACCTGGCCTTTCTTTTATACCTTCCAAGAGAAAATTTAGAATAACAAATTACTCGATGAATGAATTTTGCCCAGCAACTTTTTTCCTGGATAGCTATGCTATATTGTGTGTCTACCCTGTGCTGTGATTTTGTTACAGTAGGAACCTGCTATTCACGTAGTGTCAGTATGGTGCCCTCCGTGTGCTCTCCCTAGCACAGGAAGACCCAGGCATGTTCCTTGCAGGCAGGGGGTTTTGTCCATATATTCACCGTACCCAGAAGAGTGTCTAATACATAATTGGTGAACATTAACTATATACCAGACATTGCGTATGACTTATTTCATCTACTTTTTATTTCAAACCTATAAATTAGGTCCATTTTAGAGGTATGAAAACTGAGTTCAAATAATTTGCTCAACCAGCGTCCCACAGGTAGTAAAAAGTACACATGCTCCAGGCTTCTTACTGCTTCACTCTATAGCCTCATCCCATAGCCACTGTTACTACCAAAAATTAGCCTGATTAGGCCCTCAGGAAAGCCTTTTTAAGCCAGATTTTAAAATCGTGACTGTACCTTTTGATGGCATCATTTTATGCTCCAGAAACTGCATATAATTGCCTGTTTGTTAAATGTTGAGATGAATTACTAAGTTTGACTTCCTGTGACTATTCTGCCTCTGAAAAGAAGGAGTGCGTGTGTACACACACCCGTGTGATAAGTAAAGGGGATGCAGTTTGGTGCGCAATAATGTCCACAAAGAACAGCTGTGGTCCTCAGACCCGCAACTGCCCCGCTGGATTATGTTCCTACACCATCCACCCTGATGAATTTGAAAGGCAAATAGGAGCTTTCCTGAGATTCCCCAAGGGGTAAGAGAGAATTCAAATAACAATAGGTGGGACATTTGGATAGTAAACTTATGGATGTTTCTAACTAAGAACAAACTAAACAAAAGTGGAAAATCACCATGACAACTTAGAGAGAAGTAGCTAGATTCCAGAGCAGCCGGCAGCTCCCTCCAAACTCAAGGAAACTGAGAAAGCGCTTCAATGGAAAACAAGTCATGTGAATTCAGGCGAATGAATCTTTGAAAGACAGGAAATGAGCCAGGTGATTGGAGGATACTATCTCTTAGCTAAGTAAGAAAGTCAGTGTAATATTAGACTTAGTGTTCTTCAATATATTTCCTCTCTTAGCCCACGCATTCTGTACTGATTTCAAATTGTGTGTTCTTAGTCCGACCAATTTCTTTCCTTCCTGCCTGTCCTATCAAATGTACTTTTGCCTTATGTAATGTATTCATACGTTTTCCGAAAGGACATGATGAGTGCATCCTCTGTAAAGCCTTGTGAAGAAACTAGTGTTTGTTCTAAGCCCTGTCCTCTTCAGCCTAGGAGAGGAAGTTAGCACTTACTCCTTTAACAATCTGTCATTTATGTATGGAACACTGACACCATGCCTTACCGTTGCAGTTTTAGAGAAGGATGCACTTTGCCTACATTCAAGGGAAACCAAAATCTAGATGAGTGAAAACAATGGCCACATAAATCAAATTCTAAATTATGGAAGAATGTTGTGATTCTTCAAGGGACAAAGAAGTTAGTAGGAAGGCGACCCTCATAGTGGAGGAAAGTATAAAACAGCCTCCATGAGCAAGAAGCAAGTGCTAGGCCTGAGCCAGAGACAGCAGTTGCCATTGAAAAGTGCGATTTAAAGGAGTCAACTTAGCGCTTGAAAGTGAGTGTGACTGGGGTACAATTCTGCCTCTGCCAGCTTCCAGATGTCTACTTAGGCAAGCTGCTGGAACTGCCCTAAACCTCAGTTTCCTCATATTCAAATGGGAAAATTGTCACCTACTTTGCAAAACTGGTTTAAGGACTGAATGCTTATGGGACGTGCTGTGGTGTCAAGCTGAGCACATGTGCGTTAGTACTTACAAAACAGTGGTAGCAGTCATTTTTTTTTTTTATTAGAGTTGAAGAGATAGAAGATTTGATGAATGGGCCTAGAAAGTCACTGCAGTTCTTGAGCAAGGTATGCCTTTAATTAATGCTGTTCTGGGGAAGATTAATCTGGCTGTGGTTTGTAGGATTGATGAGGCAAAGAGTTTGAAGACAGAAAGTCGTATCAGGAGCCCAGAAGTGTGATCTTGGCTTGATTTTTATAAAGAACTGAATTAGGAAGATGGCAGTGAAAACTGAAGGAACAAGAGAAAAGGAAATGAAGAAAAAAGTCTATAGAATTTGATGACTTGCTTTAACAGTAGGAAGACAAAGAGTTTGTCAGAGACTGTCCACAAGCGTTGAGTTGTTGAAGCTTGGTAAGCCCCTCACACCAGGGTTTGCTCACACAGAGGACAGTGGAAAGCTGATGGGTTTGGCACAAGAGCTGCTAGAAAGCAGCAACCAGTAGCCTGGGCACCTTGTCTGTGTTCTCCTTGTACCCTAGGAGCTAGCACAGTAACTGAGGCCCAGAGGCATTTTTTGAATGAATGAGTGAATGAATGAATGGAACACTGTGCACTTACAAGTACTGTAAGAAAGCTCTGAACAGTGGTGTTGAGTGGATAATTATATTGTGAAGAGTGAGCCAACCTTCAGTGAGGGGTGAAAAGTCCATATTTAATCTAGGAAGAAAAATATCTATTTCTCAAGAAAAAGTAAAAATTCTCCATCCAACAGAAAGTAGTCACTATTGAAACTTGAACACAGATACAAAGGGAATTTTCTAATTCAGAGAACATAAAATAAACATATTTAAAATGCAGGGGCAGGAGGGGGGGCTCATTCTTGTATGTATTGTTTTATTGTCTCCATCCTGGGTATAGGATAAAAGAAAATCCTTACTTGCTTGTTAGAAGAAGAAAGCTCTTACTTGAAGTTCCTACTTGGCAGATGTCAGTTGAAAGCTCTGCTTATGGAATATGCCGCAGTGTCAAACTCTGTTGGATAATTTTAGACGAATGTGTCATGTGTGACATGGAAATATGGCATGCTGTACATTAGTGATTTCCCAAGTGTTTGGATCAGGTAGTAATGTGCTGAGAAAGTGCTCTTCATCTATCCACCCGGTGTACTTGTAGAGCAGTGGGGAAATGCTTTTGGTGGAAATTACTTTAGGCAGAAAAAGAATCCATTTACAATATGTGCCTCCTAACATCTTTCAGACAATGCATTGTATTAAAGAGGCATTTTTTGATTAATGTTTTATAAACATTTTTCAGCATGACAGCTTAAAGTCCCTGTAAAATTGTAAATGCGTGCATAGTGTTCACTTCCATAAAGTCAAATGCCATCTCATAAAGTCTGGTTGAATCCTGTCAACCATGGTGACACAGAATCAGTACCTGGGAGCATTAAAATTAATTTCCTTCATTTATATTACTGCAGTGATAGCAAGATGAAAAGAATCCTATATTTAAATTTTGCTCTAAAAAGAAAACTCTTTCTAGTAAGTTT
This sequence comes from Dolichotis patagonum, assembly GCA_004027295.1. NCBI lineage: Eukaryota > Metazoa > Chordata > Mammalia > Rodentia > Caviidae > Dolichotis > Dolichotis patagonum. The sequence goes on along the minus strand of PVJX010000996.1, from coordinate 122,644 downwards.
GTTTGGGTTTTTAAGTTATTGCTCTTTTTCCTAATTAATTAATGTAGTAAAAAGGGGGTAACAGACTGCAGAGTGACTTTATAATGGGATCTGGAAAAAAATGCAAATCCGTTCATTCAACACACTCCTTTTGAGCACCTACTGTATGTGCAAAGATAAGTAAGAAAAGTTGCTGGCCCTAAAGTTTATGGCTTGGTGCAGGAAACACCAAGATACTGGTTATAACAAGTGCATTCAGGGATAGAATCACTAAGTGTGGCACAGAAAGCAGCTGCGGGCCATTCTTGGCCAATTAGCCTGGCTTCTTAGAGGAGTCAACTCAAGATCCGAGGGCTAAAGGACATGTAGGGAAAAGAGTGGGTGATGTACATCCTAAGCAAAGAGAACACAGGCGCAAGAGCAGAGAGGCCAGGCAGAGTATCGACCGCCATGGATGGGAGAGACGTACAAGTGCTCACCATGGCTGGAGTGCAGAGGTTAGCGGAGAGGAAGAAAAGAGTTGGAAGCCAAACCACCGAGTCCTCGTGCCACCCTGAGGAGACTCTGCCATGTTGTCAACTCCTGATCATCAGATCTGCGCTTCAGAGTGTTCACTGTAATGGTAGAGTGGGAAACAACACAGATGGCTCAAACCTAAACACGGAGAGCCTGGTTTGGCGACAGTATGGGAGGGGCAGCTGGGCACTGATGGTGCCCTGAAGGAAGGCACCAGGCACAGAGATGTGAGTGCACTAACACGCCTAGTGAGTCACTCAATGCAGAATGTGTTAGTTTTCCATGACTGTGACAAAATACTCAAGATAATCAAGAAGGTAATACAGGCACATACAGTGGTAGAGGCAGATTCCTGCTTAATTTGACTGATGTCCTTACAGCTGCAAGTCATCACAGATCCTCTCTTTCAAGTAAGGCCAATGATTGTAAAGGGCAAAGTAGGGAAAGGGTCTGTCAGGAAAACAGAATCTACCCTTTTGAGACAGGGAATTGGCTCAGCATTGTTAGAAAACTGGGAAGGGAAAAGAGCCATGAGGGAACACGAGGAACAGCTGCAGGAAGCGCCCGGAGCCAGGGAGAGGGGGAGGGTTATACCTGGACCCTAGCGGAGGGCCTGGTGGTGCAGGGCCCAGATCTGGGAGGAGGAGCACTGGTGCTGGGGACTCCAAGGGGCTGCTCTTGGCAAGAAGCAGCGACACTAGAAGGAACCACACCCTCCCCTACCTTCTTGCTCTTGTGCCCCTATTGGCAGAACCTGGAAGAATGAGGGTCACAGAATGCAAGATGAAAGAAAAGAGTTTGAAGATAAGAGAGAAGAGCTGATGCATGCCAGAAGGGAGCTTCAGGCAGTTGGCGTTAGGTCCGAAGAAGAGAGGGAACACTGGCACACTATAAGCTTCTTAAAGGCCAAGACTTGGTTGCATCTGAATCTGTGACTTCATGGCATTGTGGAGACAGCCCGCAGTCACCTCACATCTCACCTAGCCTGAGGTTCAGAGCGTGGTCACCCCTAAAGAGGGCCAGCTTGAGGGCAGCAGGGAGAACGAGTTCCCCAAAGACTGCTGACCGAGAGAGCTGATCGCCGACCCGGCCTTCATCTGCTTCCGACTGCAGTGCCCAGCCTCCTCCTTCCCGAACTGACCTTGCCTGGAGCAGACACCTGGCGCTGCAGTGCACCTGCTGTGCTTTGGACTCCCCGGGAAAGGCTGCCTGACCGCCAGTCTTGAGCTCTTCAGCAAAATGGCAAATGCAGTGGCTTTGACCGGTCTCTGGGTTATCATGAGGAGCAGTTCTGTCGGTATGGAACTGAACAGGACACAGTAAGCACTCGGTACATACTGGCATGACAGTCTTGTGTAGTTTGCAGAGGCTTCTTGGTCTACCTGTTGTAGCAGCAACAGCTGGCTGTGTCTGTGACTTCTCCTCAGAGCCCGCTTGAGCTTGTAGAGAATGATACAATGCAGATTCCCAGCCAGAAACAGGGAACACTGGTTATTTAGCCTAGCAACCATAGTCTTTGAGGTTACGGTCAGAAAACCATTCTAGGATTACTTTTAGGGGCAAAATATCCCCCATATTTCTGTCACTTGTTCCCTTTAGCTTCTCTTTTACTGTGCCCCACTCAATTTCTTAACGTCATCCCTTTGGGCCAAGGAATGAACAATTTTTTTTTTCCAATATTGGGAATCGAACTCAGGGCCTCACAGTTGCCAGGCAGGCACTGTGCCACTGAGCTACATTCCTGGCCCTGTGAATGTTTTTGGAAATGCAGTAAGTCCAGGTCTTAATGTTTTCCCACCATAATGACTTCCCAACACTTCCCTATCAGATTCTACTTTTCAATAATAAGTGGATTTTTAAAGCCTTTTATGTAAAAGAAAAAAGAATTTTCTTTTTTTTTTTTTAAATATACATTGGTGTGCAGACAGAAACTGTGCAAAACTCTAACCCCACTTTGGAAGCTCTGTGAGAAGGGTTGTTGGGAAGGGTTAAGTTGTTTTCAGTTCATGGCAGTGATATGCGAGGCTGTGAAAAAGAAAGCAGCCATGACATACATTTTTGCATAAAGGTTTGAAATTTATTGCAAAGTAAAAAATAACTGGAAGACCTGAGCCTTTCTCACTGTGTTATAATAAAAAGTTATTTATGCACCTTCATCATGCGCACTTAGGAGCTTGGGTCCTTGTCAGAGGGTGTGCTCCAGAAAACAGAGAGCCCAGCCATTGAAGCTCTTCAGCTGAAAAGGCTGATGCACACACGCAGCGTTCTGAAGACCCGGGCTGTCCTAAAGCAATTGGTAATAATGGTTAAACTGCTGTCGACGCTTAAGAGCTGTGTTCTGTGGCAGCTGCGTGCAGAAAAACGTGCACACCCTGCCCTTTTTGAATAGATTGGTAGACTCACAAAGTAGTGTTCATTTATTTGGGTTCCATCAAGACTCTCACTGTGAGTTTGAACATTCTGAACTAACTTTACAGTTCACCTGCCATACACAGAATCGTGTGAGCCTTGCTTGGTGATTGGAAAGCACTTGGAGATCCTTGATCAGAAGAGGATGTGCAGGGCTGGAATTAGCCTGATGATGTAGATGGTGATCTTAGTACACCTGAGGCCCTGGATTCAATCCCCAGCACCAGAGAGACAGACAGACAGACAGACAGACAGACGCAGGCAGGCACACAGAGACAGGCAGACACGAAATGAATGAATGCATGAATGATGAATGAATGAATATGCAAAGATCTTATTAATGTTCCTGTGACTAAAGGACCTCTTACTGTAGCAGTGTGTACCATATTAACTTCCCGTATCTTATCAACTCTGGAAAGTGAGCTTTGGGACTTTAAAAAGGTATCACTGGCCTCCCCGAAGACCATCAGACTGTCTCACCACTGCATGAGAAGAGATCCATCTTTAACTTCTACTCACCAATATTTTTCAACCTTCTTAAAGCGTCCGTCCCCATTACACACAGACTCCCCTCCTCCCAGGATGAATGGGCAGTTACTGGTGCCCTTGAATCCTGGCCACCTTTCCACATTCATCTGTTCTAGACTGAGCTCAGAGCCTTCTGTATTGAAAGGAAGAAAGATTTGTTGACTTGAGACTTTCCCATTTCGGTTCTTTGCATTCACGTGGGGAAATATGGTAATAACCTATTCCAAAGTTCTGGTTTTCATGGAGCAGGTGTTTACCTTGACAACAGCCTGAATTTACCTCTGGGTTTTCTGTTTTCTCTGTTCATTAGGAATTCCAATGCTGAAGATAGTGTTTGCTGGACATGAGCACCTCTCGCTAATATCCGTGCCCTTGCTCATCTACCACCCAGCGCAGATCCTCCTGGGGAGTGTGCTGGTGCCGACCATTAAGTCCTGGATGGTGTCAAGGCAGAAGGTGAGGCTCTGGAAAGACCTTACTTGAATCCATATTGGATCAAAGTGTCATTCTTGCATCTGGACTCTGAATGCTCCAGCTTTTGCTAGTACAGTGTTATTCAGTACATATTTTCTTAACTAAACACCGTAACAATAGGGCATTGATGCATTTCAATTTAAACAGAAGAACTGTGTATTAAATGTTTTAAATTAACATAAGAGGCAGTTATACTTAGGTTGTAGTTGCTAAGTTCTCTTTTTGATTCTCTCATATTGAAGGGTGCATTTCATGGGTGTTCAAGATGGGCTCACTGCTTTTCTGTGCACACCATCTCTGTCCTACCACATCCATCATCTGTGTGCTGACTTCCCGTGCCTTTCTCAACACCTAGACTTAGCTAGGATGCTTACTTCAGTTGCAATTTTTTTTTTTTTTTTTTTGTACCGGGGATTGAACTCATGACCTCATGCTTGCCAGGCAGGCGCTTAAGCCACTGAGCTAAATCCCCAGCCGCTCAGTTGCAATTTTCAAGAAGCATAATTTCTTTATGCAGCAAAACTGTGAGTGTTAAATAAGTTCAGTAGCAAAGGAGCCCATGCATTATTGCTTTCACCATTAGGACTCTATAATTTGAGTTCCTAAATTATCAACTAAAACAAAGTAAGCCAGTGAGTCCAGGAAGTTGAGATGATAGAACGTGGTATCACCGTGGAGCTGGCCCCTTCCCAGTGGCTTGGCCTTAGCAATACTTACATTTTCCTGTACATGAGGCAATGACTATTATCGGGGGATATGTGGGAAGAGGAGACATCTGAGACAAGCCGTGTCTCCAGTGTCTTGTACACAGAGGCCACCACAGTGGGTGCACTGAGCTGTGTGTGCTAAGCCAGTGCCATCCTGGACTTGGTTCTTAGTATGGACCTGACCCAACTGCCTGGATCAGAGCTTACCTACAATGGTGTTCAGAGAAAACTCTACTGACCCCTAATTTTACAGATTAGGAAGTGAGCTCAGAGAGTTGAGTAACTTGCCCAAGGTCCTGTGCATGACTTAGCTGGTGCTTGATTTAGGACTTAGGAACCCTGGTTCCTTCGATGTCCCCATCTCATTCCCCAACACTGCAGTGACACCCCCAGACACAAGTATCATTTTTACAAGGCTCATGTAGGGCTCCAAGATTCAATTTAAAAGGTTTAGCTGGTCCAGTGCATTTACTCATTCAGTTATCAAACCAAACGTCAGCGATCCCTTTCCTGTATCAGGCAGCACTCCAGGCTCTGCAGAGTGGTTTAGCATCCTCTCTCTTTTACTATTCATCCACTTGAAAACTCTCTTACATTTATGCTTATTTTTATCAATGTGTATGTACTTGGTCACTCAGAACTTACAAATTTTCACAAAGGATGGAAAAACTGTTTGAAAATGCTAATACTCTTATCAACACTATGCAGTCATAGTGAACTGCAAGTGCTTTTTTTTTCTTTGAGAAGTTTCAAAGCTCTAAGATTTATTCTATAGAACAACAGAAGCATTTTCAAAAGGGAGACTAAACTGGACCACATTGTTATTTTCCCTTTGCATAGTCTAACAGAGTAATCAAGAAGGCCTGGAATGTTTGACCACCAAAATAAATACAGAGTTTATCCTTGCAGTCTCCTTCTCTGCTTTGCAAACAATACTGTTGGGACCCATGGCCACCGTCTAGTACAGAGCAGAACTACATGAGTAGCCAGGACATGCCGGGGGAGAAGACAAAGTGCTGGCCAGGGAGGTGGGCAGGTAAATCTGTGTCCACAGGTTTGGCTCAGTGATTACATGATGCATCTGTGCGGGCACCTCAGTCAGCTTTCCGTTACTGTAACAAACACTGGAGATGATCTGCTCACAGAAAGTTGACTTGGCTTATAATTTGGGAGGTTTTAGTCTGTAATCAGTTGGCTCTGTTGTTTTGGGCACAACAACACACGACAGCAGCATGTAATAGATCAAAACCACTGACCTCATGCCTGGGAAGCAAACAAGAAAAAGAGACCAAGGTTGCGCAAGCCCCTCTGAGTGTTTCATCCAGAGACCAGAATACCCCACTAGAGCCTTGTAAATGTTTCAACACCCCACGGTAGCACCAAGCTGGGAACTCCACCTTTAACTCTTCGGGGAAGAGTCCAGATCCAAACTCTTCTTCCTTCAAGAAATGTAACTTCTCTGCTGTTAACCAATGTTTTCACTTTGCTCATAGACACTGAGTAACTCTGATAAACCCATTTCCCTTTCTTACAGGGAGTGAAGTTGACAAGGCCAACAGTATAACAGAGGAGGTGCACTTTCCGTAGCCGTGTATATATATACAGGATTGTACATAGCACACCATTCTGAAGACTTGTATTGTGAATGTTGCTTCGATGCATATTTTTATTTTTTTTACGGAAAAATATGATGTACCTGTTTAAGTGCCTTAAAGTTTATTCAACAAGAGCGTTATTTCCAAAACATACTCTGCTAGTTACTGCTAGGGGTGGTACAGTATTTTGGAGTTAATTTCTTTGTTCCCAATGGAGGAAACAGTCCTAAGAAGGACCAAAATCTACCCTACCTTCCCTTTGGCACCTTTTGTGCAGCGTGACTCTGTAACAGTTACTGTAATGTTTGAAATGAGGTCACACCATCAGGAAAAATGCCCTTCCGGTGACAGTGAAAATTTCCAAAGTTTTCTTCATGCATACTTTGATTCACTGTTTGATTCTTTTTTCTACAACTGTGACATGCCTCTTCCTTATCAACTCAGCAGGGGTCATGGGTAGAATAGATGCTGAAAAGCGTAAGATATCTCTGCATTCCTTGACATCGTTTTTTTTAGACATTCCTTCAAATAGTTTCCACACACAAATTCTTCAGTCCCATCATAAGAAATTGTGGTGTTGTGTCTTAAATTTATTATAAGCTGCTTCAAAGGAAGGGCCTGATGTTTGAGTTATGAGTGAAGTAAGTTTGTGAAGTTTTGAGGTAAACTAAGGAATTTGGTTTTCAGGGTTTTTAATTATATCTCAGTATGTTTTTACTTTTTCTTCTGTAATTTCTTTCCTACCTGCTTACTTACCACACTCACACACTTATAATCACCAAACATGAGACACACATAAAAATATTACAATCAGTTTAAGAACAGCAGCAGTTAATGAATATTCACATTCCACGGCGGAGGCTCTGCTTCTGTGATTCTTCTGTTACACAGATGTGTGAACACTTTCCAGATTTCCCCTTTGGTGGGAACAGCCAGTCACATCTTTGAATTAAGCACACTTAAGACATTTGAGACCATTTTTTTTCATAGATTTGATAAATTTTTGCAGCACTTTTTAAAAAGTTAAAATCATATTGTGCTTATGAATTTGGGTCACGAATGCAAGCAAATGTTATACAGACACACTCTGCCTAGCCAGATGGAAAAAAAAACTGGCACAAAAAAAGACAAGACCATTCATTAGCCAGAATATTAAGTATAATTTGCCCCCAGCTGTGCATCAGTTTTCTTGTGAAGAAGTCTCCCGTATTTGCTCTTACTGAGGCTGGAAGAAGGATCAGTGGACCCAAGTAGAGAATGAAGCAATATAGAGGAGTAAGGGAACACTTTCTCTGTGTGTTCAGCTATCCTGTCCCTTCCTCTCGTGTCCTTCTTGATCTGACACAGGATATGGCTTCCTGGGTGTCACAGAGGCCACACTGTATCCTCAGTACCTGCTGTCCTTGTCACTGTCATGCAGACAACAAAAATCCACTCCTTCAAAACTTACTAAGTTTATCGATAGTGTAAATTTATATTATTGTTACAACTGGAGCTTGTGTTTCGTTACTTGTGACACATTTCTATGTCATTGAACCACATCAGTTTCACAGGAGTACTAAGGTTAGTACTAGTACCTGCAAAAACCTACTCTAAACAGGCTGTAATATGCAGTGGTTGAGAATTATTATTACAGTGTCTAAAACTACAGTTATTTTGTTTTGTGCTTTTCATGCTTATCTTTAGAACACAGAAAAAAATTTTCATGTTTTGTTCCTACAAGTTGTTTTGTTCCTTGAGTTGTAGAGTAAATGAAAATGTCTGTCTGTCCAAGCCGTCATAAAAATTCTTCTCCCTTTTTATTTGAATACAGATTTTCTTTTCAACTTATCTACCTCTCTTGTCTAACACCTACAGTAGGTGTGATATGGGATAAATTTCAACTGAAAATGCTATGATAACATTCTGTCTTTTGCTTTAATGTGTTTTCTTTTCAAATAATCTTTTATGTGGTGCATTTTGGTGGTTTTAGTGATGTTTGTGTATTTTTTAACACAAATGTTATAGCATATTTTTCCATAAAGAACAAGAAATAATATTTATTTTTAATTCATGTTTATTGGGATTTAATTACTCAGATCTTAAAATGTTTTTTATGTTTATGCACTGTCAAGCTGTTCTATGCATTTGTTTTGTCCAAGTGTATTTATAAAAGAAGTAAATTATGTTTACTCATTTTTCCACCTGGATTTTTTTCTTAGAAGGTTGTTAGGAAATTTGATTTTTTAAGGGATAGTAATGTTGATCTTTAACACATTGTAAGTTTTTAAAGTTTTGTTTTTTAAAATGCTTCCCTATTCTGTTTAAAATTAACATACCTCTGGTGATGTTCAGTGTTTATGCTAAATACCAAATGTTTTCAAAAGGATGGTTAAGTAATGAAGTAGATTATTTATGATGAATGGGAGAGGAAAATCATTCTGTGATTAAACAAAGAAATTCTGAAGAAATCACAAGAGACTCTGTGGCTTATTTTTAACCCAATTTTAAGTGCACTCACTACACCTTCCAAATATTCCAAGAATCACTGTGACATTGTTCCATCATTTGTGGGAAAATAAATATAAACCTCTTTCCTAGATATCCAGACCTCCCCAACTATATGATGTTAAAATCCAGACATAGCCCTGCATTTTCGTTAGAGATTTCTTTCTTTTGCATTGGAGTTGAGGACCAAAAGAGAAACACAGATTTCAGCTACCATTGCCATATTTTTTAATAATACAAAAAAGTTTTTCACATGCCTTTGCCAAACACAGTGCCTCTTTGATGACGTTATCTTGTGTAGAATGCCATACCTTTAGGCCCTTAGTTTTTTGAGACAGGGTCTCAGCAGATCAGACTGTCCCTGAATGTGCTATGTAGCTTACATTGACCTCGAACTCAGCAATCCTCCTGCCTCAGCCTCTTGAGTGCTTGGATTACAGATGTGTGCAACTAAGCCCAGAAACCTTCTGCTCTTGTCTTTGCAGTCTGACAGAAACTCTCACCTCTGTAGGAAGCTTTCGTGGCTCCTGCCCAGGACTAGACTTAGCCCTGGAGTTATCTTAAACCTTGTATGTTCTAACCATTAGTTCATACTTCTGTCTCCTTGTGTGCTGCTAAATTCCATTTTTCTTCTCTGCTCCACATGATACCAGGCTTAGAGTAATAGCAAAAAAAAAAAAAAAAATTTCCAAACTGTGATCTTAATAGGTAAGATATGAACCTACAAAATTATGAGAGCTTTTCCCTCCCCACATAGATCATTACTAATTTATAGGTAACCCCCCCCTTTTTAACCTACCTTTCCTATCCTGAATAAAACCATGATGCTGGCTAGTGCTGCTCATAGAAATGCATCACTGCCTACCTGTGCAAACATGAATTCTCCAAGGCAAGAGCGCAGGTAGGTGTGCAAACAGCTCTCATCCTGTACGCTTTGACGGCAGGATAAACCCTCAGTAGTTCAGGTTCAATCAGATTCGGTCTCTGGGTGAGTGGAGACATTATTTCCTTACGGAAATTCTGATACACTACAAAACTAGGCAAAAAACATCGCCATCATCAGTTTATGTCCTGTATACAGATCACACACAAAGTCTTCTGAGACTGTTTCCTCTTTCACTGAACTTGTTTATGCTGTAGGACAGTCTTTCCCAAATGCGAGTAAAACACTCATTTAAAGCAAAAAGAAAATTCCTGCAGACCCTGGAGTGCTTATCTTCCGGCTCCATCATGAGGGACTGTCTTGAACACTAAGCGCTGTCGTGCAGAAGGCTAACTGGGGCCAGGGTGACTGTCAAGAGTGCTGGACTCACAGCTCGAGGCACTCAAGCGGGGAGGAGCCCCATGGGCATCCCCGACCTCTGCCCCGCGAGGTGGGCTCTCTGCAGCGCTTGCCACCTTCCCAGAGTGCAGTGCGGCACCCTTTCCCTGCCAGGACCTCTGCAGGACCGAGGACGCAATGAACGCCTGGAACGTACAAACGTCAAACTAAACAGCAGACGTCCGCCCAGCCTGCTCCGGGAACCTGGACTGCTAAAGTCCCGCTGACCCTCCTTCCCCGCTGGCTGCCTCCACCCACTGCCCTATCTGCGGCTCTTCCTTTCCTCTCCCCTTCCCTTCCTTCTTCAGACTCCGCTCTGCAAAGGCTTAGCTGTCTCGGTGCCATCTCCGACTTCCTGGCAGTGAAGAAGCCTGCCTCCGGGCAGCAGCCGCAGGATGCCTTAAAAAGCCCTCTATCTTGGAAGGCTGTGCAAGCTGACAGAAGTGTCCGAATTTTTCTTTTTCTCTGATTTTGAGCCTCCCTCCCCTGAAATGGGATGACTCAATATGAGGATTCACAGATGCCCTGGACAAGATGCATCCCAGAGGGCAGGAAAGAGAAGGGATGGGCACTGTTTCAGGTACACTAGAAAAACAGGCAAAGGATGAAAATAGATTAATTCAGGGGAAACTAAATAAAAATGGGCAACAAACAAGTTTCAAAATATAAATCGGGGGAGATCTGTTTAAATGAGATATTACTTTTCACTTACGAGATTGACAAAAGGTAAAAAAATAAAGTCTACTAATTACCAGATACAAGAATTTGGGAAAGGACTCCTACGCCCTGTTAGAGGTAGACTAAATGAGATGGGATTTGCAGAAGCTGTTTAGCCAGCTGTGCCATCCAAAGTTTTAAATGTGTGTCCTCCCACCCAGTTCTTTAGTTTCTGGGAGCTACCTGAAGAAATGGATAAATACACAAGGATCCATTGACAACATTTTGAGAGCAATAATGAGCCTGAAAAACATGTCCAAGTTCTCCAAAGGCAGGAAAATGTTTAAATATTCAGCATTTAAACTCATAGAACATTCTTGTGCCACAAAAAAGAATAACTATATTGTGGAGTAGGAGGAAAAGGTAAATTTTTGCATCCAGGCCACAAAACTAAGTGGGAGCACTTTAGCCGCTACTAGACTCTCTCTAATAGTAAGAACTCCTAGGAAGCAGGAATGAAAAGGAAGAATGTAGTTTTACATTTTACTTCAGCCCTACCATGGAGGGTTCTAATAAGCCTGTCACACACACTGGCACTACTTTTGCCACCTCTCAAGGGAATCCTGTAATTCATGTCAGCTGTGGCACGTTTTTCAGGAAAACACCCTTTTCCTGAGGAAAAAGATAAATCCTCTAAGAACAGCCTAGGTGGGGGTTGTGGTTTGAGTCTGGACGTCCCCTCAAAGCCTCACACAGTCATGGAAACAGGCTTCTAGAGTTCGTGAATGACTCATGGTCCAACACTGGGATTATGTGTGAGAGTGCTACACCCAAGTGTGTGTGGTCTACATACAACATAAGGGACAGAACAGAGTCATCTCTCCACGTTCCTCCCCTTTTGCCCTTGTTGCTTGTGCTGTTTTCCACCACCAGTAACTGTTACCCTCTGCCATGTGCCACTTTGCCTTGGAGCCAGCTGATAATGGACTGAAACCTCCACAAACTGTGAGCGAAATGAATCTTTCCTTCCTTAACTCTGAGTGTCTGGAATTTTGTCCCAGCAACGTAAGAAAAAGTAACCAAGACCGTGGGTGAAGGCAAGACCAGAGGGTGAGAGAACTACACACTGAGACAAGAATAGTACACAGCTTGGAAAGGGGAGACTAGGAAGTCCAAGAATGAGGGGAGGAAAAAGAAGAGAGATGGGAACAAGAGAGACAGAGGGCTCAGGACAATCTGGAGCTAAAAGACACAGCCAGGTGGGCTGGGGGCTGCAGCTGAGCTTGGTGACAAAGTGCTTCTCCAGCACATGCAAGCCCTGGGTTCCACACCCAGCCTCACAGAAAAGATGAGAAGACACTCAGAGAGAGGGTCTGATGACAAAACGGCCATAGGCCCTAAAGACAGGAACTAAACATGTAAATATGCACAGAGGCAAGTGCCTAGCAGTCTGGGTGAGGGGCAGCTGTGGTGATGGTGGTGACTGCAGTCGTCATCGGCATCCTTTTTTAAATGATTCACACATTTTGCAATTCATCTGCCTTCCTGTTCTGCCCCTCAAAAAACAACCTTCAGTAAGGAAGCAGTTTCCATGAGAGGGGTTCATTCATTTGGAAGAAAATGAAGTCAAAGTTTTGACATAGCCCATCCAGAGGTCATAATAAGCAGATTCCAGTCATAAAGACATCAAGCCACAGGCAGGAATTCTAACCACTCAGTGATCAAAAGAAGGGAAACACACAGAATTCTTGGAAAGGGAATATTTCCTGCAAAACACAAAACTCATTCTCAAACCATTCCTTTCTGTCCAAAGTTGACCTGTGTTCAGATGGACACTGCAGGGACGGTGACAATACTGCTGGCAGACGGTCCTCTGATGGTCATCACTCGCCCTCTGTGGTGTAAAAACTCTCACCTTGCTGATTGCTGAAAATGGAGCTAGCAAGAGGCAGGTCTGGTAGGCTCCCTACCTCAGCCTACCTCTGCACCACAGCTGGAGCTAAGTTCCTGACTCACACTTGTCATGTAATTCTTTCCGTAACTCTAGGAGCAGATGTCCCATTATTATCCACATTGTACGAACAAGGAAACTAAGGCCGAAAGATAAGTTCTGAGCCCAAAGTGGTGCAATTAGGATTCAAGCTCAGCTTTTCCTGACTTTACATGCAAGCCCATGTTGGACCACAAGTAGACTCCATCACAGCCCCAAACCCACCTGGTGCTTAGAAGATGCTATTTTCTCATATATGAATACTCTGGGAAGTAGCAATGATTGAGACCTGTATCTAAGTTATGCAAGAAAGGTTTTATTATGAAGTGAAATAAATCTGATACCCAGCCTTAAATAGTGCATGGTTTCTTTTATAAGAGAAACCTAAAGTATATATAAGGAGCAAAATAAAAGATAATAGGAAATAGACAAATCTTCTGCAAAAGGGAAGGAGAGGAGGGGAGGGTAAGGGAGGAAGGAAAGGGGATAAAAGAGCAATTAAGATGTATTATATACCTGCACCAACTCCTCACCAGGAGTGTAACCATTATGGCCAATAAAAAAATTAACCTAAAAAATTTCAGTCTTAAAGAAAAAAATAGTTTTGATGGAGGATTGCTCTTATGCAGAGTAAGTCAAACGCCCCCACGACTCAGAAATTCTAGAAAGAGAAGGAAAAAGCCTAAAAGTTCTGCTTTTTAGAAAAATCAGCATCCGCTGGGTGGGAAAGCCAGCGTGCTAAGGAGCTGGAGTCTGGAGAAAATGACCATCTCTTTGTGACCAGCTGTTCCGCGCTTAAAATCCTTGCCACCGTGTAGATCTCCGCTCATTATGGGGAGTTCTAGACTGTGCCCACAGATAGCCATGAGTGCCGCCTCCTGAACTAGCTGGGCAACGTGGTGGCACTTCATTCTGGTTCTTTTCCATCAGTGTCTGCCGTGAACTCCAGCCCTGCCGCTGTCTCTAACGCAGTACGTTCTGACAAAGCTCCCTTGCCCTGCGCGGTTACTCTACGTCCAAGTCAAAGACGTCCCATCCCGCTGAAGACGCCGCGGCATGTCACCGACAGAGGGCGCTCCTCTGCACAAGAAGCCAAAATGGGAATCGTGCACCACGGGGCTGTTACCCGGGTGGAGTGAGATCATTCCTTCCGCCCGCGCGGCACGGGGCCTGGCGTTCGCTGAGAGCTCAGTAAGTGGCAGCTAGGACGATTATCCAGCAGTGACTGGGACCTGGGACGTGTGCAGGCAGACGTGCATGAGCCAGTGTCACACTATTTTCTACGACTCCTAATCTATGCAAAAGATCTCTTAAGGAGTCCATTAAATGTCACTAATCAAATCAGGAAGTGACCGGGGCATGAGTGCCTCCTTCATCGGTTAATGAAGACACTGGGTTCTGAATTTTAAGATGACTGCAGCCTCTGCTGGCTCCCACAGGTGTCCCGGAGACCGTGGAGGGAAGGACACATTTAAAGACGCTCCCAGACTTTCTACCTGGGTTTTGCCTCTATCTACTCCCAACGACTCCATCAAGAAGTATCCCCTGCTTCCCTGAGGCTAGCTGAGAACCATCGGATGATGCAGCTGCTAACCACAGCGGTCCTCTTGGGCTCCCGGTAGCTAATTCCTGCCAGAGGTGACATCACCTGTGGGGCTGGGGCTGGAGAGGCCACTCTGTGGTCACAGCCCTCTTGGAAGACTGTTCCTGAGCTTCAGCTGTGTCCAGGGCAAAATGTCCATCAGAGCTCAGGATTCCTTTGAATGTGTCCATCTCTGGGAATTTGCATCTCAGATCTTTTTCCCAGTGGGAACCTGTGAGCCCTCTCCGACCTGTTGCCTTGAGCTCCTATTTCCGGTCACCTCTGGACATTTCCACCTGATGTCTTCAGGTGCTTCTGACCACAAGTGCCCTGAATGAAAACTCTGTGACCTCCTTCTTTCTCAACACCCCATCCTCCCTAAACCAGCTTCCTCTGTTGCCATAGCAACCACAGGGTTTCCTCCCTGAAAGCCTCACATCTGCTTTTCATATGCAGAGGGTCACCAAATTCTATTGATTCCAACTGCAAAATCTTTCCATCTCTATCTCCCTCTACAGCCCACTGTCACCATCTTAAAATCTCTTTTGAGCTGTTCCTGCCATCCTGCAGTACTCCCCAATTCTTTCCATCCTCGCCTACTCCCCAGTTCATGAAGCCTTCTGCTAACCTTGAACAGTCACCTACAAGGTGCTGGGTTCTCTGCTCCATGCTTGAATGCTTGAAATGAATTATCCTATTTAATCCTTATAATGAGTTTTGGCATAGGTGTAACTTCCCATTTTGCAGATCAGAAAGTGCAGGCCTCATGAGACTAAGTTCCAAATTCTGTAGTTCATAAAGTGACGAAGCCTGGTGGCACTGGCTCTCTGAGGTGGCCAAGCCCTGTGCTTCTCCCAGGTGCTGCTTCCCAGTCTCTCTGCACACCCCCAGCACCTGGGGACATGTCCTTGGTGGTCAGTAGCTGCTGAATGTCTTCATTCATCAGCCTATACCAAGTTGCCTTTCTCTGCATTCTCATCCCCTCTTAATGATTTTCAGCGGGGGACCTCACTTTGCTTATTTCTGTAAGCCTCATAACAAGCAGAATACCTGCCCAATCAGAGAAACTCCAGAATGTTTATTGACTAGTAGGGTAACCCTTAAGCTCAGTCCTCTGTGTTGCTCTTTTGATTCAGGAAGCCAGATGGCTTCGGGTTGTGAAATGCTATTGTGTGTGTGTGTGTGTGTGTGTGTGTGTGTGTGTACCGAGACTTGAACTCAGGACCTTGTACTTACCAGGCAGGTGCTGCACCACTGAGCTGTACTTTGGGTATCCCTGGCTGATACTTTGGGAGATGGTATGAGATTTTTTAATGATCACTCAGTGAATGGAAGTCATCATACCAATCAATCACGAATGCTCCTGAAAGGACTTTTTAAAATATAAAAAACAATCAGTGCAAATAATGATGACAACTTCAAACCCAGAATATCTGAGATCCAAATAATTACCTCTGGACCCACATTTCTTTGGCTTCAGCTGGCCAGTGGACATGCAAATGTCCTGAGGAAGCCTAGGAGCCCAACTTTTGAGAAGTACATGGCTTCAGGCCCCAGGTGAATGACACAGGCCTTGCTTCTCCATCTTTTCTCTGCTTTTATTCCCCATTCCCCAGGACACACATTCCTTGTTCACACAGGAGCATGAACATTCAGCCTGATGCTACGTTAGAACCTAACCTCTGGTTGAGAATACAGCACAGCAGGTACAAGAGAGTAAGAGCTGGCCAAGCGTAACAAGGTCCAGGTAGCTGGTTATTTCACAGGGAGCCCTACATCCAGCCTTTTACCTCTGGGTCACAGGTTCAAATCCAGCCAAGACTTGCCTGACAGAAAATCATTAACAACTCTGCATCAGGCTACTTGACAAATGGGAAATGAGTTTCTGTCTCCGTCCAGCGGGCAAGTGTCCACATCACACTTGGCACTAAGCAGCTCTCAACTCCGTGGAGACAGAATAGGAATCATGCGAAAGTTGCCCGGGTCAGGCAGGGCTCTGCGGTCAGGCATCTCTGCCAAAGTGGGGGCCTGACAGCTCCCTTGCCTCGCCCTTCCAGGAGCACTTTATTACTCAGCTAGGTTTGTTCCTCTCCCTCCGAAGGCTTTGTGGCACAAGTGGTTTGAAGTAACAGAATAACAGCAAATCTGACTTCACGGCATTGAAGGGAGTGCGGCCGAAATCACAAGAGGAAAATATCCAAAGAGAATATTTTCATCCTTGGTCCTCAGTTGAGTTAAATACTTCAAAGGCTCAAAAGGGTCACCATTTTAATAATAAAGGAAAATGATTTTCAGGGGAATCTTTGGACCCAGGTCTGTCTCTCCCTGAACCCTACATGTAACCTGCTTCCCCCCAGGGGCGCCCAAGGCCTGGAGCTGAACTTGCAGGTGGGGGAATCTGACTCTAATGAATAGGTTGCTCCCTAGGAGAGGCGCTAGGCCAGAGCCAGGCAGGGACAGCCTGGGCTCAGACAATGCCTGGGAAGCACTAGAGAGGAGAGGGCTTGGCTCGCCTGCCGGCAGTGGCCAGGTCCCGGGAGCTCACCTCAGACTCGGCATTGCCACAGTCAAGCTCTCTCTTGAGCTGCACACAGAAGCCTCAGGTGAGAAGAGCAGGGCAGGGCAGGGCTGGGCCGGATTGCTGAACACATGTCCACATGGAAGACCCAGCTACCTGGCAGGATGGGCAGGCAGGATCAAATGGATTTCTGGATGAGGAACACTGGGGACAGTTCTCTCTAGGTCGGTAATGGTGAACTTTTTAGGGCTTTTAATAACAAATAGTCAGCTGCAGCCTATGCCCTGTAGGGTCACACTACTGCTCTAGAGTACAGTGTTAGTCAGCTTTCTGTTACTGTAACAAAATGCTGGAGATAATTCAACTCATAAATAGGAGAGTTTTATTTTGGCTCATGGCTTTGGAGATCTCAGTCCACGGTCACTTGAGCCCACTGCTTTTGGTCCTGTGGCAGCATATGACATCATGGCGGGAGCAAGCCATGGAAGGGGCTGGTCACATCATGGCAGCCAGGAAGTGAATAGACAGACAAGGAAGGGGCCAGGGTCCTAATATCCCTTTCAATACACCCCAATAAGCTAACTGCCTCCCCCTAGGCTCCAACTCCTATAGGTTCCACCCTCCCATAGTGCCATGGGCCAGGGACCAAGCCTTTAACACACAAGTTTTTGGAGGCTTATTCAAGTTTTGGCAAGTATGTTAGTTTCATGTTTTCTTTTGTTATAAATCATCTAAGTCCACAATGTAAACATATTTCAAGCTTAGAAAGACCTCTTCTTCCCTTCCAATGCAGATAAGCACGATCTACCCAGCACCTGTAGATTGCTCTTCAGTTCACCTGCTGCTGGAGTATTCCGGCAAAGACATCCGTGACTCATCCAGACTGCCTGCTTTCACACTGCGTCCAGTCACAGCGCTGTGCGATTTCAGCCCAGGCCTTGGAGAACTTTGTCAAACAAGCTGTTCATAGTTTTCACTTCTTAACTGTTCTAGGGCTTGCCGTAGAGCGCCCCCTCCTGTGTTTTCCAAGAAACAGTTTCCCAGGACACCTGAGCTCTGCACAGAGGAGCCCATTTGCCATTTTGTGCCCAACCCCAAAGAATATGCTGCCCAGAGACCCTCATTGGTCAGCACAGGACCGACTGCCTCTTCCCTTCTGTTGGCCAAGGTCAACGCATCCCAGTGGACTGGCCCCTGCCAGACTGCAGTGAGGGCTTCTCCAATGCAAGCTCATCCCGCGCCTAGAGCTGTGCGGTGGAATCTGCAGAGCAACAGCTAGGAGCAAAAGGCTACGAGCCATGTTTCTGTGGCAGGGAGACCCAGTTCTGCCCTCCACCCACCCATCCCAGCCCTCTAGATCTGGTTGTCAGGAGGGGAGCAAACGTGCAGCCCACGCATTTGTTCGCACCTTTCTCACACCCCCGGATGCTCTGCCCACCCTCCTCAGAGATTTCTGAAAGTATCTAGCAAAAGAAGCCCGCGTTCCCGGAGTGCGTCTCCTACTGCCTTCCGACCCTCTGGCAGCCAGTCGAGTGCGGTTATATCTAGAACACCGCGGTCATCTCCGGCGCTCTCACACGGGGCTTCCCGCTAGGTCTGAATTTATCCGGGTGGGGCAGCTCCCAGCCCCCGCATCCGCTCACTGCAGCAGCCCTGCTCTCCTCTCCCTGGGAGCTGGAGAAGCAGCCTCCGACCTCTGTGCACTTTCTCTAACCGCTAGGGACCGGCTCTGCTGCTAGGGCCAGCGGGCGGCAGAGGAGCTCGGCAGGGCCCGCGTCCTCTCGGTCGGCCTCAAACGCAGTCTGCTGCCCCGCGGAGGGATCAGAGAGCGAGGCGCCAGGGCAGCTCCTGGCTCCTCACCCCTGCTCGCTGGGGGCGTCTGCAGACAGAGCTACCCTAAAGCCGCGCTTCGAGGAGGAGGCAGGACTATGAAGCAGGCCTGGGTCTGCGGCGCCAGGCACAGCCCAGACCTTCGGACAGCGGTGAGGACCCAGAGAGGGGTCGCCCCCTGCTGGCCGGGGCCCTTCCTGACCCGTGGACGGGGGTCGCGGCCTGGTGCTGCTTCCTGCCCTCGAAGAGCTTCTGCAAGCTCCAGGAATGCTGCAAGCCGCCGCAGAGGGCCGACTTGGCGTTGCAAACGCCCGCTTTCTGAGGAAAGCAGAATGCCTGGCCTCAACCGGGCTTGAGGCAGATGCTCCAGACACGGGACCTGGACCGCGGGAAGGGCCTCCTGCCCCGGCTGGCCATGCACCCTGGCTGGCTCCAGCACTGCTGCTGCTGAACTTCTGGGAGGACGAAGTGGTACAGCCTCTCACGGTGACACCAGTGTCCAGATGGGAGGCGGCGTGCCGTGCATTAAATGGTTTCCAGAAATAGGTTTCAGTGGCTAAAATGCAGTTCTCACTCATCCACTGACTCTTCTACTCACTGGGGCAGAAACCTGAGTTGCAAGATCTCTCCCCCAATGCACTCCACCCCTGCAGCGCAATTCAGCTGAGTTACTTCCTTTTGGGGTGAAAAATGAATAATATTAAAAACATGTATATTGTGTACAAATAAAGAGACTGCTTCCCCTTGCCCAAGAGCACAGCTGGCTGCCCGCGTTTCTCCAGTGCCCAGATGTGAGGCTTTTTTACACTTAAGTACACATGCGGGGAGATCTCCATGGCGCCCTGGTTTTAACTGTCTGGCTTCCCTGCCGGCCCTCTGACCCTTCCTGGCTCTTTTCGGAGGATTTCCGGCCTCTGGTGTCTTGGGAGGGAAGTGTAGAGGGGGAGGACGAACTCGCAGCAGAGGCCCCCAAATCTGGAGGTCACAGCCCCTTTCCAGGAGAGGGACTCGTCCAGCAAGGCCAGCCTGGGAAGTGGGGCAGGGCCGGGGGCGCTGGGGATCTCGCTAGCTGCAGCCCAAGTGCACAAAGGACGGGGCAGAGGAGCGTGCTGCACCGGGCTCCGGGCTGCTGAGCTTCTGCGGAATGAAGGGCAGCTGCAGGCGAAGCGAAGAACTCCGCCTGGAATTTCATGGACCCTTCCTTCCTTCCGTCCTTCCTGCCTTTCTTTCTTCTTTTTCTTTCTCTTTCTCTCCCTTTTTCTTTCTCTTTTTCTCTCTCTTTTCTTTTAACAGCACCATTTCCTAGGCAGAGCAATAAAATATGTATTTATAAATATTTTCCAAGACTGCCCTCTAGTGGAAAGCTGGCGGCAGTAGTACTGGTAACAAACGAGTAACAGACCCCAAACTCCGGAATAAAAACGCGCACCTTCGCGGGAGACCCCCACGCGAGGTCGGAGAGCGCAGCTCGGTGCCCCGCAGGTCCGCAGCGCGTCCCAGGCTTTGATGGCGGCCTGAAGCCCCTCAAAGAAACCGTGCTGGCCCTGGCGCTCGCAGAGCGGGGGGTGGGGGGTGGGGGGGCTGGTTCCGTATTTCAGAGCCGCTCCGGGTGCGGACGTGTGCTGGCGGGGACAGCGGGAGGCCGCTGGGTGCGTTCCTAGGCTGTGCACGGGTGACTGGCCCAGCGCTCTTATTTTGGCTGAGGAAGGAGCCAAGGCCGCGAGAGCATCCAGCCCCAAAGGCCACACACGCTGCTGGGTCCCCACCTTGGAGGATGTGGGACAATGAATCATTTGTGCCTCTTCCTGGTTCTTCCTGGCCAAGGTCGGCTTTCCCACTGGAACCGAGCGGCTTGGCCGAGTGCCCACGCTGTCTGGAGCCTTTCAGTGCCGAGCAGCCCGGGGAGAGATGCGCCCCACCCCGCGCCCCAGGCCCGGCTTGGGCTCAGAGGCAGCCCTTGTCCCGTCATAAAACCCCATTCACCCTGCCCAGTTTGGCAGCCAGGGCCTCCTGGCGGAGGCCTGAGGAAGTGGGCTGTCTGTCCTCTGTAGTAAGGTTCCCAGGCGCAACTCTGAAGCAGGAAACTCGAGCAGGGGCCCATTGAGCACCCCTTTCTGGTTAGCTTTCCAAAGTCGGTTCCTTTTCAACCGTCTGGTCTGGGCCGGTTGCGGTGTCTTGTACACGCCCCTGCTACTACTGGCTGCAGTAAAGTATCTGCCATTCATGCATTGGTCGAATGGACGAATACGTTTTGAGCAGCTACGCTGTAGCTAGCACTGCTGCTGCCGCCAATCGCCAAGACAGACAAGGTCCCTGATCTCATGGAAATTACTGTCTGGCGAGGAGACAGAGGATGTACGAGTAAATATATCATTTCAAGGACTCCGAAGGAAAATAACAGAATATAATGAATAACACGACTGCGATGCAATAACTAAGGGCAGGCCTCACTCTGAAGGTTACATTTAAGCACCTACCATGTGCCATGTAGTTTCTGCGTCTGGGGCTGAGGATACAAAGACAGGGAAAACGCAGGCTATGCTTTTCGGAGTTCAGACCCAATGGTGAAACACTAATTCCACCAGATTTCAAATAGCTAAGCCGAAGATCTATTGCGCACAACAGATCTGCCAAGTAAATCATGTCATTTTTGTTTTATAGATGTGAAGCTGAATAGAAGGGATATGAAGATGCTGGCCAAAAGTTTATCAAAAGCACCGCAGAGATTTGATTTAAAGCCCGTCTTACTCCCAAATATTTTGCTCTTTTTTTCTTTGCTCATGCTGTGTAATTTGATGGAAACAAAGAGACAAGCTCCATAAAATCTCGACATCTCTCAGAGCCAAGGTTTTATATGCATACATTGCACTGTTCTAAGCCCTGTTCCACCTATTTCTCAGTACATGGCAAGAAGCCTCTTACTGGGGCACTGAGCAGGCATGGAGATGGTGCCCTGGGTGCACCTCCAAACATGTGGTACCCAAATCTGAGTCCCAACCCCAGAATCCCACATCCTATGTCCAGATGATACGCTGAGGTCTCCTCTACCAAACCAGCTCAGATCGAAGCTCTCACCAGGACCCCTCTTTGTTTTCCCTTCATGAAACATCTGCCATCTGACAACCACAGGGACAGGTCTCCTGAGTGGGCAAAGGACACCATCTAGTTAAGTGAAAATCACCACTGACCCAAGCCTGAGCAGGAAGAAGAAGGAAGGAAAGGCCACCAGCAATGTTCATCCCTCAGCCACTGGTGGAGAAAGATGACAACCGCAGCAGGCAGAGACCAGCATGGTGGCTTAAGCCTCCCGTCACCTGAAATGTCACACCATCTAGCCCAGGGAAGCAGAGGCGGGTGATCCAATCCACTCCTTGGGTGATAGGGCTGTTGATTTGGTGACAGCTAAAAAACCTGGATCTGGAGAAGGAAGTTACTCACAGCAGCGGATGGAATCTCAGTGTTATTTTAATTTACATCTTTGGAATGAACATTTTCATATATTAATTCATTGTTTGTACTTTTTCAGTTGAGAAGTATCTATTCTTTTCAGAGACCCCTTTGTAGGTTGGGCCTTTAAATTTGGTCGGCATGTTTTTGAGTTCTTTATATAGTCTAGATAATATCCTTTGTCTGAGAAATAGCTGGTAAAAAATTTATTCCCAAACTGTGGTTGCCTCTTCACTCTGTTGGTGGTTTCTTTCACTGTGCAAAAGCTTTTTAGTGCAATGAGATCCCAGAGGTTTGTTCTTGTAATATTTCCTTGCAATCAAGGTTTCGTTCATAAAGTCTTTGCCTATACCTATGTCTTCCAAAGTTTTACCTGTTTTATAATCCAACAGTTTTAGTGTTTCTGCTTTAATACTTCGATCTTTGATCCATTTTTATTTTAGTTTGGTGCCTTATGAGAGATATGGGTCTGAGTTTAATCTTTGGTATGTGGAAAGCCAGTTTTTCCAACAGCATTTATTAAAGAGGCTGTCTTTCTTCCAGTGAACATGTTTGGCCCCTTTGTCAAAGATAAGGTGGCTGAGTGCCTTTGGAGTTGTTTCTGTGTCTTCTGTTCTGTTCCATTGATTCTCCAAAGTGGAAGACAGATACTGGGAAGCAGGAAGAAAAAGTTGAACTGGGAAGGGGGCAAGAAAGGGGGGGGGAGAGGAAAGGTAGGGAAAAGGGAAAAAGATAATAGAAGGAAAGAATGGAAGCAAAACTTTTGTCAATAAGAAGGAGAAGATTGAAGGAAGGGGAGGGGAGTGGATGAAGAATCATGTACAAGTACAAACTCCCTGTGATGAATGTGACCATCGTGTATATCAAAAAGTACCAAGAAAATTAAACTAATAAAAACAGAAGACATGGATCACCAGGGGAACGGCCAGTCCCTCTCTTACTTCTCCTTTGCTCTCTGCGTCCCTATCACCATGCCCTGAGCTGCTCTCCTCCACCGCGCCCCTCTCCCCTTCACCCTGACCTGGAGCCAGTCGACTAGAGACTGAAAGCTCTGCAGACTGTGAGCTAAAACAAACTTCTCCTTCTTTAAGTTGCAGGTGTCTGGTCTTACCTGTCAGTGATGAGAAGAAGAATTAAGATGAGTAGTAACACTCAACTTCTGGTAGCTCTAGCACCAGCTCTGAAATCAGATAATACGATCACTCTGTCACTGGCCACTTCCTTAAGGCCAGCTTCAACCCCCGCCTCCTTCATCTCCTCAGCCTCCAAGGTGAAACCTACTGCCTGCCTGGTAGGTGCATAATCAGTGCTTCAAAATAATTTGGGCTCCAATCAAGGCACCAGCTTAAGACTCGCCTAGTCTGAGCCTTCTCTTTTTAGTCCCTGTTTGTTGTAGTTTTTGAGCCAAGATCTCACTAGGCGTGGCACTCACTATGTAGCCCAGGCTGGCCTTGAACCCACTGCAGTTGCTCTGTGTTGTCTTCCTAAGTGCTAGGATTACAGCTGTGAGCCCCACACCCAGGTCTACTCCTTTATTTTTTGATGTCTGTTATAGTCACTGAAAAGGTTTAAAGCAGGACACATAATTTATAGGATTATTTCATAATATTCACCCAAAGAGTCCAATGCAAAAGAGTATGGGAAATCTGTCTACATACTACAGACTCGAAGAATCCAGCGGAGGGCCTGGAGCCTACAGCAATGTCCTGCACGAGTCCAGCTGAAGACCTAGAGCTAATGGCAATAGCCTCCACAAAAGCAGCTGGAGGTCTAGAGCCCACAGCAATGTCTCATGCAAGTCAGTATCAAGGACTTGTGCTGGGACGGCCCAAAGGTCATTGGTGGAAGCTAGAAAGCCTGCGCCAGCAACATGAGGGGTCTATGACAGCAAGCGAGGGACCTGCACTGGAGCCAGGAAGCTATGCTCAAGGTAAGGACCAGAGCCCTCCTGAAGAGAACTGCAGTCATCCTCAGCGACAGCGAGGACCTGAGCTCCCCCAATGATGAGAACAGCTGCGTTCATATCAGGAAAACCAGCACAATGAGCTTCTCCAAGAGAATCAACAGCACACCACTTCCCCTCCGGTTCTCCTTTTATGCTGTTGGCAACAACCCTCAGGCTGGCGCTCCACACCCAGCACCACCCTGACTCAGTTCAGCTGGGTGTTACAAGTTGATCATTAGTAATTGCACCGCGGTGTCCAAACTGTCCAAGTCAGTGTTAGCATCCCAGAGAAGGCATAGCCAAGGGGCTCCTCCAGGACCCAAGGGAAGCCTTCAAGATGGGGATTGTGTGGCCAGATGTCTTGGAACTATCCTTTGTAGACAACTGTTAGTCTCACAGGTTTAGCCTTCCCTCAATGCCCGGAAGAAATGGTAGCCTGCTGGTGTCTACCCATGCTGCTATAATGAGGACCAAAGGTGGGCCTAGCAGCATGGATCTCAGAGGCCTAGATGACTACCCCGCTTCACAGACCCCCCCAAATAATCTAACTATATAGATTTACTCCTGTGACAGAAATGTTTTCTTCATTGTCCTTTCATAGTATAAACAGGGTCCATTTTTATTTTTATTCTATTTCTATTCAATTTCTATTGAGCACACTGTCTGGCACATAATAGAGGTTAATTTAGTTTCCACTCAGTGTCAGATACTGTGCTAGGCTTAGGGATATATAACATAAATATTCAAGAAGTCCTGCCCTTGAGGAGTTTATATGCATCAGAAGCCAACGCAGTGGTTCCCAGCCCTGATTGCACATCAGAATCATCTAGAAAGATGTAAAAATATAAAAGTGGATTCTACTTCCAAGAAGTCAGACTTAGTTGGAATGGGACTCTTGATAACAGTGTTTACATTGGGAAGATTTGGGGTTGTTAAGGGGGTTCTGAGAATCTGTGTTTCCAACTGTGCAACTGATCAGTCTTCCTCAATCATTTATTAAAGTCCACCCCCCACGTACTACTTAGCTTTCTGCCACTCTAACAAATACTTGAGAGAAAGTGACTTAAAAAGAGGAAAGCTTATTTTGGCGTACAGTTTTGGAGTCTCGGTCCATGGTTGGTTGACCCTGGTGTTTTTGGACTTCCCACATCATAGTGGGTGGGAAGCTCCAGGTAGAGCAACTTGCTCGCCTTGAAGCAGCCAGGAAGCAAAGTAGGAGACAGGGAGGTTCTGGGTTCCCAGGGTCTCCCTCAAGGGCATGAGTTGAATGACCTAAGGCTTCTCACTCATGTTCACTTCTTAAAGTTTACACCATAGCTCAGCAGCACCAGGCTAGGGCCAAACCTTTAACACAGGGGTCCTCAGGGACACTCAGGATCCAAACTATAGCACCCGCCTACCCCGCCTAGAGGAAGAAGAGGAAAAGTATACTGCTGGCCTTCCAGTTCTGCTGGAATTCCTCCACAGCTCCGTGTTTGACTTTTGTTTGCTTCATTTTCCACAGCAGGAGTTTTTCTTTGAAATTCTGACTGACCTTGCCAAGTGTGGTTGGGCAATCTGGAGTTTAAAGACAGTCCTTGCTTTCAACCTCCCCTGGCTACTAATCAGCTTCTCAGCCTTCCCCCTTCTCATTTACCTCCTTCTCTCTGTTGTGTGGTAGTAGCATCTTGGTTTCCTTTGTGGTTCTGATAAATAGTAATGACCCATGTGTGGAATAAAGGTCATTTCTCTTTCTAAGCTCTCTTAACCCCTAATACCACACAGCATCTCACCTTTTATCTGTTCTCATTCTCCTTCGTTCTCATCCTCTCTCTCTCTCTCCCTCCCTATTTTTTACCCCCAGATCTATCCTTTACACCTACTCAGAATCTATTCTTTAAGCTTCCTCTAGACATCTGTCCTTGGAGCACAAAGCCCTGGAGGAGAGAGGGGACAGCCCCTCATTAAGCTTCCAGTGATGTAAACTGGACTTCACAAAATTCTTACCATTTTCTCTCATGTCTAGCAGAAAACCAAATCCACAAAATGCCCCCATCAACAAGCAAAAACTGCTCTTTTGTTTATTTAATATAAAGAGGAGTCAATTTTCAGTATCAGACATCTGGGCAAGTAGGGACTCAGCTTAATCAGAGGGCTTGGGCTTACAAATGTCCTATAAATAATAATAATAATAACAACAACATCAACATAATAGTACTAATGCTTGTGCTACAGTTGGAGTTTGAAATGATTGGTGACATTTCCCCTGATGAGGTGAAACAGCCTGGCTCATAGGGCTGCACATTTGCATAATAAAGACCAGAAGTCACTGCCTTCAATGTCCCTCTCAGCACCAGTGTCTGGTGTCCTTGGTTCAGGGACAACACATCCTAATGTACTCCCATATGCAGTCCTGTGCAGTGATTTTAATCTTTGGCTTGCATGTGAAATGTCAGGGTTTTTTTTTTTTTTTTTTGGTCTGGGATAACAACAAATTATGTTTCCAAATGAGAAGATGCTGTCTGTAATAGAGAATATAATCTGAAAATGCTAAGGCAACATCTGTGACCCAGGATGCTAACCTAGTAAGCTCCATTCTACATTTTACAGCCTATCAGTTGAAAGGAAAACATCACTTTAGATATAATAATTAATCATTAGTCAAAATGGCTATCCCCATTGGCTCCTTGCCACTCAGGCAATACCACCTCTCCTGTCTATAAATCAGGGAAAGGTGTTCTTTAGTATCCAATGCAATATATTTACAGGCAGCCTCTTTTCTCTATCAAGTAACAAAACACTGTGCAGAAAACATCTGTCATGCTCTGCTCAAGGAGATGCTCCCACAGTGCCATTGGTGGGGAGGAGAATGCAGAGAAAGGGAGGCAGGCAGTGACTTGAAAATGGCAGCCATGGATGTAGGACGGCCATCTTGTGAGGATGGGCTCCAGTTGGGTAGTGGGGATAATGTTTGTGAGCATCTTCCCCCGCTGGGCCCATTGCCAATCTTTCCTTTGTTTTCTTTCCTCCCTTCAGCCCACACTGGGGCCTGTCACAGCCTGGTGGGTCATGCTCTGATCTGGCCTGCCAAGCATACCCATCCGTAAAGTCTTATGACCCCACCATCCTTCTGGGTTTGATGGATGCTGTAGGAAAATCATTCTGGGCCATTTTTCTGTTTGGTCCCAAGCTCTCTCTGGATCTAGTGAAACATTTACAGCACCCAGCAGGATCCCAGAAAGTAAATACACTGCCAGGTATAATGAAAACAAAAGAAGATCTGGGAGTCAGGATGTGATGATGGAATCCAAGAATTACCCCAGACTCACTCATAAGACTGAGATTACTCAAATGCCTGTTTTCCTTAGTTGTAAAAATGGATTGTTAATGATTTTCAGTCTGTGCTTGTCAGCACCCTGTACAGTGCTCCAAGATAAGGAAAAGGGAAGATGGAAGGGAAGACGAAGGAAAGGAAGATATCCCCAGAATTCAGCTAGAGCGGTTAGCTTTTATTCATCTATTAGGTTTCTCGGAGCTAAAAAACCACTAAGTCAGGCGATCTTTGAAGCCACTCAAATTTTCATATCCCATGGTTCTCTATCTCAGTATTGTCCACAACATTTAGCATTTGTTGTTTATCTTAGCGCACCTTTCATGGTGCTGACTATGTCATGAAAGAGTTGGACCCCCTCCTCCACCTACACCCCCTCCTCCTAACAAGACCAGTGGTTCCTCAACAGGGATGGTTTTACCCTCCAGGGAATGTTGGCAACATCTGGGACATTTTTGGTTGTTCAAGTCAGGAAAAAAAGTTATTTACATACTAGGTAGAGGCCAGGACACTGCTAAACATCCTACAGTGGAATGATTTTCTTATCAGAGCACACATATAAAAATTAAAGACTCATTCTAATGGTCTTGCTCCAAAAAAATCCTATAATGTACAGGACAGTCTCCCACACTCAAATTATCCACCCCAAATGTCAATGATACTGGGGTTGAAACTCCTTTGCCTCACTATAAATGAAAGGAAATACGCTCACAAATTAAATGAGTCAGGAATACGCCCTTTGGCTTCCCTCCTGCCCCAGCACACACTGCGTGGATAAGTCCTATGTCAGTTTCCCCCTGTCCAGGTGCCAAGATCTGAGACCCAAGAGCACCCCTGTGCCAAGGACAGTTGCCTGCAGAACTCTAGGAAGAAGCTCTACCTCCCTGCACCCAACACCCTGGAGCCTCCACAGGGCTACATCCTCATGTCACTCTCAGCCATGTCCAACCCGCACCCCTCCTGCATGCGGCCCCCCACAACTGGAAAATTTTAACACTTTTATGTGATGGTTAACAATGTTTTCATGACTAGATTGTAGGGTGCTCAAGTGGAACTGTGTAGGTGACAACATAAGGAAGGTGAGGACACAACACAGTGCTAACTCCACCTCCCGTGCCTACCACACAGTCAAATCCAAATCTCATACATCAGATGTTACATGCACTTCTGTGGCCAAGTGGGTAACAGTGGTTACTGACTATGGTATTTCAACCTCCCTATGTGTGTGCGTCTGTGAAGACAGGCAAAGCTTATTGTTATTATGCAGACATGTAAGTGTTCTTATGTAATTCCTCAAGACAAGGTCTTGCTAATTTAAGTTGGTCATGTGGGGCTCAAACTTGGTCTCCTCCTGCTTCAACCTTCTAGAGTGCTAAGGTTACAATCACATGCCACCATGCCTGGTCCTTATATAACAACATGATATGGCAGAGGAAGTAAAAACATGTATCAGTTTTTTGCTCATGATATTATTATAATTATGTATATAGCATTACTGATACCAGAAATTTTATAATAAAAAAGATAAAGGAATTATGAGAGAGTTTCTGTTCACTCAGTGCAGTCCAGGTGACCAAAAGCTTGGGCACTCTTGTGGTCCACCAAGAGCTCATGGCAGTAATACAAATACTTAGTTTCTCATTTTCTTGATTAGCACACGTTTATTGATTACTTTATGGGAACTAAGAACTATGTACAGCCCTGAACAAAACAATGGCCCTGCCTTTATGAAGTAGCCTAGGCTGCTGGTGGAGTGGAGGTGTCAGTGACTAAATGCGCCAAGAAATGTATGATTCCAGAGGCGGAAACGCTGAACATGTCAGGGAGCAGGGCAGGGACCTAGAGTGTAAGAGAGGCAGCGTCAGCTTCTCCGCTGAGGCTACCTTGAGATAAGAATCTGGAGGCTGGTGGGTGTGAGAGGGAACAGAGCTCCAGACGCCAAGGCAGCAGAGTAAGGAAGCTGAACGGTGCCGCTGCCGCGGGGGATGCTGGGATCTCCTGGCAGCTGAGCGGTGCCACAGGGGATGCTGGGATCTTTTGGCCTCTGGGGTTCCTGGGACCTCGTGGCTATGCGTGGATGCATGGCATCCAGGAGCAGGTAATGGAGGCACCAACTCTCTCACGGATTACTCGGCCCCCTCAGATGTTCGTATGTTATTCTGGGGGAGATGGAAAGCTATTAGACAGTTTAGAAACAGTGTAGTGTAATCTGATTTATCTTAAAAACAAAACCCACGAAGATACTTGAAAGCTGCAGTTGCCCTGGCTGCTCCATCCTTGTCGATGGAACAGGAATCTCAAATGCTCACGTTTTCTTTTGGCATTTAAAGAACAACACGAACAAAACCCCAAACACTGGCCTTCCTCTTGCATAAAGCTCTTCAGTGATTGTTGTGGCTGTTTTTGCAACTCTCTAGGGCCAGATGGAGCAGAATGCAAATTCATTTAACTTGGAAAAAGAAATTCCTAGCTGATGCACCACTAGTAAGAGGCTGGGGTAAAATAAAATCAAAACATTCTTTATTCCTGGAGGACAGGGATTAATGATTAATACCGGAAGTTCAAAACAGGAAGAGGATCTGGCCATCGTCTGTAATTTATTCATAAGTTGTCAGCCTGTCACAGATAACTTTTTCAAGTGAAATGTGACACTTGTTTAAATATTTACTGGCTTGGTGACCTATTTTTTTGTTGTTGCTATTAATTAGAATTTTTTAAAAAAGAAAACAAGCATTTGTAACAGCAAATTAATGGCAGACAGCGTCAACAGTGGGGCAGCTCATCCAAGTTACAGTGCAGCACTCCTACGACTTACCAAAATTGTATCTGTGAGGAAAAATTAATTGCAAATATCGGAAATAGTCTTTGAATGTAAAAAGGTTAAGGTCCACTCTTATCCCTGACCTGTGGTGATTAAATTAACACAACAGATGTAAAAACATTTGTTTAAAATGTAGAGCTTCCGGCAATTGTTTCTCCATTATTTTCCTTTCAGTGTGTGTTTAGCCCCAAATCTCCTTTCCTCCAAGAGGCTACAATGCTGAACAATTCTATAGCTGTCTTTAGGAGATAAAAAAAGCTATTTTCAGATGTTACATTTTGTGTCCTTTGCTTTTTAGAAATGTTAATGGCTTTGTGCTTTTGTGACAGCCTCCAGATCAAGTCAACACTGCCTACTTGCTCTCCTCTGAGGTATCTCTGAGGCTGGGCTTAGACGACCTTCAAGATCACAGTCACTGAGGGGTTTCATGTTCCAGGACCACAGGCCTATGGCCTCCAACTGTCCTTCCCAAAAGAGAGTTCAGTCAGAATGCGGCAGAAAATGTCTGATACGCAGCGGGGATTATAGCCAGCAACTACCCTGACAACTTGTATGGTATGAGTGTCCCAGGTTTCAGGGGAGTAGGTGGGGGTGGGTACTTCAGGGAAATATCACTTTAAATATAATAATTTTGATTAATAATTAAGAATAGGAAGGGAGTTTTTTTTTTATGGTGCAGATTTCCTCTTAAGGGGCTAGATGTACAGATAGTATCACAGCTGAGGTATGATGGTTATAACAATGGCATGTCAGATTGGTTAGTCAGTTACAAGTGGATAGTTACATGTTACATACCATGGCCAGGAGAGTAATTCTGTGATCCACTTTTCTGTGGTGAGGAAACTGAGGTTCAAAAGTTCTACCTAACCCTTATATGTTACCTCACTGCTTGAGGCAGAAGATAACCGGAAAGGGAAGAGGCCTTTCTCTGGAGCCTGGAGGTTTCTCTCATCCCCCTGATGTTTAGCAGGGAGGATGACCTAGGGCACCCCCAGGGTTAAGTGGCCCCTCCTTCTCTTCTCTCATAAGCCCATGTGCAGGTCAGCAACCTAACCAGAAATTGCGGTGATTTAAAGATAGCTGCAAGTCCTTTGCCATGTCTCCCACCACGGGGAAGTCTATTGTCGGTCCTTTTCAATAATTCTGGTCCTGTGACCAGCAATGACAAGAGAGGGTAAGAGATGTAAAACCATGTATCTGCCAGTACTGAGTCTTAAGTGATCTGCAGCCTTCAGCTCAGAAGAAGCCAAAGTGCAACTTTCTTCCGTCACCCAGGATTCATCTGACATAGGCTGCCACCACCATGCCACCCAAGGTCACTTCCCACAAGCTCAAAGTCTTGTACTTGAAGCGTACCCATTGGTGTCATGTTTGCCCTGGCCCCTGAGATCGGCCACTCCAGAAAAAAATGAATCATGGTGTTGTCAAGTCAGTTCGTGACTGGAAGAGCCTGAGGGTTACAGTGAAACTGGACATTGAGAACAGACAGGCTTGTACTGGGGCGGGGTCTTCTGCCTCCGCCCCAGTTATCAAAAGCCTCAAGGAGCCACCAAGAGACAGAAAGAAACGGAAAAACATTAAACACTGTAAAAATGTCTTTTTTGGGGGGTATCAGGGATTGAGCTCATGACCTCGAGTTTGCCAGGCTGGTGCTTACACTGCTGAGCTAAATCCCTGGTGAAAATGTCATTTTTAAAAAGATTGTGAACATTGAGAGATGTGACTCAAATCTTCAGCCAGAGAACTTTCTGGAACCATCAAAGAGATCCTAGGCACTGCCCGGTCTCTGTGCTGCAGTGTCAATGGCCATCATCCTCACAACATCATGGATGACATCACAATGGTGTAGCAGAATGCCCAGCTAACTAAGAAGCATAAAGGAAAATATTTCAATAAAAGGTGAACTGATGCATAAAAAAAGACATCTGCACCTATGGTAATGTGTGCTAGGAACGCTTGCCCTTAGAATCAACCACCATGATATTAAAAGACACAAAGAAAGGAATCAAACTGGTTCCCACATTCATCCACAGCCCCAGCCATAGCCAACATGAATTGCCAGCCATGTCAGCAAGCCATCTTGGATATTCCAGTTCATTGGCAACATAAGGAACAGAAGAACTGCCCAGCTGAGCCCAGGTCACCCCAGGATCATGGATGATAATAAGAAACAGTAGTATTGGTTGCTTCAAATCACTAGGCTTTAGAATACTTTGTTCTGTATCCTAGATAACCAAAATAATCTGCTTATCCAAGACAATAACCTCTTGGACTGGAAGATCTCAAAGGTGTTTTACATGTGGTGCACCTGGCTCTGATGCACTAGGCCAAACAAGAGCGTAACACTGCTGGGATCCCTCATTTGCATTGTGGAGAGGAAGGATATTTCATAGGAGGGCTAGCCATCTCCAAAGGATATCTGTAATCCCCATTGGAGTATAGCACATCTTTCTTCCCTCCAGCATTCATAGGACACCTTTATGTGTAGGCACACAAATTGGCTAGGTCTACTTCTGCCTAATCACTGAAGCGTGGCAACTCAGCTGCCTCATGGTACTGGTCAATTTCTCTTGCTAGGACAAAATAGCTGATGTGGTAGATTGATAACTGGTGGTCAACTTGTAATACCAGCTGAACTAAATCAGCATTGTGCTGATTGTGGATGGTTTACCTGAGGATTGTTGCTAAAATAAAAAGGAGAACTGGAGAGGAGGAGGTGGTGGTGTTGCCATCAGTTCTCCTGGAGGAGCTTGCTGAGGTTTTCTGATATGAACTTGGTTGTTGTCACTGTCAGAAGAGCTCGGGACCTTGTTTTTACTGAGAATGGCTGTGGTGCATTTTGGGGGAGCTCTGGTCTTTACTGCTTCCTGGCTATGGAGGGGGAGAAGCTTGTCACGCTGGCTTCCTGATATGAACTCAGCTGTTTTCATCATTAGAGGAGCTTGGGACCTCATTGTTGCTGAGGATGGCTATGGTACTTTTTTAGGAAGCCCTCGTCCTTACTTTGAGTGTTGCTTCCTGGCTCCAGTGCAGACTCCTCACCCTGGCACAGGTCCTTCAGCCCGCTAGCATAGACTTTCTGGCTTCTACCACTGACCTCTGGGCCTTCCCAGTGCAGATCCATGAAACAGACTTGTATGAGACATTGTCATAGGCTCTAGGTCTTTAGCTGGACTCATTCAGGATATTGCTGTGGGATCCAGGCCCTCAGCTAGATTTTTGGGGGGGTCTTGAGTGTGTGGACAGATTTCCTGCACTCTTATGTTTCACTCTTTGGGTGACTGTTATACAGTAATTTCATAAATTATGTGTCCAGTATGTGTTTCCCTTGCAATCCCTGAGTACAACAGCTGACATCTACAATTTAAGGGAGGAGAGGTTTATTGAGGCTCACAGTTTCAGAGGTTTAGTCCATGGTTGACAGGCTTCACTGCAGAGACACTACAGCAAAAAGGACATGAAAGAGGAAAGCTGCTCATCTCATGGAATGAGAATCAGAGTGGGTTGAAAAGGGTCAGAAAGGAAGGGATTGGGGTCCAGACATAGTGGGTCACGCCCTTA
This sequence comes from Dolichotis patagonum, assembly GCA_004027295.1. Classification (NCBI taxonomy): domain Eukaryota; kingdom Metazoa; phylum Chordata; class Mammalia; order Rodentia; family Caviidae; genus Dolichotis; species Dolichotis patagonum. The sequence continues at coordinate 88,967 of PVJX010000996.1, read as the reverse complement.
ATGTCCCACTCCCTTCAAGTAGGCTTTGCCTCTGAAGAGCCTGTTCAGCCACGAACTCATGGATGGGTAAACCCACTAATGGGGTCAGTACTCTCACAATCCAATCACCTCCGCAGGAGACTCTTAATTCATCTAAGTTGACAATCAAGATTAAGCAGCATGTTAGCCCAGGATGCAAGAGGACAGAGACTTGAAGTTAAAGTAAGCTGGAAAAACACCAAGAGCTGTGTCTTTTCCATGCAAATAAATTTTCAAAAAAAATTTTTGTTGTAAGCGGTGTCACTTGCTTTTCCTGAAAAATCAATGAGCTTATTTCTGATTATGTTATTGTGAAGGTTAAATCTGAAAATCTGTGAAAATTTTCTAGCATCCTACTTCTATGAGTTAGGTGCAAGGTAAACAAATATCCCTTCTAAATGTGTGGTAGTTTCTGTTTCTACTTTAAAAGGGGTGATGATGCTATAATAAGTTTTCAGGAAAGTTGGCTAATTCCAATGTATTAATTTAGGTGAATGTATTCAGCCTGTGGTTACACCATTGTGTAACCAATGTAGGACCCTTGCTAAATCTAAGTGATCTTTGTAAGGTTATGAGGACTGATAGTCTTCTTCAAATACGATGCTTTCTTCCTGACAGCCCCCGAGAAGAAAAGTAAAGCTGGTTCTTCCGACTTGGCTGATAAAAATTTTTAAGCCTGACCTTTAACAAAAGGCAATATGTCTGCTAGCTGTTGGGAAATACAAGTCTTTCTACCAAGTGTAAATGGAAGGGAAGCCCCAGATTCATTTACACCTAATGGCAAAGTTGCTTGTCCCACTTTGGGGTTTTTGGCCTTGTGCTGCATGCATGTTTTCCCAAAGACGCATTCCAGCAAGCTAACACTGGCCTTGCTTTGGGCCCATTTCCATGACAGATTTTCCAGGTGCTGCCTTTCCAAGAAGACTGAGTACCCTTGCATTCACCTAGTCCATTGAGTCATAGCTCCAACTGGTTTCCAACTCCAATTTTGAAAGGAAAAAATTTTTAGGGTGGTTTGGAAAGGCAGGGGTAAAGGCTTCTGTTCTTTTTTCTTACAAGAATCACAAACCTGACATTTTTTTTTAAGAGTTAGAAGAGATGAGGCTGAGACACTGAGGAGGGACAGAATTTCTATTTCAGTGGGTTCCTTAAGGCAACAGAGGAAGCTTAGCAGCCACAGGAGTCTAGTTAATGAGCGGGTTATACAATATTCATTGTGTTGAGTTTAACTCTTCAAACAGAACGTCTAATTGCAAAAAGAAAAAGAAGCGAAATTACAGATGTTAAGACAACAAAGCTCGGGAAGAACTCCCTTTGTTGATAAACCTGTCCTTTTGCTGCTTCCTCCAACTAACCGCGCACTGACAAGAGGCCCGGGGAGTCCCTGTCCTCATCAGGAATTCTCACAAGCTCACTGTGACTGAGACACTCTGTGGGGTCTAAGGAGGCTACTGAGAGGCTCGGCACCAGGGTCTCCTCAGAGGACTGTTTTCTTGTCACCCATAGAGGGAGTGATCCAGTTGTATTCCGCTTGAACCAGGGCAAAACTGTTTTCCCCCATTCTCCTGATATGCGCAGTCTCCCCACTGTCACTGCTGCCAATAGCACCTGCAGCAGGCTCACTGAAGGACACTTTTGTCTGTTTGTGGCAATAATGAGAATACAGGTAGCAAAGGCCGCCAGCAAGGGCCATGCCCAGAGTTGCTGACAGGCTTAGCAGAAGCCCTAACTTAGGAGTTCTGAACTGGATCCCCAAAGGGGCACCATCTTCCTTTAGCCCAACTTCAGGTCTGGGGTTGGTCTTGCTGGAGTGTCCCTTGCCAGCCCCCTCAGTCCCTGTGCCCTCTCTGGCCTCCTTGTGCTTTGACTCGGGTAGGAAGCTGGCAGAAGACCTTGGTTCCTCTTCATAGCCATCAGCAGCAGGTAGCCTGGAAATGCTAGAGGGGTGGAAGTCAGGAGCTGGGTTGGCTGCCCCAACCCCACGCCCCCTGAATGCCACAGAGGACCAGAGATGCTGGGGATTGGTACGATGGACAGTGTACAGAGAAGGCTTCATCAGGGTCCTATTAGAGGCCACCATCTTGTCCTAGAAAGGGAAAGAATAAAAGAGTCAAATGGGGCTGATTTTCCTCTAATGCACCACTAAACTTTGCAACTGACTTCTCTAAAGATAACCCAGGAAACAGCTGAAAACCCAGCCTCTTGCCTGCTCCAAAAAGAGCTCAGAGTAAAAGCAGATAAACACATACTTGTAATCAAAGGAGACAGAGTGGCTAATGGAAACCCCACACAGTGTGGAGATGAGTTATAAAAATAAAGTTAAGGTCCTTACAGGGCTTCCAGGCCTATGTAGAGGACTGTGTCCTTTCTGATGGCTAAAGCTCTGAGTGTCTTTTATGGTAGGACCCATGCAGGAGGGATCATTTACTTTTACTCTAGGTTCCAAAAAATTTAAGTCAGGGTGTTATGCCATGCTTTATTTTGTGTTCCTTCTAAGACTTCAAAGAAAGAGTAAATCATTGAGCATGTATATTTTATATTGTCCATTGATCTAACCTCCGGGGCTGTATATGATATTTTGAGGGCAGTGTTATGAAGGAGGAGCGGAGGAGGTGAGAGAGGAGGAATTATTAACCAAGGCTAAGTAGAAAAACACATCACTAAAACCATCAATTTCTTCAATTGCCAGTAACTTTGGAGACACTACATAGAATAGGAAGGCTGGTATTGATTAGTGCAGAGATATTGTGTATATCATGCCCTGGCTTTCACTCTGACTTTGACTGTTAGTCTAATAGCTCTTTTCCCAGCCAGGAGCTTTCCATTACAGAGCCAGAATACCAACCTTAACCTCAATTCACAAATCAAGCTTTTACCTGTTCATCTGAACCCCAGAGCAGGCAGGTTTCCAATGAATCTAAGTTTCGGTCATCCTGAGTGCTAGGGAGAGAGCAGATCTAAGAAGGAATCACTAAATACATGAATTAGAAACAGTATTTCCTACCACTTTGTTTATGGTGATGAAATTAGATTTCCTTGGAATGACTCCTGAGTTTAGATTCAGGGTCCAGAGAGTAGAGTAAGGGAAGAAGTGAGAGGATGGTGGCAAACAACTCACTAACTACTATCATTTATTATTTTATGTAAAATATATTTCTATGTTGTATTTTAAATATTTTTAAATTGTTAGTGAACTTTATTTATAGCAGCATCTCAGAGACTTCGCCCCATCCAAGACAATATAGTTTTCCTGAGTAATTATCATACCCAGCTCTTCTGACCAGTAGCCCTACTACAGTCAGGGTATTTCAGATATTTACAAATAAAAATGGCAGCACAATTCAAAATAGCTAAATCTTGAAAGTGGACCATCTGTCCATCAACAGATGAATGGCTACAGAAATGTGGTATTTACACACAATGGAATAGTACTCTGCTATGAAAATGACTCATTTGTAGGAAAATGGATGCAATTTGAGGTCAGATGTTAAGTGAAATAAATCAGACACATGAGCTTAAATATTACATAGTTTCTCTTATATGAGAAACCCAAATTATAAATAAAAATAAAAATAAGGGATAATAGGAATTAGGGAGATGGAATTTTCTCAAATGGGAAGGGGATCAAAAGGTGGAAGGACAGGGGAGAGAAGGAACGGAGAAAGGAATTAAGATGTGTTATGTCCAAGTACCAACTCTGTAACAAGGAAAGTAAACACCACATGCTGCAAACATATGTACATAAAAAATAAAGAGAAAAGAAAAAAAGAATAAAAATGATTGAGGTCTTTTTTTTTTTGGTCAGACTTCAAATCAAGTGTGCAGCCTTGACCTAAGTGGTCACCATCACTAGTGATCTCTACTGGTGTTTGGTTTAGAAGTAAGGCCCTCTGAGGAGACTCACCTGGGGGCCGCAAGCCTCTCCAGCCTGTGGACATCCAGTGATGGTTCTAGGGTTGGGTTTCTGTCCCCACTGGGCCCCTGGCTGATGCTGGTTGGGGTAGCTGTGAGCAAAGGATTTGGGGTCAGGGTCTGGGAATCCCCAGGCAACTTCATCACTGCAGGACTGGTAGGAGCAAGATCTAGGCTGTTCTCCTGTGCAGCTCCTGTAAGAACAATGGCAAAGAATCTGTGCTCTGCTCCAGAGGAGTGAAGGGGCACCAGGAGCTACACAGACGCCCCAAGAGGCCACAGACAAAACATTTTCTCTGATTGATTGGTAAACAAAACTATAACAGGGCAAACAGTGGAGACTCTAATGAGTCTCAAGGATAATCACTAATTGTGAGCCACTCAAAGATGACTTACCCAGTAAAATAAGACCCAGACAAAGCAACAACACACTTATTTCTTACATGTATTAAAAGAAGCCCCTTCCCCTTCTGGGTCTGTGTGTTCTTAACAGATGCTGTACAGGGAATACAGAAACCACTGGACAACTATACATTTTTAATCACTTCAAAAAATGACTTCTATCTAGAAGTTGAATCTCAACAATTTTTAAAAGACCTAGGTCTTCTGCCATATGAACACTGTAAATTTCTCTGGTGCTGATAATGACCTGAGTTCATGCTATAGTCAAAAACAAAATCCCTGTACTCAATGTCCCATTTGTGATTGGCTAAGAGGAAAGCCCGGAACATCAGAAACAGCTGCACACAGGGCAGAAAGCAAGTGCAAAGTTTAGAATTAGATTATTGTCTATGTTCAGTGTGCCTCTCTGCTATCCCTGGCTTTGGGAAAGTATTCCTGGAGCCTTAGTTTCTTCATTCATACCGTGAGCCAAGAATGGTACCCATGGCATAGAACCATTGAGGGGAGGAGCAAAGTCACTGATACAGAAGCATGAAGCACAGTGTGGGGCACATGCAGCGTGTGCTGAGTGTCAAACACAGTAACAATCAGAATACAGCAGAGCTGGCAGAAGTCTCTCCAGTCAGTGTCCAGTGCCCCTGTGTTCCAGTGGTTTTATGATGCAAAACAATGAAATGAAGAAACAAAGCAGCCAAACCCAGATACACAGCAAATCACCAGTTTGCAATTTGTTCCTAAATCTAAGTGCTTGCGATTATTTCAACAGACCTTTGAGAGCAGGACATTGTAATGGTGGCTTCAGGTATAGCAGGGATACAGATTTGTGATTGTTGTACCTAAACTCAAAATCTGGGAGCAAAGATCAGTTACTGAAATTATAAGATGTCACTTTAATACCAGAGCTCAGAAGGTAAATACATGGATGCTGTGCTCTGAATGTGTCCCCCAAATTCATATGACAACCCTCATCCCCAGTGCAATAGTACTAAGAGGTATGGCCTTTAGGACATGAGTCTCTTATAAAGGTAGAGCCCTCCACTATTAAGGCCATTACAGAAGAGGCCTGAGGGAGATTTTTCACTCCTTCTGCCACACAAGAATGCATATAAAGCACAAATATAAGGGGCAGTGCTTCCCCAGAGCCCAAATCTTCTGGCACCTTGACCTTGGACTTCCCAGCCCCCAGAATGGGTGAGCAGTGGCTTCCTATTATTTACAAGTTGCCCAGTCTAGAGTGTTCTGTCCTTATAGCAGCCTGAGTGGGCCATGACACTCGTTTGCCATGGAAGCATGAGAAAAAGATTGACCTGGGGATATTTGAACTGGACTTGGAAAGCTCTGTGGATCAACCATATGAACAATCCAGTGTGAAGCAATGTCAGAAGGGAAGCATGGAGATGTAAAAGTAAATCATATCTTAAAGAGCTGGGGCAGGACCCCAACATGTCCCCAGGGTCTCCTGGCAGATATGTTAGAGAATACTAAATGTTATTTTTGGGAATCACCAAAGCTTACATAAATTAATGGGCAGGGTCAAAGGGGGTGGGACATGTGGGTCACACCATGAGGAGTTTACACTGTGGCTGCTGAGACTGGCATCTGTGACCCCAGGGTGGAACCAAATCACCCAGTGGGTCAGGCAGCCAAGAGGCTAAAGGACCAATGTGATACCTCTGGACAAGTTGCCCAGTCCAGAGCCCCACTTTCAATCATAAACTTATTACCACAAACATAGTTACATTTGCAATTGCAATGCAAGAGTTTCCTACAACAGTTGTGGTAAAACAAAGCATGAGATTTCAAACAAGAGTTGGAGCACAGGGCCTCCTCAGGGCCACCTCTCGGAGTGTTGGTGGAAGAGCTGGAGGCACTGAGATGGAGCCACAGGAGAAGACAACCTGCCCTCAACCTTTAACCGGAAATGGATAATTAGAGTGGGTTCCAGTGACAGGAATTTTCAAGCAGAGTGAACATTCCTGTTCAGGTTTGGGTTCTGTTTCTTTTCTTTTGTTTTGTGTCTTATTTCAGAAGCTCTGGGGTCACTGGAGTATAAAATCATGGGGTAACCCAGGAAAAAGTTGATTCCCACTCAAACAGGAAACCCTTGTTTCTGATTCTGTTCTCCATCCCAGGCTGCAGAGAACTATCTGTATATTGTGGAAAGGAACAATAGGGAAAAAAGTTTTTAAAAGAAAAAGAAAACAGCTCATTTCTTTTCAGTGTGCCCTGCATCATTTCAGGGGTCGAAGGAAAACAGCTGAAATATTGTGCTGACCGGAGGATTGGGGAAGACGGGTTTGGTTCTATGGCTCAACTCTCACCGCCCACCCCAGGGTCCTACTTAACTACTTACATCAAGGTTGAGCCAGACAAAGTGCACTTGCAGAGTCACCTCAAGGGGCTCCTCCCTCTCACCTTGTCACCTCCCCACATGTGGCAGTTTCAGGACATGGCAGGTTTTTATTGCTTGTGTTGCAAGGATGGAAAACCATGGGTACTAAAGCTGGAAGTGAAAACAGATCACCATAAAATAATGACTCTGAGAAAGCTAGTGAACCCAGTGCCAAGTCATACCTGGGGTGGGTTCCTCGAGATAGCCCCACCTCTGCCCCAGGGCTGGCACCGGTGACCCAGCCTCCAGGCTCCCTGGGTCATCCGAGTAGGCTCTGCTGTATGTCTCTTGTGATACAGTGGACGATTCAATCCTCACCCAGTAAACAAAATATGACTGGACTACTGATAATCTGCAGAAAAGGAGAGCACAGAGTGATTCGGGGGTTTAGTTTCTCCTAAGGAATACCCAAGCAAAGACAAAACAAAAGTCCAAGTGAATAGAAGAACTAGAGATTATCTTATTTCCTTTAGAGATTATCTTATTTCCTTTTCAGTGACTTTATTCTTTAAAAAAAAAAAAAAAAAAAAAAAAAAAAAAAAAAAAAAAAAACCAAAACCCCAAACCAGAGAAGTAAAAGTAATTAGGAAAGGTTTCTATTCAAATAAATTACTCTTCCTAGATAAATATGAACACCAAAATTCTCACTCAGGGTTAGGAATATAGCTAGTTTGGTGGCTTAGTACTTGCCTAGCATGCTCAAGGGCCTGGGTTCAATCCCCAGCACTGCAAAAAATTTCCTTTTTCACTGTAACTAAAAACTGTCTAAAACTGTTTAGACTCAAAGAAAAGGTTTTATCTTCAACTTCATTATTAGCCATGACTGATACACTGTCATTACATCACAAATTAAGGATTTTGTGATTCCAGTGTATAGCTGCGTGATTATATCGGCGTCGTAGATACTTCTGAAAATTAAAGACAACTCACTAACATTCTAAACAATGTCTCAAAGGCATAATGCCTTTCTTTTGTACAAGTTTCTTTCACAAACATTGTGCCATAGATCTTTCCCCAGTTTCCCCGAGATAGGGATATTAACAAGTCTCATTCTCCCATTGTTAGTATTCAGAAGGCTGTCATCACTGTGTGACTAACATAGCTGAGGTCACCCAGAGAATCAAGACACCAGTGGCGGGCATGGCTTGGACCTCTAGCCTGTGGTTTCCAGGCTTGGTTCCTGGTAACATGGGCAAGGATTCTTGGAAAGGGGAGAGTGGCTTGGCCTAGAGGAGGCTCCTGACCAAGTGGCTCAGCATCTTTTTCTGTCACGTGGAGACAAGAGCATCTAAACTACTTCCTATGCCACATACAGCACACTGGCATGGGCTATGGGTTCCCTCCTTTTGTCCTGCTGGCCTCCGGGGCTCCCAGAAGGAACGGAGAGGGACACTGCAGTGTGGGTCATGAACCTTGCCCCTCTCATGCCTCCTGGTGGCCAAGATTTCTCTGTCCCCAGGGAGAAGGGGACCATGGCAGGGGAGGCTGGAGTGACGATGATGTCATTTCAGTGCTGGCCCATCAGCCTCAGGGCCTCCTTCCTCTTCTTCTAAGCAGGTCATACAGGGAAGGGGACAGAGACAAATACAAGGAAAGGAAAAGGAAAACCTGGCGGCACCCTGGGACCGGGCACTGTCCCTCAGACACCACACTCCTCCGGCTTACAGGAACCTGATGTCCCCAGCAGGCCGGGCAGGGGCCTTCCACACGAACGAGAGGTTTCTTTTCGGGGACTTGTCAGAGTGGGTGACTGTGTCCGCCTCTTCCAGACAAGTCATCAGTTTGGAACCAGGAGGAATGGAGACAAAGGTGCCAGCTGTCTGACGCTCAGACACGCGCCAGGCCTGCAGCAGGAAGCCCGTGAAGTCGCGGCTGCTGCTCACGGTCACTGCAATGGAATGTGGGGACACGTGGGACTCAGGGCCATGCTGGGATTTCATGCAGGTGTTGTCAGAACAAAAAGCCTCAGAGCCCCCTTTAGATCCTTGGCCAGAAAGCCAAGGATCCTGGGGGGCGGGGTGGGGTCATCCTGCTTTACATCAAAATAAAACCCATTTTGGCTAAAATGTGTGTAAAAACGAAATACAAATAAACCAGAAAAATATTTTTCCCATTTATTTATTTATTTATTTATTTTTAAATATTAGAGTTAGAAATGTCTCTTTAAGCAGATGTACTGGTCATATGGGAAAAGGCAAATAAAGTTTGCTATATTGTTAAGAGTAGTTGATTCTAGATGAAATCAAGACAAGTGATAAACTCAGAAAAGTATTTACAGCATATGAAACTGACAAACACAGAGAGAGGTAAGGTGAGCCACTAAAAAGAGGACTCTTCCCAAAAGGATGAAAGGACACCAATGCAATCAAACAAGGTCATTATAATTTAAAAAGCAATTACAAAGGAAACATTATTTTATATCTATCATGCTGGCAAATATATGTGATTAGAACCAGTATTAATAGGGAAAACGAGCATCCTTGGTCTCGGGCACTGGACCAACTCCTTGGAGTCAACCTGCTTTATTTATGCAGTTAATCCCATTATACCAAAAAGCACTGCTGAAAACAGTAAGTGAAATAAGCCAGAATAACAGACTTGTGTCTTCCCACTTATGTGAGATACCTAGAGTAAGCAAACTGATAGGGAAGAAAGATTAGGAGTTACTAGAGGCTGTCTATCTACCTATTTATCTATCTATCATCTCTCTATCTACCTATCTATTTATCAGTGCTAGGCATGGAACCCAGGGCCTTAATCACACTAAGCATGCAGCCTATCCCTGAGCTCTGTATTTTATTTAAAAATCTACTTGTTGTACGTATTTCAGGCGTATAGCATGATGTCTTGCTATACATAATGAAATGGTTACTATAGTCGAGCAAATTATCATATCCCTCATCTCCCTGAGGCATTCCCGGATGGATGAACGTTAGTTTATAATATGAAAAAAGTATATTTTTCTTGCACACATGATTCATGAAGGTTGCTTCAGGTTACCTCTGGTACACTATAGATATCCTTTGGAAAGAAGATAGTATATAATTGCGCCATTTGTGTTCTCTTAGATTACTACCAGTATAGAGATCACTCATGCTGTCATTTTCATGACACAAAAACTTCATGCTTATTTTTGGTCAAATGAGTGCTTCTTGGGTTGGCCATATTTTAGTTCAGGAGGCTCCCAGCATGACGGATTCCATTGGCTCTCTGGTGCCCCCCATACTTCTCTCAAAGCCTGTCCCACACATACCTGGGATCTGGTCTCCAGGTGAGTAGGAAGCCCTGCCAGCATGGATGGAAATGTGGTGGGTGCCAGGGCGCTGGGGCCGTGCTCCAATGTGTCTGGGCTGCATGTCCTCACAGGCCACCGTACTGGCACCATGGGAAAAAGCTGACGAGCAGGAAATCAGGCAGAGGGTGATGATACAAGCCCAGCCTGCAAGGGTAGCTGGGGCCCTCATTTTGCTCTCTCCTGTATCATGAGAAATGACAGCTTCAGCCAGATGCCACTTTAAAAAAATGATGTCTATTTGGATGTGACTGACCCGAATCCCACACTCCCTTTTCACCTGATATTCACAGTGCTGACTCTTGAAGTTCAAGATCAAAAAGACATGCCAGGTTATAGGAAACATTTCATTTCTAAAAAATCTTTTTTTGGTAACTTCTCATCAAGTTTTCATGAAGCAAGACTCCTTTGTTTTAAAAAAAGAAATTTTAATTACTAAATGTAAGAAATAATACCTGAAAATGTTTGTTTCCTATAATGCACTGATGAGTTGTCTGATAGCCAAGGGCAGGATGAGCTGTAGTACTTTATTGCTAAAGTAGACACCAATATTCCAAAGTGGTCAGGGAGCATGATACATGGGGACTTGGCTTAGCAGTGTCTTATCTCTACAACTGCAAATTACAGAGTCAAATGCTACAAACACTTATACCTACTATCAATTATTTAGGAGTGATTAAATTTTCCATTCTTTGATATTGTTTTGTCCTTTTTCCTTTTCTTTTTAATTATATCACTACTTTTAAAGATGAGCAGAGAAATTATACCCTGATTTATTCTATACCTTGTTAAATAGATTGGTAAAAGAAAATTGACTCAGGAGTAGAACATAATGATTGGACAAAATAGCAATAATTACGGATTGAGAAGTGGTGGTCAACTTAACGCCAGCTGGATTACATCAGCGTGGCGCTGAGCAGAGATGTTTCACCTAAGGAAAGTTGCCAGCATAAATGGAGACGTGGAGAAGGAGCATTGAGAACATTAAGGCATTATGGCGTTGAGATGTTGAGGTGTTGTGGGTTCTCCTGCGTGTTGCTGTTTGAGCCATTAGGTTCTCCTGGAGAAGCTCTTGTCCTCACACTGAGCATTGCTTCCTGGCTCCGGAGGGGAAGACGTTTGCTGCTTGGTCTCCAGGACTCATCACGCTGGCTTCCTGGCATGTACTCGACTATGCTTGTCGTCGGAGGAGCTCAGGGCCTCTGTGTCGCTGAGGATGGCTGTGGTGCTTTTCAGGACAGCCCTGGTGTTTGTGGTGAGTGTGACTTCTCGGCCCCAGCGTAGAACCCTGAACCTATTAGCACAGCTCCTTCACCCCGCTGGCATAGACTTCCCAGTTTCCACCCCTGACCTTTGGGCCTTCCCGCTACGGGAAGGCCCAAAAAGACTGGCGTGGGTCCTTCTTGTGGGCTCTAGACCTCCAGTTGGACTCATGGGAGGCATTGTCATGAGCTCTGGGTCTTTATCTGGACTCATCTGGGACATTGCTGTGGGATTCAGGCCTTTGGCTAAATACTCTATGTCTTTGGTGTTGTGAATAGATTTCCTGCATCTTCTTATGCTAACACTGAGTGACCATGATAAAAATAATATTATAAATTCCATGTCCTGGTTCTAATTGTTCTCTGTATGACCCCTGACTAATACAGCAATTATAATATTTTATAATATAATTGTAATTTTGTAACATTTTATAAATGTAAGACTTTTAATGTCCATCAGCAGACAGAATTATATTGACAATGTAAAAGAAATTGATACCTAAAACTAAAGTGAGAGAGAACAAATAAGACACATGAAAATCTCTCTGAGTAAATATTTAGAGATGTCTCAAGTACACTTTTAATAGTTCTATGTTTTAAATTTTGTTTTATATTCTTTTACCAGCAATTTTTAAAAATTTGGCTAATATGTTTATCTAAGGGGCAGCACAAAGCAATGTTATCCCTCCCTTTTAGCAAGATGCTTTATAGGTAAAAATAAACTAGAAAAAGTACAGTGAAACTAGCTATTCAAAACAGGACATTAAGGAAATAATCCACACAAGCCAATAATCACATCCATCACCACCCCTGATGCTGACAAGGCCGGAGGAGATGGGAACAGGCTCCCACTCAGATCTCCCAGACTTACCTAGAGTCCTTGAGACAACACCTTTCTCTTAGAGATTTGTTTTCCATGAGACGCTAGGAGTCAAAACCTCTGCTGCACAAGGAACTATGACTGTGGCGTCCCAGGCTAAAGAGAGTGAACTGGGAGCTGTAAAAGCTTACTCCTGTGGAGCGCCCCAGGGTCTGTTGGAGTCCCTTCACAAGGACCCTTAGGAAATACCCTTAAACCCTTGTGATGGCAGAAGGTGGTGTCCTTCCCAAAGGCAGAGCAAACTCAGGTGACTATGGAGGAAATGAGCAAACACCACGGCTCACGGGCCGTGGCCTCAACCACACTTCTCATCCCCACCTGAGACTTTAGCAGGGGACCCTTGTCTGTCTGAACCCCCAAAACCATCTGCTTACCTAGGACACACTTTCCTTCAGGCTTGGTGGAACAGCTTTCTCCCTCAGAGTCACAAAAACACATCCTCTCAACAAAAGTCTTTTTTTTTCTCCCTCAGTCTTTCCTCAAATAGGGAGGATGACAGCTGTTGCCGCTAATCCTCAGCTTCTACAGGATCTGGGCTCCAGTGTCTGAATCCAGCCTGAATTGTATTAGTTTTCTTTAAAACCACACACACACACACACAGTCACACACAGTTTCCAGGCAAATCTTCATTCAAGCCTCTGCAAAGAACTAGAAAGAGCCAGAAACGGTTCTGCACAACACTGGCATTCTCAGCAGAAGCTCCGTCTTGGCCTCCTGGGCAAGGGGAAGATGTTTGAATGAAACTCATCTCAGTGTTCTCTGCTTCTTGAGGCAATGTGGGTTCAAGAAGCTATCCCTGCTGAACTGGGATTGATCCATAAGAGAAGTGTTTGCCTCTAAAATAAAATACCACGTAGCTATCCAGGCCTAGTGATGCACGTGTGTAATCCTAGTACACTGGAAATCTGAGGCAGGATAAACACAAGTTCAAGCCCAACCTGGACTATTTAGTGATTCAGTGAGGACTGGGGAAGTAGCTCAGTGTAGTCTTTGATACTTGATGTGTATTTTACAGTGACGGTACATGTCAGGTGCTCAAAAGCCACACACAGTAGATCGATACCAAAATGGGCAGTTCAGAGCTATTCTAGGGGAAGTGGAGAAAGAGGAGAAAACTCATAATTCAAGGTAAGGCTAGTTTCCCATGTGATCTCAAGTACAAAAAATATGTAAGAAGAGTATGACTAAAAGGATAATATAGTAATTAAACGTACAGCACAGGTATATGGTAGCTTGTATAGAGTGCTTGCAATGTTCTAGTCAACTGGCTAGTAAATTATTCATACTTACAACACTATCACTGTGAGGTCCACACTGTCATTGTCTTATTCTGTGGGTAAGAAAACTGAGTCACAGTGTTCCTATACATTGCCCAAGTTCACACAACTTTTTCTGTGAATCTGCATGAATTTACTTCACACTAGTGATTTGGCTGGAGTTGATGTATTAATAGGCTAAGTCCATTACACTAACATCCCGCAGCCCTGACTATAGCAGTGATATAAGTATCACACACGGGAAAGTCTTATGTGGTAAAAAATCAGATTCTCTGTGTTCTTTGGCAAATTGCTTAATTTCTCTGGGTTGCCTCAGGTATAAAATAAAAGGTGTGAATTCGATAATCTCTTAGATTTCTTTCAGCTAGAGAATTATATGTACTAATGTTTTCTTTAGCCATAAAGGCATAAGAATGAACTACTACCAAAAAAACTTGAGATGACATGGACTAAAGTCTGACCCATAATTGTCACCTTTATTGTCACCTTTCCATGCCACTCCTAGCTTAAGGGCCAGACTTGAAGAAACTTAAAATATCTAGTAACTCGCAGAAAAAGAGCTGTTTCCTTCTCATTTCTGGCTGGCAGACTTCCTTATACTAACTCATGATCACCCTTTTCTATCTGGACATCTTTTCCTTTTCATTCAGTCATGAATTTCTGTTGATATTGATTATATATATATATATATATTATTTTAATATAAGTATTATGATGAGCATTTTAAGGTTTAGATAATAAAAATGAGTAAACTGCCTACAGATTTCCAGAGTGCGGGGACAATACATGTCAGAAAAGAGAAAAATTTTCACAACTCTATTCAAACTAATTTACCTAGGGGCTGGGAATTTAGCTCAGTGGCATAAGCGCCTGCCTGGTAGGCACAAGGTTATGAGTTCAATCCCCGGTACTGCAAAAAAAAAAAACAAAACAAAGCAAAAAAACCTGATTTACCTAAAAATGGCCCCAGTGATTTTTACTTATTTTCCATGCTATTGTGCCTTTTTTTCCACCAAAAAGACAACAGTTGGATGTTTTTATTCTACCCAATTATCCTCCCCTTTATTCTCCCTCTTAAAGAATAATACAAACAGGGCTTGAAAACTATTAAGATTTTCACGCCTTGTTTGAAACTATTAAGATTTGCTGCTTTGGAAGTAGTGCGAAGCAACATGGAAGACAGCTCATAAAAGAATCAACAGGATCTCTCCAGAAGGTGACAGTCTAACTGGGATGAGGCAGCAAGGTATACAAGAGAGAACTCTGAAGTCAGACAGCAAGCTAGTTGTGTGACCTGGGACAGGTTAATTTTGTGGAACCCCAGTTTTCCTATCTGTAAAATGGGGAGACTATTAGATTTCTCACAAAGGATTTTGTGAGGGCTAGAGATACGGGCAGTGATGTGTAGCTGTAAACTGGAGCTCTTGTCAGAAGATAAGTGAAGGCCAGGTTAGCAGAGACTGAGAGGGGCTCCAGAATATCTCAACTAGAAGTAAGAGAAGACACCTACTTGATCTTAGAGGTCATGAGGAGACTGGAAAGATGGAGGGGGTAATGGGACATTCAGAGCAAAGTGAGAGCTTAAACAAAGGCATGAAGATAGGAGGAACAGAGTGTTTGTTGTAATTATCCAGACATCAAATAAAGTACATTTGACAGCTGGATGTTGGGGCTTAAGTGTTGCTATAATAACTGGAAATATAAGAAAGGACTAATCAGACTTGGAGACTGCATATATGGAAGCAATGGGGCAGGTATAAAAGCATGACTGGCATTTAAAGAGCCTGGGAAAATAATATAATCTGTAGAGTATTTGAAAGAGAAAAGTTGGCGGTGTTCAATTTTAGACACGCTGCATAGGCACCCTGAGGGCTCCTTCATTTCTTCAGCCAGACTTCACCAAATGCCCCCAAGTGTAGATCATGCTCAGACCCAGGCACATGAAGATGAAGAGCCTCAGTCCCTCTATGGCTGGTAAAGCAGATGAATGCAGCAGCAGATGATTACAAAGCAATGAAATAAATGATCAGGAGAGACACGACCACATATTGTCACATCAGCGCAGAAAAAGGGTACCCTGGAGCTGATGAAGACTTTCCTTTTCCCTTTTGAAAGTCCAGATCACTCACATCTTCTAATTGGAAGCTAAAATTTAGTCTCAACAATTAATATTGAAATAATTTTAGAAACTTCTACATTTATAAGTACTTTGTAGCCTTTTGGGGGGGATCCTATCCATGTATACCCTTTATCTTCATGTAGGTGCTTGGTCCCACACACTGCCCTGGACTGCAGCTTCAGCCTCATGTGTGCTGTCTTTTCTACCCATTTATCTCTAAGCCACTGGAGGGTAAGAACCATCTTAATTGCTTAGCTTCAATGCATAGCACAGTGCCTGGGTATGCATCTTTCTGCTCAGAATTCCATGTGTTTCTTGGATAGATACAACTAACTCTTTAGTGTAAACTTCACAATGACCCTACAAAACACATTCTAATTCCTCCACCATTTTACAGATGAGGAAACTGAGGCACAGAAAGATTAAAGATTAAAGTAACTGGTCTGCAGTCATAGTGCTAGTGAGTGGAGGAGCTACACTGGAGACACCTGCAGAGTAGTGTTACGTCTGCAGCCCCAGACTCTATGCTCTTACCATTGCTGTCACCAGTACAGTTTCCATCGTATAGTCAAGAAAGTTGACAGAGAAGAGATGCTTGACAAATCTAGAGAACCAATCGAAAATGTGGGCAGGAGTGCGGATTTCTGATTCTCCATCAGAAGCTAGGGTTTGGGTGGGCAGGAGCTAGGCACTGTGGGTAAGAAACTGCTAGGAACTTCTCTGACTGCAGACACCACATCCCAAGCCTGCAAATCTACCACAAACTGCAAACTGAGTGCAGAACCCAATCGGTGCATGCAGGCAAAAACCACTGCCGTAGGCCTGGGCTGATGGACTTCTCAATATGTAAATTGCAACTGTGTTTTCCTTTCTTTCATGGCCAATTTTCTCAAATTAAAGGAATTTAATTTTTAAAATTGCAAGAATATATTTTCTCCTTTTCTTCTCTCTTTTTTACTTAACAAGTACAGCATTATGGTTGAGCTCCTAATTATTTTCTCACCCTTCATATTGCCCTGTTATCCAGCACAGAAGCAAATGCGGTTTATTCTCCTCTAATGAAGTGATTCAGGGCTGGTGTGTAGCTAAGTAGTGCAGCACTTACTTTCCACATGCCAGGTTCTGAGTCCAACCCCCAGCCTCTTAAAAGAAAGAAAAAAAGATCCAAGCTTCTCAATCACGCTGCAATAGGAAGAGCAAATTATTTGGCTCTTGCCAGTTCTCCCTCCATGATGGAGAATAACAGAACCTTTAAATGTAAAAGTCCATTTTCAAACTGTTTAGTTTTTTCATCTTTTTCAGGATATCTGTAAAGACCAAACTCTAAAAGCAATTCTCTGATTCCTTTTCACAGAGCGTTTCTGCAGAACGACTTCCTTCCTTTGCTTTACAACTCTGCTATAGTCTGGATCTGAAGTAGCCTGCAAAGACCCATGTGCTAAAGGCTTGGTCCCCAGTCCACATGGAGCTGTTGGGGGGTGCTGATGCCTTTAGGAGGCGAGGCTGAGTGGGAGGAAGTTAGGACACTGAGTGTGCACTCTTGAAGAGAATATCGGGATACCAGTCCCTTTCAGTTTCTCTCTTTTGCTCCTTGGCTGACATGTGACCAAACCTCCATCACTCATGTCTGCCATAATGTACTCTGCTGCCACAGGTCCAAAGTCATGGAGCTGAGTGACTATGGACTGAAACCTCTGCAACCATGAGCCACGATACATCTTTCCTCCTCATAAATTGTCTCCGTATTTTGTTACAGCAGTGGAAAGCTGGGCCATGCCTCCCGCACACCAACTATAGCCCTGCTCTCACAGCCCTTTCTTACAGGCATCTAAAATTGAAAGCCCTCACTCACCTGTCTCCTGTTCAGGAGCCTGTGGAAGTCAGGCTCTTGGGCCCCCCAGGGCCCCAACATGTTTTACTTGCTCTTGTTGCCAGGATCGGAGCCAGCTCTTGGCAGACATTGAACTCCACGTGTCCTCCACACACCCCTCCAGTGCATGGGGCTGGCCCATTGCATGGGTTTATGGCACTTCAGAGAAGTTTAATCATCTCTCCATCACTATAGCTGTCCCAGGAAGTGGGAAGGAGAAATACAGACTTGCCAATTCCCTGTTCAGCATCTAACTCTTCACTCATAATAAACAATCAAACAAAAATTTTAAAAATGGTCTAGTAAGGTAAAAAAACTCCCCATGAAAACAGTGCCTACTGTAGGTCAAGCAATGATGCCAATCTAACGCCATCACCTTACACCTCCAATGATTTATTTCCTCATCTCAACAGGTCAAGGGTCAGCAATAGTTAGCACCACTGTTATTCTCCCACCTGTATTTTCCTCCCAAAGTCCAAAATCACACATATATCATTGAAGGATCTATAGTTGGATGGAAAAATACTAATTATTTAAATAGGTTAAGCAAAATCCAAATATGCAGTCTCTAATGCGGTTTGTTTTTCTGTGTTATGTGTATAGAATTGTACAATTTGAAATAAATAAGATATATATAACATGTATAGAAAAATTCTCTAGAAGTAGTACATAAATCTGACATCTATTTGAAAAAGATTTTACTGCTTGTGAATTTTACATGTCAACTGAACTGGGCCATAGGATGCCCAGATAATTGGTTGAACATTATTTTGGAGTGTGTTTGTGAGTGCTTTTGGAAGAAATCAGCTTGACGGAGTAAAGCAGATGCTGCCTCCAGTATATGTGGGCTTCATCCAATCCACAAAGGACCTAACCTGAACAAAATGACAAGGGAAAGCTGGATTTGCTGACTGCTTGAGCTGGAACGTTCCTCTGCTCCTACCCTTAGAGCTTCTGATTCTTAGGTTTTCGCACTCAACCTGTGATCTCTCTCATTGATACGGTTCTCAGGCCTTTGAACTTTGACCTATAACATTTTGAACTTTGAACTATACCACTGGCTTTGCTGCGACTCCAGCTTAGGAGGGCAGATCATGAGGCTTCTATGCCTCTATAATCATGCGAGCCGTATAAATATAAATCTTGTTTTCTATATATCTGTACCTTTTCTATTGGTTTTGCTTCCCTAGAGAATCCTCAGAATACACCACAGTGTTATTATTTTATTAGAGTTTTGAGTGGCTTAGTCTCACTAAAAATGGATGGTTGGTTCAGGTTCAGAGCCTCCTGGCAGTAGAGTAATAAAGGTATACATAATCAGCTGCTACTCCTCATTATCTTTATGAACCATATGAAAAAATAGGCTAAAAAATGCACCCCCTAAACTAACTGGAGGACCTCCCCTAGAGGACAAAAGTTCCTCATATCACCTGGATGGGACTCTCATTTTTTGCTGGATGAAGAGGGGGTGACAAGCACACAGCTCTGGCCGTTGATGACCAGCCACTGGGTGGATCAGGCAGACGGAATAATGATGAAAAATGATCTTGACAGCCCAGAGCAATAAGCCGAATCTAACAAGATGAAATTAAACAAGGACAAATGTTAAACGTCTTTCTCAGGTCAGAGGGAAAAATGGCAGCAATCAGAATGGAGACAATGTGACACCAGCAGGTGCTTAAAAAACAAAACCAAACCGCCTTTAGGGTATTAAGTGCAGCACTAAACAAACAAACAAAAAACACCAGCAACAAGTTTTCTACTGCAGGTTTGTTTCCTGCACAAGGGATGTAATTGTCCCACTCTACTCTGAGATTAACCGAGCTTTGAAATTATATTCTGAGCACCTAAATTTATGCCTATGGAAGATGGGGTATAAACCACCCTTAAAAACAACTGGTGGTGGCCCTGAAGCAAGGCCAGCAGATTGCTGTAGCTGGTGGTTTCAAACAGGAGCCTAAAGAGAATTCTTTCTGTGGTCTGTTGGCCATTTCAGAACTTTGGAAATGGAATGGTCAATTCATTAGAAAGAAATAGCAGGTGAGTGTGGCAGACTTTTGGTGGCCTGCAGGAGAGAGACCCTGGCACCTTGGGACCTGCACCATGTGGTTGACTCGGGGTGCTGGGAGAACAAGGAGCTCCTCCTCTTTCTGGGGGGCAGCTGTGAGTGTGGCAGACTTTCATCTGCCCAAAGGAAAGAGGCATGTGGGGACCTGCACCATGCGGTTGACTCGGGGTGCCAGGAGAACAAGGAACTCATTTCCTCTCGGGTGTGGCTGTGAGCTTGCCAGCGCGCAGGCTGAGAATCAAACATCTCATGTCATCCTGTCCCCAGTCCCACATCCCCCCACCCCCAGCAAGTGGGAGCCAGTGAACTACATATCTTGTGAAAAGATTGGCTTTGTTATTTAGTATGAGCTCCCCTATGCAAAGATATGGACAACCATTTGGAAGAAAACAAGCGACAATATGACAGATAGTGAAGATCTCTGGTTGTCTAGTTGTCTGGTTGTTTGAAATTTGTGCTTTCTTGTGTCCCATTCTGTTCTGTTTTTTTGTGTTTAATTTTACCCCCTTTAAAATAAAATTTTAAAAAACAGACTTGTGAAGAAGCAAAGTAACTATCAGTAAACTTCTCCACGTGCAGCTATTTCTATCACTTTCAAGCCATTTTCATCTTGCACACTATGCTATAAAATGAATGAACAGAATAACACACAAGCTAGAATACCAGGAGAAGAGAGGGACCAGAGCGGTTTATGAACTCCAAATTGTGCATTTTAGAGTTGAACAGACGGATTTTTTGCCATCTTGAGGAAAAATGGTTCCACGATGGTTCCTTCCAAGAGCTAAAGGGTGAAGAATAAAAGATTAAGCTTGTCAAGGTAAACAGAGTAATTACAGAGACTAGCATGCCTAGTAGAGCATAGTGACACACACCTGTGGTCCCAGATACTCAGCAGGAGGATGGCAAGTTCCTCATCACAACATAAAAACTGTAAAAATGGGAATGCAGCTCAATGGCAGAGCACCGCTGGGCTTTACCTGGTGCTAGGGGAAAAAAAGCATTTGTAAATCTTCAGAGTTATTGAAGTGCTTCCTTTTTATAAAATTGACCTTACCCTCAGGTTTGGAAAAATACTATTGTTTTGTTATAATAATTTTTCTACTGTTAAAATTGGAAATTTTGAACACAAGATCCAGGAGTTGAGAGAGATCGTACAGCCAGTATGTGCCAGAATGAGACACAACCCTCATGCTGAACCCTCATACTGAAGCTGTAGCCAGACACATTTAAATTCAACACGAGAAGCAAAGCTCTTCTGAAAGTCAGATCTGTACAAAGGCAGAGTAGATATCTCTAGATTCCTTAGTAGATTGTGTCTATTAATAAGCAATGGAAGAAGGATATTTAAGACTAGGCCACAGGAGTGGCTTTTAAATATTTCAGACAGAATCAGTATCAGGAAATATATTTTGTGTCACCAGCAAGTGTACATATACTGAGAATAAAATAAAGATGAAAGTTTAAAACAATAATACTAATAATCATGATGCATTTCATACTTTCTTTTTCTTTCTTTTTTGTTTTTGTGCTGACCTTGAACGACTAAGTTGATTTTCCCATGCCACATCACCCACAATGACAAACCCTGAGCTAAAGAACTACTTAGTGGGACTGTTTGCTTCCAGAAATACAATGCAATAGTTGTGTGTTTCCTGAACTATGTTAGTAGTTTATTTTAAAAAAAAAGACAGAATTGAATTTTTTGCATTCATTTTATTATTTTCATTCTAGTTTGTTGAACTTTTTCAATCTTGAATCTATTATTCCTCGTATGATTTGTCCTTCCCTGTGTTACATCATGTGAAAAAAATCCTTTATTCTTTTACCTGAGTAATTCAGGAAAATATTAAATTGTACTGCACTAAACACAGAAGGCTAAGACACAGCCTTAAGTATAGTTGTGCAACACCTATGTTTATGTACATTGCCTTTTCTTTTCCAAGTAATAAGGTACAAATTTTCCAATCACACTAAACTCTATTTTATTTTTGTGCAACAAGTGGAGAGATCTCGTTCAATGAGTTGTTGCAGTGAAGAGGGACAGTGACTGTGACATAGGGTGTTTAGCCCTGAGGGTCAAGTGAGCAGAGTACTGAGTCTGCAGACAGCACTGGCATAAGGATTGGATGCGGACAATGATGATGATGCTGTGCAATATTCCTCTCGGTTAGCAGTCTAGAAACTAGGCTGACTAAAATATTCAGTGGTCTTGATGACATTCCAAGTGAACTCATACTGATTCCTAAAAACTACATTTTTGTAATTCTTTCAAGTATTTCAAGGTGTTCTCATCAAGTTCACTTGTCTGTTGTTTCTCTACTGTTTGCCTCCCCCCTTTTTTTAAATCGGGATGTTTGCTGTCTTCTCATTCTTTTCAATCTTTCACAGGCACCTGTGATTTCTGTGTCATTTGCAAGTTGCATTGCACATAAATCCTGGGACATAAATCTTGCCACTTGAGACTGGAGTGAACCTGGAGAAGCCAGTCTTCCAAAGTCTGATGGATTCTGTTTCTTTTATAAATGTTTTCAGCTTGGAGATTATTCTTTTTGAAGCATGAAGAAGCACAATGTGATGACCCTAGCAGGCTGGCCTTTACACCATTTGTTAACACCATGCTGATCTCATTTACATGTGAGCTTCATTTTTTGTTGTTCACTTTATTCTGAAAAGCCTTGGCATATTTGAAAGTTGGAGCTTCTTGGCATTCAGGGAAGCGCACAGCTTAAAGTCCCTGGAACCAGAATTCTGAACTTAAACTTCAGCTCTGCCATGAAATAGCTAGGTAATGTTGAGCAAGGTCCTCCCTTTTCTGTGCTTCAATTTTCTCATTTATAAATAGAATAATATGTATGTCATACAGCCCATGCAAGGACTAAGCAAGCTGATTTCATGTAGCTACTATTCTCGTTATCTGGAACTTTCTCAAGGACCTTGTTTTCTTTCTCTCTCTGCGGGTCGTGTACAAGATAAAACTTCACAAATGTTCCCAAATGTTTGGAATCTCTTGTTACTGAATGATGCTTTCTCTTAACTTTTTAATACCTGCTTTCATAAAGGTTGGGATATGGGTCTAACCACACTTAACATATATCTTATTCCATGATCAACCTGCCAACGTGACCAAGTTACTTCTCCCCCAGTTCCCATCATTTCTTCTCTCTGTAGCAGTATCTGCTACTTGGTCTTTCCTCTGATTTCTGAGCAATGAAACTTCCAGCCAGGCAAGAATATGTGTGAGATGGTCAGCTTGCAGTCAAATGAAATTTGGCAGACATTAGAAAGTTAAGTTGCTTTTGTGTTGTAACTGGCTCATTCCCAGGGTATTCAGACTTGCAAATAATGGCTATGAGTCTGATGCTGATGATGAGAACAGTTCTATTTGGCCGAGGAAGTGCTTGCCAAAGACCTAGGCACGTTTCTTTCTTTCTTTCTTTTTTTTTTTTTTTTGCTTTTTAACAGCATCAGGATTGTGTTTGTGTGTAATTACTATGCAGCAGGAAAACAGGATATGACACCGAATGTGCCAGGCACTTTCAGACACTGGAAATAAAAAGCCAAACAAAATGTAGCTCCAGCCTCAAGGAACTTTCAATATACAATGATACTAACAGTGATTCAGGTTCCGTTTTAAATTTAAACTGTAGTGACATATCTCGCACATATTCATGCTTGATAATAAATGCTTTCTTCCAGTTTTGTTGAATTTCTGAAACACCTGAGGCACCCACCAGCTGTCCACTAGATTAGTGACTATGGCATGGGAAAAGCCCCCACTGAGACTCAGATAACTCTGGGATGTGTTCTTCCCCTCCACACAGAGAGTTTGTGGGAAGGGTCATCTTGATAAAACAATAAGGAAGTTGATATGAAACTCTGAATAAAGGCAACTCCAAGAGGAATGCCTGACAGTTTAGGAGGGATGGAAGTAAGGAGTGGGAGCTGTAAAAGACTAAAAGTTGCTCTTTCCCATAAAACAAAAGAAGAAAGAGGGGGAGAATGTTAATTTTACATAAGTTTTACTTCAGTAAAGGGAAATGAATGACAGTAACACGAATAATCATATTATAAGTCTCTACTTTTTAATAAAAAGGTTGGCTTTGTAAATTCCCTCATAACTTGGTTATTTAACCTAGTTTTCCTTTCAACTAACACAACAATTTCATTCTCTGAACAGGAAAAATAGATTCACTTAGGAAAACACATTTCTAATCATGAAAACATTGCCCATTCTCAACCTCAACCTCTCACCAATGCTTTATTTTAAATTCTTTAAATAGATGTTTCCTTTTTTTTGGAAAGTCAATCATAGTATGACCTTTTGACTAAGGTCTTCTACATCTCTTGACATCTTGGAGTTTTTCCTCATAGTTCAAGTGATCAGTTTTAATGTTTTTTTTTAAGTGTATTTTCCTTAAGTTTTGTAATAAACTGACAAATGCTAAGAGGAACAAAAGAAAAATTACAAGTAAACTTAAGAAATAAAATATATTCAACATGAAATACACAACACAACCTTGTTGAAGATAACTGGACAGCAATCTGAAGCCAGCCCCATGTGTGCTCAGGACTGGGGGTGCACAGTGTAGGGAGTGGAGTCCAGGGAAAGTCCTAAGTACATGAGAGAAGGGGGGTATAGAGGAGGAGTCTAGTGACATGCTGTATTATCCTCCCAATGCTGTGACAAAGCATCTAAGAAAATCACCTTGGAGAAGGACAGTTTTATTTTGACTCATGAGTTCAAAGGTTTTAGTCTATAGTCACTTGGTTTTCATTTCTAGACCTGTAAATCATCATGGCAGAGAGAGCATGGTGGGACCAAGGTTTACTTCCTGGCAGCCAGGCAGCAAAAAAAATAAAAAGGGACTGGGATCTCAATAATCCCTTGGAGGACCACCCCCATGACCTAACTTCCTCCCACTAGGCCCCACCCACTGTCTTCCTATAGTGCCACAGGGTGGCAAACACACCTTTAACACAGGGTCTTTAGGGAGCATTTAATATCCAAACCATGAAACAACACATTGAAGAAGAGACACCCAGTGACTTCAGTGGTTATTAAATATCCAAGTAAACAAGTTTGTAATGGGGGCCATAGATTGCGTCAAGAGTTGGGCCAGGGAGAAAAAGGCGATTCAGACTTACAGCCCACTGCCATTTCTCTGTAGTGTACTTTCCAAGCCCTGAAGACACACCCGAGAGTTGCTGGGGAACAGCCTATTGAGTAGTAATTAGGATTAGGGAGGCTCTGGGGGAAAAGCAAATGCTGGTCTCTACAAACAGTGCCTGCGGACACAGCCAAGGGGCATTTCTTCACCTTTGCCCAATGTGTAAAGGGCCTAGGCAGCCTGTTGTGTTGGCTGCCTATTGATCTTCCCTGTCACACTCAAGCAGAGCAGTAACAAATCACTGTCAGCAACATCATCTTTGAATGCGGAGGACAGCAGTCTATGTGCACATCTTGGGACATTCTTCTCTCCACTACTGGGAGGATGAACAGGAGAGAAAATTGATTTATTGATTAAGCACACACTAGAAGGAGTTAAAGGAGC
This sequence comes from Dolichotis patagonum, assembly GCA_004027295.1. NCBI lineage: Eukaryota > Metazoa > Chordata > Mammalia > Rodentia > Caviidae > Dolichotis > Dolichotis patagonum. The sequence continues at coordinate 63,922 of PVJX010000996.1, read as the reverse complement.
CCGGCACTTAAGCACTTGATCAAATAGCAGAGAGTGGTTATTCTAGTTGCAGCGACTTCCCAGCTGACACAGGCCAAGTCACTTAACCTCTTTGCCTCAGGTTTCCTCATCCGGAAAAAGAGGACCTTGTTCCATAGCATGAGGGGAAGGTGCACAGATTTGCGGAGTTAGTTAATGAAATTCGGGCGGTGGGGGGTTGATCCCAAGTGGCTCCTCTGCCGCACTCCAATGCGGGGAAATGGCTCGCAATCCCTGCATCTGCACTGATGTCAGAGGAAAGGGCATGATACAGGCTGGGCCCAAGGTAGCAGGATTAGAGGAAGGGAAAAAGTGAACTGGAAGATCAGGTCCCACTGATGGCACATCCCTGAGCAGGACCGGAACACACTTTCGAGAGATACAGATACTTGTCCGTGGTCTCCAATATGTTGAAAAGCAAGTCATATTAACCCCAATGTATCAAAAGGATGCTCTGGATAGAATATACCCTGTGCCTCTAAACTACATTATGCATAGAGCATGCTTCTGTTGTACATCGAAGACTCTGTGGACATCACAGTTACATGGGTAGAACGCTTAAGATAATATCTACCTGGCCTATGAAAGGTCGCTCTTTCTGCACTTCTCTTTCAATACAGAAAGACATTAACTGGGAATTTAACAACAAAAGCAAGCCAAAACCATCTATCCAGACCCCCTTCTGAAACAATGAAATGAATCAGTCGCTATTTTTCTTTGGTCCAATGAAATGATTAAGACACTAGGCACAGTCTTAAGAGAAAGGATTCACTTTTCAATGTAAGTAAATCTTTTGAGATCTGATGCTTCTATATGCTTTATGGAGGATTAAGAACAAGTACAATGCAAAGGGTATGATGAACACATCATGATGGATGACTTTGTGTGTCAACTTGGTTAGGCACAGTGCCTAGGTATTTTGTTGCACATTACTCTCTATGTAGACTTGGAATGCATCTTGTGGGTAGAACTCATTCAGTAAGTTAGAGGATGGAACAGGGAAACATGACCTCTGTGGTAGAAGACAGCATTCTTATCATACATAGCTTACAGATTCAAACCCTTCCAGCTAGCAGGCCTACCCTGCTGATAATGGACTTGCCAAGCTTCCAGCTATGAGAGTCAGTTCCTTAAAATCTAGCCCTCCCTGTACACCTCTTGTCAGCTGTTCCTCTGGAGAAGCACAGTTAATACACATACATATGCATTATCAGTGTTCCCCAATATTGCTGAGTCCCTAAAAGGACTGTGCCTTGCGAAAACTCAGTTTTCAGATCACATACTTTGCTTTGCCTAATACAGTGGAAGTGACTGGTGCCATTTGTAAGCAGAAGCAGGTAAAGGCCAGGAAATGACTTCTTATGCCTTCCTGCTGTGGCAGCAAGGCCAGAGTACCATGCTGGTCAGCAAAACATCAGGGACTGCCCCCCAAGCCTGGGCCCCAGGGGACCACTTGACATGAGCACCAGTGAAAATATGTAGCTTCACGCCACTGAGATGTGGAGATTGCCTGTGATTTACTACTCGGGGAAAAAAAATGTTCTATGTCCTAGCAACATCTATGCACTGTACATATTACAACTTTTAAATTTTTTCTTCATTGTTGCAAGTTCAATGAGACCTCTATGTGATATAAATGCTGAACAGTGACTTGGAATACTATCTGTATATGATGGTAATAAAATTTCATCTACAATTATTTTGTATGTAAATTTTTCACAAACTGGCCTCTCCTTTAACCCAGTAATAGGTATATTTTTTTCCTACTCAACATCCATTCCAGTATAAAGCTTACAATTAATACACTTCACAGACATGAACACTTTGGTAGTTGCCATTGAAAACTAGTTTATTCCAACTATTCCAGTGTTTTACAATTTAACTAAGTTCTAGAATATGTTCACCTGCTATGTCTATCTTCTATAAGTCTCAAATTACCAAGAAAAGAAAATCCTTCAGTGCTGTAGATGAATGTCTTCCAACTTTGTGAGGTAGAGAGAAAAAACAGAGTATAAAGATAGGCCCCTGAACCACAGGGGTCTGTGAAGAAACAGAAAATAAATGAAAATTGGACTTCAAAAGTTATCCAGTTGTGTTTCTCTGGAACTTCAACATACACACAGGTGACAGACACAAGTCTCATCATTTGGGACTGATTTGAAAAAGGTATGGCACCACTGATTCCTCATTTTTTATGGAAGGTACAATGTCTTAATTACTTTACATCCTCCACAATGCACAGGCCACAACTAAACTGATGTCTACCACCCCAATCCCTACTCCTGGGCACCTCCCTCACCTCCTAAAGGAAGTAGGCAGGGAGGAACAGAGCAGGGATCCTTTGGGGCTACCTCTATTGCTGTGTCCTATACAGCACTTATCACTGTCGACTCTTGCATCTTGCCCCTGCTTCTTCAGATACCTGAGTTCTAGTGGTGAGTAAACTGATCAGGCAACGACACTTAGGGTTATACTGCCATGCACTAGAGACCAAACAGGCAGCAGCTACCTGAACTAAAGTAATTTTTGGACGCTCAGACCCCAGAGGTTGACGCCAACCTCACAACTCAGAGGGCTCTGGCTCCATGGTGACCAGGGGCAAACTTACTAAAGGCAGTCAGCGGCATGCTGCCGAGCAGAGCCTCCTGACGTAAGATCAGGGGGAGAAGAACTGCTGTTTGTCTTGCTCTCATCATTTCTATTTGGGGAGGAAAATAACAAATAATGGTTAATGCAGTTAGGTTAATGCAGTGGAGAATAGCAAGGTCACTGCTAGGATAGGATCTGCCTCTGAATACAAAAGTGAGCTAAACTTCTAAATTATTTGCTGAGGACAAGGTCCATGCCAAGATGGGTGTGCCCATGCAGTGAGGAAACAGATCTTCCTCCATGAATGCTGGTGTTGATTATCCAATATTCACACTAGAGAGCTCCTTTGTGTATGTGTGCGCGTATCTGGTACAGGGACTGCGCTCAGGGCCTTCACACTGAGCCACATCCCCAGCCTTCTTTATTTTGTATTTCTCGGAGTCAGCATTTTGCTAAGTTTCTATTTTCATGAACTAATTATAGGCTCTAGGGTGATAAACCTTACACACCAAGTCAGAGCTTAAGAAAATCCCTTAAGCATTTGGTACCACTTGCCACACAATGAGGAACTCCCAGCATGCATTACATATTGCCTTGAACAAGAGACTCAAGATGTAAACCATTTCTCAGTAAGATTCCCTCTCTGAATGCTGAGATGAGAACATAAAAATCAGACCACATGTCTGCCATCTGTATTTGTACTTGTCAACAGCTCTGTTTTGGGATAAACAGTTTTGAAGTAAGAATCAATTCAACTTGTTGGAAGATTAGCCAAGGAATAGCTCAAAGACCAAAACAGAATGTGAAGTCAGATAGTCTACAAATCAAGCACAATTTTGTTTCTCACTAAACATTCTGTTTTGTCACAGCCCAAAAGAAAGAGAGAGGCAGGCAGGGCTTGGGGATAGTCAGTGAGAATATATTTGCTCAAGTGAAAAATCCTTCAACCTAGAACAAATGTCTTTCCTATAATGCAACTGGAAATCATTTGCTGACCTCAAGAAAACTAGAGTTAGGAAAAAAGTAATTTTACCACTTACACTGTTTCATGGTTCTACTATGTGAAGGTACACAGAGGACGACCTGTACTGATCCCAGTGCATAACACAGTCCTTTATTACCATAAAAATGGTGGCACTCCCCAAAGTCAATCTTGATTAAAAGCAGTTCCATGGATGAAAACACTACTGTGGAGCTATTAAACTGAAGAGATGGTGAGGGGAAAATAAAGACTTATGTGCTGTCAGGCAGGTCAGGGGAGAAGTTAGCAGAACAGGGTGCTGGAGCAGAGGGGGAGACAGTGGCCCATGTGAGTGACTGAGGGGTGCCGTAGCCTGGCAGCCTCACACTCTACTACAGATGAGAGCACATGCGCTCCACTTGGCGGGACATCCATTTTCTCCTCCAAAGAAGTCATTCATAAAAGAGCAAATTGGTGATTTGTACTTACACACTAGACCCTTCTCAAGCCCTCGTCAAGAAGTGATAAATTATCGAAGCACAGCATCAAGTGTTTTATTTGCAGTGTGCGCACAGTGAAGCCTTATGAAATGTTTCACCTCTCCCAAGTTATTAATTAAAAAAATTTTTTCCAATTACTGTCTGATCTTTAGAATAAAACAAGACAAATGCCACATACACCTCTCCAGAACCAGCAGCACCCCTTCACTCCCTCCTGCTCCCATATCCTTCAATGAAGCAATTACTTTAAATCACACCACTGGCTCCTCAAATGGGGATTCCGTTAGCCCATGCAGGGAAGAGTGTGGCCAGCACAGCGTTCACGCCACTGTCTGGTGTCTCTTCAGGTACATTTACTGCTCCTAGAGATGGCTTAAAACTGCACAGGATAAAGCAGGGTGGTGAAAAGCTCATGAATAAACTGTGTGAACCCTCTCTGCAGGAGTCACGCCATGTGGAAGGGCTGCTTTGTGCTAAGCAACAACACAGGCTGGACAAAGTCACATTTTAACACAGCTCTGACTTTAGAGAATTGCTTCTCCGAAGTCACCTGTGAGACAAAGGTTAGGAGAAATGCTTTCCCAAGCACAGCTGAGAAACCAGATGAGGGTATAAACTCGAGCTCTGCTTTACCAGAAACAACTGCCAGAGACCCACAGGAATGGCTTCTCCTGCGCGCACAGGGATTAACACTGATGCCAACACCCCTGCAGGGGAGCAAGGAGACTTACAAAGTCTATCTTCCCAGGTGACGTCCCAGGAGACGTTGTCAGGTGACCGCTCAGAAAAATTTTCACCTAACCGGCACATGATTCATCTTCAAAATTTCGCCAACAGAGATTCCCATTCCTTTCGTGGAAATGCCACTGCTGGTTTCCCAATTCTATTTTCTATCCAGGTGGCTGAACGAGAAGCTGACCTTCCCTCCTGGGGGCCCCTGGTTATAGCCTCAGACTGAAACTGGATGCCTTCACAGCCCATCTCCCCCAGCCTTCTGTGTGGGTCCGAGATGTGGAACAGGGGCGGGGTAAAGGGACACCTCTAGAATGCTTCAGCTGTAGGTCCACCAATGCACCCTTTTAGTCAGCTGAAGAAGGAAAGCGAATCAAATGAAATGACACTGCTTGAGCCTTAACTTAAACAATCTTGTAGGAAGAAATGGATTTTGGTATTTTTTATTCTTTTAGAATTTTGGATACTGACACAGAAGTAAAAGAAAATGACTGAAACTTAAATGTAAAAAACTTTTTATAATTCAATCCATAATTTTACATGTTCACTTTACTTACATGTCAGTGAAAAATCACTAACTTGTGAAGGCAGGACAACTTATATCACAAAAGAAACAAAAAATAGAAAATATTTCATAAAAATATATTTTAACTGTGAAAAGAACTGCTTCCTTGGTGTCTTCACATCCTTCTCTTCTGTGTACTTATGTATAATACTGAAAAGACAAAAACACAGATTTTTAACAACTGCTCTTAAGAATCATAGATCATAGTAGCAAGTTTTAAAAGCAAATGGATTTTGACCTGGCAGCTCCACAAATTTACAAGGAATTCTCATACTATGTAATTAACTCTGGGACCACTATAAGACTAATCTTACAAATCTAGACCTGGGTTTGATGTTATATTACTGTGTCTGAACTTACGTATACTTCCCATTGCCTTTATAAATTATGTCCAGGAATGGAAATGAAACAAAATAAAAGTCCCTGGAGTCTAAGAATGCTTTATACTTAGATAGATCATTAAGAATAGTATGTTTTTTTTTAAAAAAAAAGTACGTTTTTATCCATCTCCCCAATATAAACTCTGAATTTGCTACTTACCTTTAAGATTTTAATAAGATAAATAATAATTGAGGAATATTTTTCAAGAGATACCAAAGTTCTTATTCTGAGTTCTGTCACATTTTGTTGTCACCCAAAGCTTTACATAACCACCAAATTGAACTCAGCAGGACAAGTGCATAAGAATAAGATGAAATTAGATGACCAGATCACTGGTTAAGCTTTCACCAGAAAGGAAACTTGTCTCCCAGCCCCAGGCATGCTCAGATTCTCACGTCTGTTCAAAGTGAACACTAAGAGATGCCTTGGTCAAAAAACCCAGCACAGAGTTAGGATCTCCTGTAAGTACCAAAGAGGTGAACTGGGAGTCTACAGATAACTGTCACTGATCACTATGTGGAAAAGAATCATCACAACACCAGGAAAAATACCCCAGGGAGAGTTCCCAGTCCTAGTACACCGTGCATGTGAAAGGGAGGCCTGTCACCTGTCACAGGCGCTAGCACTGTCCTGTGATAAGGCAAGATGGTAACATTTCTTATTAAAAAGAAGAAGTAAAAAAAAAATGGAAAAAATAAAAATAAAAAATTGTAAAAAAAGAATAGAAAAATAGAGGAAATTTTATCTGTCAGGAAGGACTTAAATACAAGCAAAAGACATAAATAAAAACATGATATAAAGAAACTCAGTATGAATATTTAGCTGATACCAAGGAGATCCAACTGTTAATGGACTGAAGATCCTCTTATTCAGAATTAAAGAAATCAATAAAATATCTGAATTCAAGAATTCCAGAGCTCTGGGGGTGAGGGGGTGGAATCAATAGATAATTCTTATAATTTTGATATCCACTCTTTCCTGCCAAAAATTTAAATGTGATTTTATTGATAATTTGTTTTCAATGAGGTGATTCGGAAATAACTAGTCATCACAGTAACGTGTCAACTGTTAAAAGGCTGCATTACTCAAAACTATCGCTATTTTGTCTTTTTTGCCAAACTAAAAGACACAAAGGTCCACTAAAAGTATCTGATTATTTAACAGAAAAAAGAACAAACAGTAAAAGTTAAGAGAGAATTATGTCCATTAAAGACAGTAGAAAAGTAATGTCTATTCTTACTCCTGAATTTCTAAACCTTGAGGGGAGAGAATATGTGTTGAGGGGATAGAATAAACGACGTTTAAATCAACAACATTTAAATAAATGATATTTAAAAGAACAGGGTTCTAGGTCAGCATACCAAAGTTTCTCAATTCTTCATCAGTAAAGGGAAGGAAAAAGGATTTCTAGTTCCATGGAAAATTGTATTTTTTCCATCTAAAAAAGAATGATTACATTGAAGTTGTGAGATATAAGCACTTATAAAACAAAATGACTAAACTAAACTTTTAAGTTATCTAGAAACATCTCCAAGTGTTCCTGATTACCAAAAAAAAAAAAAAAAAAAAAAGGAGGCTTATTCTGAATATTACACAACTATATAGTGAAAAAATATTACCATTGTTTCCTCGGATAAACGCATCCCCATACTTATTCTTCAGTTGTCCGTTTACATACTCTTCTGTCTGCTCTAGGGCTATATTCATATAGCCATCCAGGCAAGCCAGGACCCCTGGAGACAAATGTAGTCAAAACGATACACAAAGTAAATAGGAATTGAAAATTACAGGGTATATCCTAGAACTGACAGTCTCTTTATTTATGCATAACATAAAAACTCACACTGGAAACAAAACCCAATAGACTTAAACACAAAATGAGTCTTTCCTCTGTGCCAATCTGAAGGCAGGCTAGCAAATGCATAACGTGAAGGCAGTCTCACACCCACCACAACAGGACAGGCAATGAACTGTCACTTCCCCCTCTCGGTATGTATGAGCACCACAGAAACTTTTAACGCCTTCTTAAGAGTAACAGAACGAGAATATTCCAAATGAAATGCCATTCTCTGCAAGTTAAAGCAGGCCTGGCCAGTTATGCATGGACAAATGATTCCCGCTTCCAGTGGCATTTCTTACTTTAGCCACTAAATGAAATATGGGCCTGGCAGATTTATTTCACTCTTTCACAACATCTACTGCAGCAGATGAATGGACTGCAGGGTTAAGAGGAAGTCTCCACAATCTGTTAAAATAATGGAAGAGGAGACAGCAGGTGCTCCTGAAAGAACATCTCAAAGCTGTGACTCCCAGTGCAGAGCAGCTTGAGAACACAGGCGACACATTGCATTACAACACGCCCGTTCTGTTTTGTTACAGTAGAATATCTTCAGATCAAAACTAATGGAGAAAACGGCAAAAAACACTTTGAGGAGCTCTCAAGGAAACACTTTTGAGTGAATCATGATGGTAGAAATTTTGCAAAATTTGACCAGATGATTTTTTTCTTTCCAAAAGAGAAAAATGTGTAAGTCTCTAACTCTCAGTTAAGTGTTATTTTCTGGGGGAAAAAAAGAAGTAAAAAATATAATACAGATTCAATTCGATTAACTGAGTTCATAGCTTCATTTAAAGTCTTAACTTCATTAATATGCTTCTCACTCTCTGCCTCTGCCCCCATTATCCTCTAAACAAAAAAAGTTTCTTTTCAAAATTGTGTTTGTGTAAGGAGAGCACAAGACATTAACCTAAGGAAATGCTGTGAGAAGCAGTAAACTCCCAAAGAACCAGAATGGACCATGAACTATAAAGAACAAAAAAAGTTTCAGATACAACTTTACTGTTTCCTTCCTGCTATAGTATTTTACAACGAAAGCACAATCATAAATAAGCAAGAAACTTTAAACATGATATACAAATATGCATGAAAATAGAATAATCGGGAGGAGTATTTCAAAATACATTCATTTTAATGAAAATATTCTTATACCAAAGGCTTAAAAAAAAACTCTATCTGCCCAAGAGGTTAGTTATAATTCCTCCTTTCTAGAAAAAAAACTACTATAAAAAACAGAAAACTAGGCATTTTTTTTAAAGTTACAGAGAAACTGCTACAGAGCCATTTTTTTTTTTTTAAAGATTATTTAACCACAAGCTAAATACACTATTATTTAGTAAGGCTCTCTAGATAATGTAAACCATTTTGGTCAAACAGTATAGAAACTATGAACACATGAAAGAAAAAAGTTATGGTTACTATCCACATGAAAGTGTGTTCAGCCTCATTAGTGAACAAAGAAAATAATTAGATTGGGAACGATTTAAGAACACAGACAATAAGTCAATAAATCCAAAACCAAACAGAGGGCCACTTGGCACACAGGAATCTGAGCCCTGGGGTTTCATTCTAAAGACATTAGTGGGCAAGTGCTCAAGATCTATGGCAAAAAAGCAGGGTTGTTTTTAATAACAATAAAAAAGATAAACACCTAAGTACACATCAAAAGGAGACAGATTAAAAACAAAACTATAATACAGCCATATTAGGGATTACTGTATAGCCACTGATACCTATATTGCCACAGAACTAAACGTATTGAGTGTAATAAAATATAAAACCAGATTGCAAGTATAGCTGATTCTATTTAAGTAAAATTAACTGTATATAGAGAAGTCTTAAGTGTTAAGGAAGATTATCTCTAGATGGTAGAATGGAGAGATTTTGTTTTTTTTCTGTATTTCTCCATTATTTGCTCTTAAATTTCTAAAAATACAAACTAAAACATGTATTAATTTTATAAAGAGAAACATTTTTACCTAAAAAATTCAGACAAAAAAAGGTTAAGATAGCTGATCTCTTCATAAACTAGGTACTGAAAAGACACTAAACTAAACACAATGCCACCATTGTCACATATACTCAGATCTGTACTTTCCTAGATCTCCTCTAAAGTTCACAGGTAAGAAGCAATACACGAGACTTTATCTCAGTATTCAGTATACATTCATTTGTTCTAACATAAAAGCCAAATTAAATGGGTGATGTTATTAATTGCAAAAAACTAAAGCAGTAGAGCACAGTGATTTCTCATAAGATGTGAGACGAGTATGAAACAATACTAGCTCTTCTCTTACTAGGTAGGGATATCAACAGATCTCAAAGCATTTATGTGAAGATAAAATGAAAATAAATTTACAATGACTAACACACACTGGATACAGTGTAAGCTCTCAGTAAAATTAAGTCTCCATGTGTGGAAAGAGGAAAAAAGATCAGGAGACTATAATTAATTATTCAGAAGAGATCAAGAAAAGGTCACAAGATCACAAAACTTCACTAATGAATTACTTGTCTATATCTGTGAGATATTCCAAGTATTTTAAGAATCTTAATTTTGGAAGATTAAGGATTTAGTAACTCTTAAAAGATGGAATTTGATGCCACTCCTTCAGAGTCAGAGCCTCTTAAACAATATTTTCTACAAGAACAGAAACACATCTTTGGATACCCACATTACATGAGTTGTTAAGTTCATACTGTAAAATGACACTAAGACTAGCTGCTTGCTAATCTTAATGCATTTGTAAAAACAAATGCTGCTGTCCAAGGTGTTCTTCAGTATTCAGTTCCTTATACTAAGATGACCAGGAATCTCTAGCTATTACCGGGGCCTCTGGGTATATAGAATCTCAAAGACGGGAGACAGAATTCACATAAATAATACTAGAAGTCAAAAGGACAAACTGCTGTGAGCATTTTTTTCCCCTCTAGAAGGAATCATCTCAAAGATAAATTTGGTACATTCACAAAGTTAAAGAAAATCACTTATATTTACTTATTTAGTTACACCAGTGAGGATAAAACTTGAAAATATTACCTCGATAATCCACTCCAGAATTTAATTTGACCACAACTGGCCTTCCGATGATTTGCTTTAAGAAGTCACTAGGAGTTTGCTTCCGCAGACTCATTTTAACAGTCCTGATCAGAAATATGAAGGGGGGCAATAAACGTAGACACAAGTTAATTATTTATCAAAAACTCTGAAGCCTTTACTGTGTTTATAGGAAATCAGCTGTCAAAGGACTATATATTAAGGCGCAATTATTATTCCACTGCTGCTCCCTGACAGCTACCATGTTTACCATGTTTACCGTGAAGCAGGCACTAAGCTAAGCCCTTAATGAGTTATCTCATTCTGGCCCCATGACCCCAAGGCACGGCCTCATTGGAGAGCCCCGTACTCACTGAGCAGCGGCGCTCCTCACCTGTCAATAAGTCTCACGCACGGTCAACACATCCCCTGCAACCACTACCATCGCCACCGCGTAATGGACACTCACTATGTGTTGAGGTCCCTATGAAGGTCTTTGAAAACACTACCACACTTGATCTTTACAGAGACCCTGGGAGGTCTCAATATTCCCATTTTGCTGATGAAAATAAAGGCACAGAAACAAAACACAATTTTTCCCCAAATATAATGAAACCAAAAAGTGGTGGAACATTTGAGTTCACATTAGTTCTGTACATTACAAAATGTAGACAAACTTATGAACAATGATTACACATTTGCTAATCCATTTGAACCTCATTAACCCTCTATCATCATTTTACAAATGAAGAAAACAGACACATATCCTGCCCAAAGTTGCACAGCTACTAAGTGGACACAGGCCATGCTCTTAATCACAACTTCAAACAGCCTTCTCAAAGCTGCTAATGCACCAAAGACTTTGGATTACTCAATCATGATCTAACAGATAGGTATTCTAAATGATAAAGTCTTAAAATTCAAGGCTAACGGAGCCTGAAACAGAGAAATAGCATCACACACCCAAACTGATCATATTGGACTAAGTTGGTTCTATTCTTTTCAAAATATTTTGTTATAAAGAGTATATCTCTGAAAATGTTTTGGTAAACAAATTAGCAAAGACTGAGCGTAAAAAGAATACAGAACTCAGATTTTTCAGACTCAGTACCACTAACATTTAGCAGCCATGCATCAGACTAAAAAATAGTACAGACACATTATTTTAAGGACTCTCTCCAAGAACTCAAATTGGTTTATTTTCAATCAAAATACTCATGAAACATTCTTCCATAAATATCACTGCTTATGTCATTTTAAGTGTTTCTCCCCAATGATCTGAATGCAGGTTTAGAATTGTTGCTTGAAGACATTCTCAATCAAAGCCAATTTTTACAGGGTCAGTAGTTTGAGTAAGCTAAAATACGTAAGTTACTTTTTCTACTTGGTCAACAAATAGTGCACGTACATACTAGGCAGCAAAATTCAAAAACGTTATACACAAAAGCTTTGACCTTAGGAATTGAGAGTCTAGAAGAATTATTTAAAATCTTAGAGGGCATAAGTAATTAAAGAAACTGTAATTTAACTTTTTTTAAACAAGGAAGTCAGTATCTATGAGTTTAAAAAAAATACAAATTTCAGAAACTGTCATTTGGGCAGTCCACCTCCCACTTCGAGCTTGAAGGATTTTAAAATATGATCAACTGATTATTTTACTCAGTAAATTTTAATTTGGCTTTTCCACTGAATTGCTGGCGTACTTTTTTTTTAAGCTCCATAGTCTCAATAACTAAAATTACAACTACTATCCATTCAAGACTCAGACCACACAGCAATTTTATTTATGCTTTTCTGAGTGCACAGATAAACATTACAAAGTAAACACTTTAAAAGATACAGTATTTTGGGGCTGGGGATTTAGCTCAGCAGCATAAGTGCCTGCCTTGCAAGCAGGCAGTCGTGAGTTCGATCCCTGGTACTGATTAAAAAAAAAAAAAAAAGATACAGTATTTTAATGAGTTTAGTGAAAAACAAAATATTCCCATTCAACCCAAACTATCATATTTATCTCTTGCACATGTGCCGTTTGGGGCTGAACACTTCTAGAAAGACTACTGAAGGCCTGATAAAGACTCATCTCATGAATCTTAGGCGCATTTCTGTCACGGATGCCAAATCCCATTATGCCAATTTCTACGGTACGAAATTGAGATAAGACTAGCTGTCTACTTAGGATCAAAAAAAAAAACTACTAAAATGAATTGTGATGTGGAAAACCTGGTTCACAGGAATAACTGTAGGGATTAATTACTTTAATCATCAGTAATTTGCAGACTCCTAAAAAAAAATTTGAAAATAAGGAGTTAAAAAGTTAAGTGATGGGGAAGAAAATTCCACAAACTTGGCCTATCAGTTGTCACACAGTATCTGTTACTTTAAAAATGTTATTAAATTTCCACACCTTTTAAAAAAGCAGACATGTTCTTCTAAGCCTGCCAAAGATAACACCTTCATTAAGCCTCTTTATTCCAATTAACATTAACCTCTTTCTGAAAGCAATCAACACTTCAAACTTTCAAGGTGCAACTACTAAGTATCAGAAAGATGCAAGGCATAGCCTTGGGCTTCTGAGTCCACACTTTGGAGGGGGTAAATGCCACAGAAATGGAGAATTTTAGGAAGGCTGCATGTGACAGGATAGACTTATGAGATATACAGAGAACAGTGCAGAGAAAACCTTGTAGCCCAGCTATGGAAGATCAAAGGCTGCAGAAGGTGACATTTAGGCCGAGTCTGAAGTCTGAAGTCTACCAGGAAAAAGCAGAAGTCTTAGCAAAGACACTGGACAGTGTTAAGGTTTGAAAGTAAAATCTGTGTAGCTAAGGAGAAAGGCAGAGAACAAAGCATTTCACACTCACTCACTGGGGCACGGGCTTGGGACTCTGCTCATTTTCCCAAACCGGGAGCCATCAGCATCACATGGAGATCCTATTTAGCAGTTCTGGAGTAGGACCCACGAATCTGTTTGCACAGCTGTAGGAGATTCTTATGAATAGGCAAGTCTGAGAAACACCATCTTTTGGGGATGGGAGGGTTTTAAGCAGGGACTTGCTTGGGGTTCACTTTCTGGTTCAGGTGGCAGAGGGGAGATAAGCCACCTCGGTTCTGGCATCATCTAGTTTGACATTTGGCTGCATTTGATACAATCTGTCACCATCTACTCTTTTTACATTCTTTTCTTTTTAAAAGACATGTCTTTCTCCTTAACAGACTAAGCCACATGAGACAAAAGGGTGGTCACAAGTTTCCCATTTGTCCGGCAGAATATCTACATTCAGCTAAATCTTTGAAAAAAAAATTTTAAACTTATTTGGAAAGAGTATGGTTGCCTCAAATGCATTTTATCCATCATTTCAGGGGAGCTGTATCTTTTACATTAGTCTTCATTAGGCTTCCTTGGTACTCTGTTACTTAATGACTTGCCTATAAATCCATTTTGTATGAGTAAATTGATCTTGACACCACAATTTTTCCCATCACTTGGCTCAAGTAATTTTAACTTTTCATCTTTTAAATTGGATAAAGCAGAAGGAGCAGTTCTGACAATTTCTGAAGCAAGAGAGAAGACTCCTGAACCATAAACATGTAAGAGGAAAAAGACCTCCCTTCTGCAGGGTCACCTTAGTAAAACTCCTCTCAAAATTAAAGCCCTAGCCACCCTCTGACTCCTGACCTTCCCCTGCCTCCTACACAGCCTTATTTTAAAAGACCTCTTTTCATAAATGGCTATGAAGGCAAAGGTAGTATATTTTCAGAAGCCACTGAGAGGTCTAGTATGAGAGTATCTGTAAACTAGCAACCCTGCAGATAACTTTTTAAATTGGGGGGAGGGGTGTTCATTCATCAATATGCCAGGCCACGCTGGATTCATAAGCAATTCAGAGAGACACTGAGAGGCGGAGAGCAGAACCAAGGCTTGAGCTCAAAGCCCAAGTCTGCTGCATGGAATGATCCTTGTTGGATTTGTCACCATTCCCAATACCTAGTGACAAAGTACTGTACATTAGCCTGCAAAATTTAATGGCCAAGCAGAAATAAGTAATTCTGATGTGACTTTGAGCTGTGCTGTTAAGATATGAAAACCCTTATTTCTAGGTAATGTTTACTTGTAAGTGTTTATCCATCCTAGAGTATTCACAGTGGAGGGTGAAATAAAATTTGGCAAGCAAAAATTCACAAGAAGACATATTATAACTCAAGAAACTGCAGCACCGCACTAGTCTATCAGTGTCTGAAAGGGGCCTCACACAGTGAGAACAGCTTTCTAAACAGTTCCATGGTGAGACAGTAGTGTGCTTTTAAATGCCTCACACCAATTTTTCCTCCCCAAGCAGGAAGGCTGTTTCCTTTCCTCTTCCCAAGGGCCAAGTGAGTTCCTTCATAGCGCCTCTCCCCATTCCCAGTCACAGCCCTTCTCGGAGGGCTGTCATTTTCCTGCTTGTCAACCAGCCTCCGGTACGAGCTTCAAATCTCCTAGGGACAGGGACTGTCCTACTCATCTGGTATCACCCATACCTCAGCAGACTGTCCAAATCTGTAGAAAATCATCCAAGGCCAGGGCCAAGAAAAATCTCTGTCTCTTCCCCTCCCTGCTCCTGCCTACCCCAACTGTGGGAATGGGAGCTAGTTTAGGATAATGCTCCTACTTCAACTGCTACTAGCCTTGTATCACCTCTATTACTAAGCATCAAATAACAGAAGGAGAAGGGAAAATAGACACAGTTCTGGATTGTTCAAAAAAATGAGGCACCCAAATCCACAGAGATGTTTGTTATCATGCGGACTGTGACAGTTCTCTCAGGCAAGAAGCACTGCAGTTCACATTTTATCAGATTCCTCTGAGCATCTTAATAAACTCTTGATTCTCTAATAGAGCTCATTTTTATGTGCCACACTCAGGAACATCTGGAAATGTCTAGACATTCTGGACTGTCATGATTGAGGAGGGTAGTGATACTGCTATCTAGTGGACAGAGTCCAGGGATGTTGCTAATCATTCCACAATGCAACTCTCCACAACAAAGGATTATCTGGCTCAAAATATCAATTAAGGTTGAGAAATGTTGCTTTAAGTGCTAAACATGGAAGAAAAAAAAAAGTTCTCTGGTCCTAAAGCAACATGGAGGTTTAAAGAAATCTTCAAGGTGTAATAAATGAGAACTAGTAGCTGTGTTCTGACCAGACCATGGGATATAAATTAGGTAAGCTCTCCAAACCGATGGGCTTTTTATGGATTCAGTAAAAAGCACATCAAAAATACTAAAACAAAACAAAACAAAAATTCTACTAGATCTGTCACAGTTGTATCTGTATTGAACACATACAAACTTTTTGGTCATTATTCCCTAAATAACACAGTATTAGAAATGATTTATATTATGAGAGCATGCACACATATGCAAATATGCCATTTATTTAAAGAACTTGAGAATCCATAGATTTCACTGTCTTTAGGGGGTTCTGATACCAATTCTACTCAGATACTGAGTGACAACTACCTAACTTATTAGGAATATTTTATTCTAATATAGATTCTGAAAACTACTGTCAAAATCTTGATGGGGTTGCCATTCTAATGAAGGGATTTCTAGTCCTGACAAGAAAATGGTCTGTTTTTCCTTTTTCCCTGTTACATTTCCCTCAGATGTTTAAAATCTATTACTCAGTACAATTCTAAAAGGTGATATAAGTATCTTCCAAAAACTCTGGTTATCTGATATGCCACAGTTGAGGGAGAGAACACCTATGCAGCAGACAAGGGTACTCACTTGGGAGGCAGGAAACCTGAATTCTAATTCCAGCTGTTACTTAATTAGCTGTGTGACTTGAGTAACTCATCCTTTCACCTCTCATGGCCCCAGGTTTCTCATCTGCAAAATAAGGGAGTTATGCTAGACGACCACTGATGTCTCCTCCTGCTCTAACATTCAGTTAGCCTATGCCGTCTCCAAGAACGCACACACTCACACCCCTCTGAAAATCATGCACAAAATGCAAGTAAGCAAGCAAAGAGAATTGCCATACATCACTATCAATAATAATAATAATGATGATGATGATAATTCCAAGAAAGGCCCTGCTTTACTAGTTTTACATGTTAGAAATGTATTAGGTGCTACCAAGTGTCTGATGAAGCAGGTACAATCATATATGAATGATACAAACCACTAAACACGTTTTGTAAAAACCATCTAGTAATGTGGCTATATACCTTCAGGCCTTATTAGATTAGAACATCTAATCCAATGATTAAGAACCAATGATTAAGAAATAACCTGAAATATAGTTAGATTTATCAAAGTATTACCTGGGATGCTAAAATGGGGCAAAAATTCAAAACAACATAAATGCCTTCCAGGTGGAGAAATGACTAAATAATTTATGGAGCCTACACAACGATGAAGACAGTCAATCCAAAGTAGAAACAAAATTAGAAATGATATTTAGGAAGAGTTGTTAAATGGGCATGGGAAACTTAATAAAACAGGTAGTCTTTGCCAAAGTAGAAGCTAGTACGTGTTTCAGAAAGACTTCACCAGTCTTCAGTATTTTCAATTTTCCTACAGCAATCATAAGTTAATAAATGAGAGGGCTAGGATGGAGAAGACACATTAAATTCCTATCAACGTTATCTGCAACATCTTAATGTTAGACACCGCACACAAAAGTAGTGAAATCTGGGTACACACACGTACTCACACAACCTTTGGTGATTGAACCACACAACCGTAAGACTCCCCGACCCGACAACTCGCTAGGAAAGGCTAGCTAGCCTCGCTCTTAATTCCTGAAGTTGGGCTCAACCGCCCTTACGGAGCGGAGGCCCAGCAATTTCCTACAGCCCTGGAAAGCAGACGAAGCCTGCGCCCAGGTTGGGGCTGCTGTCCCGCCAAACCCCCGGGCTAGAGTCGGGGTTCCCTAGGAACGTCCACCCTCAGGCTAGCAAGCCAACCCCGAGGTGGCCGGGACGGGCCCCTTCTCGCGGCGCAAAGCGCCTTTCATCAGCGCCGTGTCAGGCACTCCCGGCGCAGAGCGCGCGGCGCGGCGTTTCGCGGGAACCCGCCGCCCAGGCCCGGGCTGCAGGCCGCGCACGCTGGGCTTTTTCCCGGGCCGGGCTGGGCCGCTGCGGATGTCGCCCGCCGCGACGGAACACTGGGGCAGCAGACCCGACGCTACGCGCGACACCGCCCTAGGCCCGCGCGGCCGTCGCCTCACCTCGCGGCCGGGACCCAGAATCCTACTCCAGGCAGCCCACGAAGCCGGCCTCCGCGGACGCTCACAGCGAAAGCCGAAACCGCCCCAGCCAGGCTCCTTTTTTGCCTTAGCCAATCAGTGCTTTCCTTCGCTACGGTAGCCCGCGGAGACCGAAAAGGTTGGACCGCGCTGAACCGAGCAAATCCAAGGATCATGATTTGTTTGGTGACAAAATTGGTGCAGTAGGGTTGAAGTCGACAACGCTGGTGTTCTCTTAACAGAGAGGAAAATACAAAAACAAAACGAAACTTAAAGTTGCAAGTGATCGTTTCGGTAAGATTTTTTTTTTTTTTTTTTTTTTTTTTTTTACAGAAATGTAAGGAATAACGAAGCGATAGGAAACTGGAACATACTATTAAAATAATGGACAGTGAGTATCCAGAAATGTTCCTAAATAATTTAAAGAGAACAAAACAGCCTCAAATTTTTAAATCCACCTTTGATATTAATTAAATATGTAAAGACTAAGTCACTATTAACAAGAGATTTCTTTTTCCCATTGCAGTGTTGGTACAATTAAAACCATCAAAGTAACTCCAAATTATAATGGCATAAATTGTGATTCCTTACAAACTAGTTCAAATTGGAAATGATACGCAGATATTATTTAATTACTGCTAGAAGAACTTGGTTTGGAAGTTCGTGTGAATTCTCAATATTCCTGGAGAGGAAAAAGAAAATAGTTCTCTGCACGCGAAACCTCATCAGCTTAAAACTTACACGTTAATTTTATTTATGATATCAACACTATAAACTCAATGATACTGTAATATCTTCAAACGAAAAGGTCCTTAATCAACTGTGTCATGAGATCTAAGATCGGGAACTTTTTTCTAAGACAAAAATGTGAGTTCCCTTTCTTCTAAGTGGCTCTTAGCTAAAGGCAAAAGAAATGAACCTCTGATTGACATGGACAGAGAGCAAATGGGTGTCTTTGTTAAAGAGAGACTTTCTTCTGTCCCATAAAATCTCAGTTTGGTAAAGACTAAATAGTAATAGATTTATTGAGAAGGCTGCGTTTGAAGTTCTCACAGTATAAAATGTTAGATAAATAAAAACTTTGAAGTGTTATTTAAATCAAAGGAGTAGTTGCAAAGAACAACCAACCGTAGGATGTGAAGCCCTGTCCCTAAACTCTTTCTTCATAAAAGATATGAAATGGTACCATATTCTTCACTGATCATTTTAATAATTCAAAAAATGATTTTTTTTTGACGCATAGCTGCTTTCACTTTGCCAGACCATGAGAGAGTTATTAAACCGAATGTGAGCAGGGAGTGATGAGTTTTCAGGGTCTGGGTCATCTGCAGAGCAGCTGCCACCTTTTCCAAGGGACACAACTCTGTGAGAGCCCAACTAGACAAATGTTTTGGGCCAACAAGCTTATAACAAATGTGGTTCCAGAACAAAACAAAACAAAACAAAACAAAACAAAACAAGTGATCATTCCCAGAACCCTTCAGCAGTTTACAGTTAACTTTTACTAACTCAAGAGGCATGTTTCCATATTTCACATGTGGTTTTTTTCACAGAACCTTTTATTATATTAAAAAGATAGCATGTGTGAGACTTTTTCTGAATACTAGTTCAAGAACTGGCCTTCAAAAACCATAAATATAAACCTTACTGTATTAAGGAGGCTAAAAGTCATAAAAATAATCTGGCAAGGTTTGGTTTAACTTGGATAGTTTAGTTGTTACAATTGACAAACCTACACTGACATTTCATGATTGTCACCAAAGTCCATAGTTTACCTTAAGATCAACTCCTTTTTTTTTTTTTGGTACATTCTGTGGATTTCAACAAATACATAATGACAAGTGTCTGCTAGTAAAGTCACATAGAATGGTTTCGCCATCCTAAAAATTATGTATGTTCCACCTCTTCCTCCCCCAGCCCTTAGTAATGGCTGATGTTTTTATTGCCTCCATGATTTTTTTCTAGTAAAGTCACATAGAATGGTTTCGCCATCCTAAAAATTCTGTATGTTCCACCTCTTCCTCCCCCAGCCCTTAGTAATGGCTGATGTTTTTATTGCCTCCATGATTTTTTCTAGTAGTAGGTCATATAGTTGGAATCATACCACACATAATTGGTAGGATACACACTGCATTAACTCACTGGAGAGCCTTTTGAGATCAGCTTCTTTCACTTAGTAAAATGAGTTTTAAAAATCCACCATGTCTCTTCATGGCTCGAGAATTCATTTCTCTGAAGTGCTGAATAATACCCCATAAGGATATACACCCAATTCTTTGCTATTTCCCTTACTGAAGGACATCTTGGTTGCTTCCCAGTGAGGAAAGCTACTGTAAACATCTATATGCAGGTTTTTGTGTGAAATTAAGTTTTGAGCCTTTCAGACCAACATTAAGGAGTATGGTTTCTGGATCGTGTGGTAAGAGAATGTATAATTTTCTAAGATACTGCTGAGCAGTCTTCTGATAGGTCTGTACCATTTTGCATTCCCACCAACAGTGAGTGAGTTCCTGTGGCTCCACTTGCTCACCACTGTTTGATGTTTCCAGTGTTTTTTTACCATTCGGATAGGAATGTAGTGGTATCTGGCTGTTGTTTTAATTAATAATTCCTTGATGACATATGATGTAAAATATTGTTTTATATGCTTTTTCTAAATCTATATATCTTCTTTGGTAAGGTATCTGTTCAGATCTTTGGCCCATTTTTGAATTGGGTTCTTTTTTTTTTTAACTGTTGAGTTTGTATAATTTGGATAATAGTCCTTTACCAAATATATCTTTTGCAAATATTTTCTCCTGGTTTATGACTTGTCTTCTCACTCTCTTAAAGCAATTATTCTTAAAATAAATAAATACTGGTATAAAAATACTAAGGGCAAATACTTGTCATTTCATCGTCTCATATATAGCTCTGTATACCTCTGCTTTTGAATAGCTGTGTCCTTAAGTATTAAATGTTCATAAGAGGA
Source organism: Dolichotis patagonum (assembly GCA_004027295.1). NCBI lineage: Eukaryota > Metazoa > Chordata > Mammalia > Rodentia > Caviidae > Dolichotis > Dolichotis patagonum. The sequence goes on along the minus strand of PVJX010000996.1, from coordinate 43,095 downwards.
GGCATCATGTCTGGCTTATTTTAAAAAAAAAATTCAACAATCCTGTGAATAAAATGATATGATAAATATAAACATTGAAGCAGATTGGCCAGCACTCTCCAAAGCAGATTTTAATATCTAACATTGGTGTTAAGCTTTTAGAATGCTGACTGGTTTTGCTTAAACAATGCTTTAACTGGAATCAAATGCTGCCTGGGTCCAAGTGGTTCCTAGGCTGTAAGAAAATAAAGTCATGCTGCTTTAGTTTGGGGTACTTGGGGCCATTGTTATCTACCATTCATCTGAGATGTGAAAATTATTTGTTAAGGAAAATAGAAAGAATGACCCTTTATAACTGTTGAATGTCTTCAAGAAGACATATTGGAATGGTTTTTCCAATATGGCTGCATCATTTTGCATTCCATTATTAACTGATGGGCAGATTTCTCAGGAAAAGTAGTCCATATGTCTTTTGTCTTTATTCAAAGCAGGGCTATATTCTATATCATCGGTACTTGATTTCAGGTATAATTTTTGATATGCTTAAATGCTCAGATATCATTGGCTATCATTTTAGTATGACTTAAATTTCAGAAGAGATGGGCTCAGCGCCTGAACCCCTGTGAGCAAAAATTCCCAAATACTCCAGTGCTTTCTGCTTCATAATGAACTCCAGGAACCTCTTCTAGCTGTAAAATTCAGTGAAATCAGTGTGAAGCTGCCCTTGTATTTTAATCAAGATGAACTTGAAAGGTGAACATTATAAGTAGAAGAAATTATTTATAATTTAGTAATAAAAGTTTATGTCTAACACTCCAAATTTCATACATCTGCTATGCACTGGCCCTGAGATATAAAACAATTGAAGTTGCCTTTACGTTTGGCCTTATATGAAAGGTCATAAATTAGAATGATAGCGCTCATCCTCTTTCCTAGCTCACAAAATTTCCATATTAACATCTTCACCTCAAACATAAATGGTTACCCAGCTACAAAGAAAAGAGTTGTATTGGCCTTTATGAATTATAGTTTATGTTGGAAATCTGTGATACATAAGTTTGCTATTCAGCTCATAGTGGAGTGTAATTTTTTCATTGAGGCTAATCCTACCACAGTGAAGCTAATTAAAGCTGTATGACCAAGTTAAATAAATAAAATACTGTATATATAAAAATTATATATATTTTAGATATCAGCAAATACTTGCCAAGGTATGTGATTCTATTAACTCTTATAAATACATTATTATCTCTTGAAGAGAATTTTTTCTCTGCTAGATAACCCTACCAAGTTTATTTCCAATAAACTTGCTTTCAACTTTTAAAATGTCTCTTTTCAATGTGGTTTTAACTGATAATGTGAAAACTATGATTCTTTTTACTACAGAAAAAAACCACACAACTCATTTTATTAAGACATGTAGTAATGAAATTTATTACAAGATATTGATGATGTTTAGACTTTCACAAAAAAAGTGTTTATAGCAAAAACAGATGTCCTTAATTTTCCAGTGTGAAATATCAAATCCATACACTTTTGGGGTGTTGGTTTCTTTCACTGACTCATTGGTACTGTAAAAACAAAACAAACCAAAACAATATAAACTAGCAGAGTTAAGAATAACTTTTGAATTTTCAGGCTTCAGCCAGAAGGAATACAAAAACTGGAGAACTAACAATCATCTTCATAAGTTATAGCTAAAGAAAAGAACAATACCATCTTAACTTGAGACTCTTCTCTGTAAGCTCAATTCAAAAGAATCTTAGCTATCTTCTGTTGAAAGGTGCAGCAAGACCTTCTGATTTATGCTAAGACAGTTTGCAGAGGGTAAAAATATGGGGTTAGCAAAGAAAGAATGCTCTCAAATGTAAATAAATGAATCAATGAGTAAGCGACTCAATCATCCATTGATCCTAGAATAAAATCCTCTAAGTACAATGAGTTTAATATGTATTAAATGAAATACGAAGGAAAATGATGTCACTTGATGTTGACTCTATAAGAATTAGAATCTAAGCACTTCTTGAACTTTATTCCCTCAAAGAATATCATACAATTAATTAATAGCTATTTTTGAGCAATGATTAAATACCTGAAACTGATGGTTACGGCCCAAATCTGGCTTTTTGCATCTATTTCTCCTTAGGAGAAGCAAAACTCCCAGAACCTTCAATGAAGTTTACTTTTACTTTCTTCACTAAACAAAGGACACACCAGTTCACCTGCAGCATATAAATTAAATTCATTATACATTAAGGAAAACTAGAGTCTTACAGATACCACCCTCATCCAAAATAAAGAGGTCTTTTTAGAATTCATTGTGAGAGTAATTCAATAGTATATTTATAAATATTCAACATTCTAGAGAAAAAGATTCTGGAGGGACTCTGCTATCAACAAAACCAATTATTCCATGAAAGTAGAAAGGAGGATGACTTGTTTTCTTGGGATGTGTGTAGATGTCCTAAAGGATAATATTTCATTAATCTCCACTATAGCAGAGAAATCCTTAGGGAAGCTCTGTACACAGTCCCTTTCCATCTTTTAAGTTCCTTCATTCCTAAATGTTATTATTATTGTTTTTTAATCTAGATGCCCTCTCAAAGCATTCATAGGTGGGTGACTGGATCATGGGGGCATGAGTGGATCAGTCCACTGCCAAATTTATAGCTAAATGTGGTATTGAGAGTGAAGCCCAACTGGAGGAGATGGATCACGGGGGGCGTAGCCTAAGGGGGTTTATCTCTCCCTCCTCCCTTGATCCCTCTCTCTGAGCTCTTCCTCCTCTGCTATACTGCTCTGCCATATCACCTTGCCTTGGTGCCAGCTGACTATGAACTGAAACCTCTACACACTGTGAGCCAAAATAAACCTTTTCTTCTTAGAGTTGTAGATGTCAGATGCTGTATCTCAGGGACAAGAAAGTAACTAAGACACTAAACCACTGGCAATTTTACATTAGTTTAAGAGTGTTTGACCAAATGCACGGCCCTGAATTTTCACACAGACCCACACAAAATGCCACATAAAATAGAGCTATGCAAAACTATGGTGGGGGTTATTTTCATCCTTTGACCACTTGCAAGAACAATGCAAGTATGAAAGCTGAAATAGGCACCTGGTCACTGTGAGAAAATACCTGAGATAATCAGTTTAAAAGAAGGAAAGATTTACTTGGCTCACAGTTTCGGAGGCTGCAGTCCATAGTCACTTGGCCTCAATGCTTTGAACCTGTGGCTAGCAGAACATCAAGACAGGAAATGCACGGTAGATAAGATTGCTCACCTGACCGTGGCCATGAAACAAAGGGAAGAAGCCAGGGTCCCAGCATCTTCTTCAAGGACTTGCCCCCAGTGATATAATTTCCTTCCAGTAGGCCCCATCTTTTAAAGATTTCATCACCTTTCAACTGCACGATCACCTGGAGACCAAACCTTCAACACATGAGCCTGTCTAGAAAGTTAAGTTTAACACCATAACACCTGTCTTTGATTTCTTCCCAAATTTCCTTTGCCAAGGTGCTCTTTCTTCCACAGTCTCTTAGGTCATTCCCTGACCATGTTAGCATTATTACCAGCAACTCTCTCCTAAAAACATTCTCACTTAACTAAGCCTTGGTTCTGAGCTCTCCATTCCTACCCTCTCCATGTTCCCAAGATCATACACGCCTTCTCTATCTCTTCCTCAGGTTTTCAGCTAAATATTATCAACACCTCACTTCTGATATGGGAATAATAGCAGATCCACTATGCTTTCTGTCCATATACGTGTTAGTAATGTGGACGTTCTTCATAGCTGAAGGCAATAAATCTCTTGTAATGAAATGTCAGCATGTGAAGGTATGGATATGCATGGCAGTCTTCACAACAAGAGATGCCACCACTTGCCCAGTAGTGCAGTGTAACCTTGCTGTTGTTAAGACTGAAGGTAGGCTGCATTATAAACTCTCTCCATTTACCCTGCATCAGGCAGAAAACAGTGCATGCAAATGGCCAACAGAATAGGAGATGATGTTCAGCATCACTAATCACCAGGAAAATATAAATCAAAACTACAATCAGAGAACATCTTTTAAGATGGTCACTATTTTAAAAAGAATAAGTATTGGTGAATAGGTCAAGAAATCAGAATGGATGTGCACTGTTGGGAACACGATACAGATGCCATGGAAAACAATGTGGAAGTTTTTCAAGAAATTAAAAATAGACTGCCATATAATCCAGTAATCCTACTTTTGAGAATTTATTTAAAGTAGTTAAAGTCAGGGTATCTTATTTTTTCTTTCATGTTCATTGTAGAATTATTCCCAATAGTCAAGAAATGGAATCAACCTAAATGTTCACTATTGAATAAATGAAGAAAGAAAATTTATTATATTCATATAAGGGAATATTATTCAACCTTAAAAAGGAAATTCTAGTATTTGCAACAACATAGATGGACCTGGCAGCATCATGTTAAATAAACTAATTACAAGAGGACAAACTCCACAATTCCACTTATGTGAGGTATCTAAAGTAGTCAATCCCACAGAAACGGAAAGTAAAATAGTGATTGCCAGGAGTGGGGTAGAATCAAATGGGGGGTGGCTATTTAATAGGTCTAAAGTTTAAGTTGTAAAAAAAAATAAAGTTTAAGTTGTGTAGAAAGTTCTAGAGATCTTCTGTGCATAACATTGTGCATAGTTAGCAATTGTATACTTCCAGTTTGTTAAAAGAGTAGATTGCAGGTTATGTGTGTATGTTTACTGCAATAAATATGGCACGGGTTATATTTGGCTCAATTTAAATGTTCTACATATTTAAAAACCAATGCATTTAAACCACTCACTGCCTTCCCTGAAAAGGTTTCCACCACCCAGATAATGAAAATGATGGCAGCTGTCACAAAGGCAAGGTCACAGGGAACATGCCTCTGATGACTTCCAAGAGAAGTGATCTGATTAACCATAGAGGTGGCGTGTTGTTTCATATCAATACTGTTAGCATTTGTTTATTTTAAATTTTGATGCTGAGGACTGGGCCCAGGGTTCCACATATGCTAAACAGGAGCTCTGCCACTGAACTGCACCCCATTTCTTTGTTAGTTGTTTGGTATCACACTTTTGAATGCAGTTATGCTGTCGACGGACGTGGATTTGGACGGGCAGGGAGCATTCCAGAAAGGATTTGTGTCTTCTCCTGGCGTACACGCTTACATTTCACTACCATGCTAACACACCCAAATCTGAGTCAGAAGCTTGTTCTAAGTCTGGAAAAACTGATAGTTTATTGAAGATGGATCAAGAATGAAAGCAAATACGAACATTTAATGAGACAGCTTTGTTATTCTTACAGCATAAGGCAAGCCCTGATTGACATATGGTCACTCTTTTTCCTTTATAAAAAAATTTTATTTGTGTTTATCACACAAGTATGGCATCTTTTCTGTAAATTTTAAAGAACTACAGATTTTTAAAAACCCTCAAACTTGCCTTTCATTTCACTATGCCCAAGAAAACACAGTGCAAGGACAGTTTTCCAGGCTATCTGTTTTGTTCTTTGGCACTCCTGTTCAGCAGGATACACACTTGCATAATTGAATTTTCTCATTCAATTTTACTTCCTGAAGATCCTTACATATCTATAAGGATGAAATTATTTTCATAGTGGCACCCTCTTTTTTTTTTTTTTTTGGTACCAGTTATCGAACTTGCGACCTCATGCTTGCCAGGCAGGCACTTATGCTGCTGAACTAAATCCCTGGCCCCAACACCCTCATTATTAAACAACTATAGATTTTGAGTCTTATGCCACTAGTAATAACATATATTTAAGTATATGTGTAATTGCCATTCTATATCTATCTAAATATTATATACACTTATATGTACCTATAATATATGTACACACATATATCATACATGTATGTGTACATACGTGTGTGTATATATGTTTCTTACCTGAGTATTTCCCTAGATGAATTTCTTCAATACAGAGTAACTATTCCCAGGAATTTGCATATTTTAAAAGATACTCTACTATAGGCAATGCTCTAGGAAAGCAGATTTATACCCTTTTTGGAATAAATGAGAGTGTTCAAACATAGCAGTTTTCAAAAATAATCTGGTTTGTAAATGTCTATTTGCTTTTTTGTCTCCATTTGCACAGTATAAGCTCTTTTAGGGTGGATGAATACCTGGCCACTATTGTATCCTCAGCATATAGTACCTACCCAACCCTGAGTATTTCTAATATTCGTAATTTTATATATTTGTGTTAAGAGGCACTGAGTTGTACATGTGTCAGACTTTGTAAAGCCTGGTATTCATTCCCTTGCTAATGTGTGGCAAGCACTCTCTACTTGTCAAGTACTGTGCAAGGCATTTTGTGGATATAAATTAATCTAACCCCTATACACACTCAATGAATTTACAATACTTATCATGACAAAGTTGTAAATGAATTGATTGAGGCTCAGAAAAGAAACTGTCCAAATTCACTAGGCTAATATATTTTAGATCTGAAATTTGAACACAAGCAGCTAACCTCCAGAATTCATGACTTTGTAATAACTAAGTGAAATAGCAATACTTGTATTATTTCTCAGTATTTGCAATTAAGACTTTGGAACAGGTCTGGATTTTCTGGCTTAGAGTTTCTCCCAATGTTACAGACAAATGGTGGGCAGAACTAAAATTAACAATGGATATGTGCACATGGGGGCTGGCTGAATGTCTCAATTTATATGATCATGGAGTCACTCAATATGGTCCTTCTATGAGAGCTAGTTGGGCTTCCTCACAGCATGGCAGCCTCCTTATATTTCAGACAGCTATGTAGCCCTCCAACTGTGGTGGTGGGAGACTATTTGAATGAGATTTCCAGCACAAAGGGTGCAAGAGTTTTTGTGACCAAGCCTCAGAAATCACACAGTGTCACTTCTGCCATACTCTGATCAGGACAGTTGCAAAGCACCTCCAGTTTCAAGGGAACCATTGATCTCACCTCTTCATTGCAGGAGCATCCAAGTCACAGTGTAAAATAATGTGGGATCTGAGATCTTGTTGCTATCCACTTTGAAGAATACATTCTGCTTCATAACTAAAAATGTCTTCACTTCATAAAACATGCTTTAAAATTAGTTTTTCTATAAAGCTGATCATGTATGTGCTGATTCATTCTTGTTTGTCAGGAACCCTCCCTTCTGATTGATAGAATATACTTATAAAATGACACATTGGCAGCATATATTTACAGGATGGCGGTATAATTTATGGCTCTGGAACAAAATGAACTGGCTAGCCTGTATGTAAATTGAGCCTGGGACTCCGGCCTCAGTATCCAGGGTTTTCAAATTATCTGCAAAATTTCATACTCTCTTGGCTTCTAAATGATTATCCTTATTGCACAACTGGATTTTTACTACATACAGGAATTAGAGTCAATCTTGCTGACTGCAGCAGTGCATTGGTTCCTCAGTGCAGCCACTGATGCCCAGTCAAGTGTTTGCCTCTGGCGGCAAGCCAGCAATAAAGGGCTGAGAGCAGAAGGGCAAAGGCCACTTGACCTCCTCCCCATGCAAGACGCCTGCCGTGGCAGCCCATCCTTTTTCAGCTGTGATTTTATTTACTTACCAAGGTTGATTTAGGAAGGTGTTTGGAAGGCCAAGTAGTGCCTGCTGGAGGCTGCAATCCTATTTACTTCTTTGTTATAGTTAAAAAAAAAAGGTAAAGGTCCTCAGAAGAGATATGTTTGCAGTGATTAAGTCACTCCTTGTGGCCTCAGTGATGTTTCTGGCTGTTGGTTTGTTTGTTTTATAAAGCTGGTCATTGATTTCAAAGGAGTGAAGTCAGAGGACCCTGCATTTCTGGGTAGAATAGCAACTCCAGGGGGTAAACCACCATGGCATCTCTGCTGACCTATCCCCAGTGGCCAAGGGGGGTCAGAAACCACCCCAGCACCTGGTTTAACACCTCTAGTGTCACAGATTGGCTAGAGCATTGACCCATCTATGTGAAACTGTCACTGGGATTTCGAGATGAGCTGGCAGCCAACAATAACATGTGCTGTCACTTCAGAGCACTGACTGTACAGTTAGACAGAAGAGTTTTCAAGCCCCACGCCAAATTCTGCAAAACCCCAGAAAGACCAAGTGTCTCCTCTTCCCCCAGACAAAGATTTTTAAGTCAGGGATTCACTTCAATGCTGATTGGATTTGATACTTAGAAGGATGGTTTGATTTCATTTTGAACTTTGATTCTCTTGGTTTGGACTCCCCTTAGGTAATTTTCCGGGTGGTGGAGTCAGAAGTGCTATTTCCCACCATCAGCTTCTATATACTGCTATTAGTTTTAAATTGTCAGCTTTTGTAACATGGTCTAAATTTTCCAAGGTGGGAGGGAGGCTGAACTTTCTATTGAGAATATTCTGTCAATAACATAAAGCGTTGCTTTGCCACAGTAAATAGCTGGGTGCTCCGAATTCCTCATCTTGCCACACCACCAGAGGATTCCTTCTCTCGAGGGAAAATAGAGTCTTGCTGCTTGTCTTCATTTTATTTCAAGGTACGTGCTCATATGAGTGACTAAGGTCACCTGGATTTCCTCCTCTACTGTGATACTGGCAAAGCAGATCCTAGCATGTAAGGCTATGGTTGTGATGTACAAACAAAGCAACTCAACACAGTGACTAGGAATGTCTAAGTTCTGGTGGCCTCTAGCAGGGTGTTTCTTTCTGCCCTTGGCAGAAATATTGGACAGTTGATTGCATAGCCAAGTCTTTCTGAGCTCGTGTATGATTCTTTTTATTTGAATTAAGCCATTAATCTACTTGTGCCTTTGTGGTCGTAAGTCAAGTGGCCCAGACTTGCCCAATTACAGATAAACCCCATACACACAATTATTTCTCAATTTGCCTTGGAATGCTAGAATGGACAGTCTACCCAGCACTGTGCAAAAGCACGAGAAGAGTAATTGTGTCATTTCTATTCATCTGTCAGTACAATAAATGTAGGGATATTTATATTTTACCCTTTCAGAATGCATAAATAGTTGATTCCATGCTACAAAAAGTGACTGATTTGTCAGCTTTGAGAAGCTGAATTATCTGAGTCTTTATGAATCCACAGAAGAAGATGCCAAACACAGATATGCTGCTTTTTTCTCTTCAGTGGGATGCACATTGATTTCAGTGGTCACTTCTACAGTGAAAAATAATAGTATCTGAAATATTATTTCTTCACTAACTACCAATTTGGAGTAAATTTTTGAACTGAACCTGAAAGCGAAATTGAGAATCACTAGTTTGTTTCATAGATGGACAAATGATCTCTACTACTTCCTAAATCCAGTGGTGTTAGAGGGTTTCATTTAGGCCTTTGATTATGAGACCTGAAATTCTAAATCTCTCTGTCCCTGGAAAAGGTTCATTTGAAAGCCTGAAAACTCATGCAGACAGTTGATTATATGATCTTAGTTACTTTTTCCTTGATGGGACAAAATACCTGACACCCATAGGTGAAGGACGAAAGGTTTATTTTAGTTCACAGTTTATAGAGAGTTCAGTCCATAGTTAGCTGACTCCAAGGTAGGATGGCATGGCAGAAGGGCATGCTAGAGGAGGCTTGTTCGCAAGCAGCTAGCCTTCCTTCTTCTTTCCCTTTTTATTCCATCCAGGCTACAAGCCTATTGGTTGGTGCTACCCACACCCAGGATGGGTCTTCCCTCTTCAGCAGATCCACCATCCAAACCCAGAACTGTGCTAAAGCAATTAGCAGACTAATCCAGTGTCACACACTCATGATCCAGCATCACCCATAATCCAGCCACCACCCCAAAGCTTCACCTATGGGTACTTTGGGGGAAATCTAGGAATAAGCTATAATATATGCTCTCAATAATATTTCAATTTTTAAATATAGTTAGAAAGCAACTTGCTCCCATCTCCCACAAATAAAACTTCTATACCTCACCTTACTTATACACAAGTATGAGGCAGGAAGGTCAAATAAGTCCTTCTAGCAAGTGATTATTTAGTGATAGTGTTAATAATGTTAAGAAAGAGCTTACATCCAACACAAAGGCTGCTTCATTTGTGAATTGAAGGTGAATTGTGGGTTAAGTATTCCTTTGCCACTTTTCAGACTGGACAACTAAAAATGAAGGGCTAAAATCATTGAATCTGTCTAATGATTTACTATAAGAGCAAGTGTGAAATGTATGTACTAATAAATCTTACTGCAGCTATATTTCCTATCTGAGCTAGCCAGCCAGCTTTTGAAAGCCTGAATTTTAAAAACTTTAAAAAAAAGAGTGTTATCTTTTCCAAATTTACTTATATAACATTCAGCCAAGAACATGTATATTTATTTCTTAAATTCATGTCATTACTAGAAGTCTACCTCTTTCCCTTTGACAGTAAAACAGAATGCTTATCTTTGTATTTTCATAATGAAAATTCCCCAAGCTCAGGCTACTCTGGCAGATTTACAACCTCTGAGCAGGAGAACTGACAGGCATTTTAATATGAAAGGAGATATGATGTCTTTAATGTACAGTGATGTCACTTCTAACAAGGTAGAAGCTGGCTTCTGCAGTTGCAATCACCATAACAAGTCAGAGCTGGCTGCTGCAGAGGAGACCTTTTAACCTAGAGAAAGGTCACTAATAATACAGGAAAAAAGGAACTCTGCAACTCAGGTGCGAGGGCACAGTGTGAGGTTGTGGTAACCGGCCGACTGTGGATGTGCTTTAGCTGCAGGAAGTTGAAACTAGGACTGTCTAGACCCAGCTGACCTTGAGAGGGGCAAAGGTAAGGCATGGTACTGAAAGGGTAATGATGATCCTCCAGGGAGTTTTAAAATGAAAGCCGGTTGCCTGTTGACCATCTTCTCCCTCCCCTTTATTCTACCCTGAATAGTCTCCGAAGTCCAAAGTGATATTGACAGCCACACCGTCATTAGGAGAGTGCTCAATTATTACGCTTGAAGAAATGACAGTGAGAAAATGCTAGATACTTGCTACCTTTTATTTGCAAATGAGACCTTAGAGGTTTGGTATTTGGGGTAGAAAATATTGGTTCTGGTTTTGAAAAGAGCTTTAAATTCACAGGGGTTGTTAACTAAATATCCTTGTGCTGAGCCCCTGCTTAAAATTGGAATGCAGTTCTGACTGAGCAGGAAGGATTTTTATCAAATAATCTGAGAACTGCTACCCAGCTAAGTGGCTACTGTCTGAGAAGGCTGCGAGGGCCTTCCAAAGGTCATCTCCCAGGACATCCCAAGCGCACCCTCTTCTTCATCAGAGAATGGGGCTGGGGCAAACTCTGCAAGCAAATCCCTAATTTGCAAAAGCTGGGTAGGTTCTTTCTATTTAAATAAACTTGCATTTGCTTAGCAAAACTTCTAGAAGTACAAGGGTTAACTGAACAACTTAGAAGGTTTTGCCAGCTCAGGGGATAGCGAAGCACTTAAAATTTGCCAACACGATTAAATGTACTTCTCTTTAATTAAATGTAGGCACATTTAGCCATCTACACACTCGAAATTAAGTATCAAAGATTTATCGTGTAAGGGAGCCAAACAGCAAAGGCAAGGGTCAGAATTGACCAATATCACAAAGGGCTATAATTTTTTATTATGTTATTATCTAATTAATTTTAATGCAGTGAAACAGTGGTTATGAGCTTGAGCAGGCAGTTCTGGATTACTTTGTATCGCTGCCACTGCAAGTTACATGATTTGGAAAAAGTGCCTCATTTCTTTAGGTTCAGTTTCATCATCTATAAAATGGGAATGATAACTTTACTTACCTCACGTGATTTCTGTAAGAATTAATTGAGCTACTAAATAGAAACCATTTCTGTTCTGTGGAAGCACTCAATTGTGAGCCTCTACTACTATGATCATTAAACACAGGTATAAATTCATTTTAGTGATGTGTCTCACATTATAATATCATTTATACAGAAGTATTATACAGTATTACATACAGAAGTATTATAAATGATACTTCTGTATAATGTGTATACTTCTGTATAACTGATATTATAAGACAGAAATTTTGTTTGTTTGTTTTTGTCTTTTTGAGAAAGGGTCTCTCTGTGCAGTTCAGGCTGGCCTTGGGCCCACTTTGTAGCCCCTGTTGGTCTCAAACTTGCAACGATCCTCCTGCCTCAGCCTCTTGAGTGCTGGGATTATAGGCATGAGCCACCAACACCCAGTTAAAGGTATTTTTTTCCCAAAGTCTCGCTATATAGTTTAGGCTGGCCTTGAACATGCTATATAGCCTAGACTGGTCTCAAATTTGCAATCCTTCTACTTCAGGCTCTTGAGTTCTGCAATTGCAGGTGTGCACTGCCACGCCTAACTTCACTTGTAATGATTTTAAATATATAAAATTATTCATAAGAAGTATGCAGATTATAACAGAAGTCATTCTTATTTCGTGGTTGCTCAAAAGATTATACTTCAATTTCTAAAAACAGCATTGACTCTGGCACTATGAGCTAGGCACTCTTGCCTGGTGCATTCAAAATAAAACTGTGTACAAAGCTGTGTTCATTCTTGATGATGACCCTTCCCCACGCCAGCCCTCTCACCTTCCATATAATTCCATCCTAGTGGCTCTCAAACTTTGGTACACATGTGCTAGAAGATTGTGGGAGTTCATTATATATTCAGAAAAGCAGCACATGGGCCCATGCAGCTGTCATTTTAATAGATACCTCAGTTGGTTCTGATGGAAGTGATACACGGGAGCCTAATGACACATCACAGCCCCACTGATGCCTGCTGTGCCTGTCAAGGAAGACAGGGTGAACTTCTGGAAGAATATATTGCTTTCTTTCTCTTTCTTAGTAAGACCTGAATTGCCTTTGGTTTCGATGGTATCTTCAGATCTCAAATGGGCCAAGTTAGGACTCGGGAAAAAAATAATAAGGCAGGATTTCTTAGGTCTCCTGTTTCCCAGGTTCTAAGGGAAGAGTTAAAAGATTTCTTGATGTCTCACTGGAGTAGGAAATAGGACAAAGACCTGGCTGGAGTTCTGGCACACTAGCCAAGACTGCACACACAACTAGAGCATCTTAAGTCTAGGTCCCTTTAGCTCTAAGTGTGGTGATGGGCAGAGGGAGAGATTTCAGACTCACTGGAGATATGGAAGCCAAACCATAGTGCTGGGATATAGACGACAAGGACACAATATACTATAGTGTCTCTCCAACTTCAGTGTGGCCCACTTAGGAAGAGCACAAGACCACATGGCCCTTATACCATATCAGGTTTTGCCTTTTAATCTTTCATCACCTGCACACATTTATACATGTAGAGCAAAAATTTAATGTTATTGTAGGATATTGTAAGGCATACTATAGGCAGCTTTGTAATAAAATAATGAGTCAAAACTGTTTTAGAATTTTAGTTTGTGAGTGATAAAAAATGGTCTCACATTTCAGTTTTTAGTCTGATGTGTGAGGAGTGTGGAATTCATCACTTCCTTCAACCCACAAGAAGAAAGCCTAAGCCAACGGAACCAACCAACAACTCTTCTTAGATCTGTCAGGGAGCTGAGATCCCAGGACACCCTGCTGCCCTAAAAGCCAAAGAGACAAAGGTGAATTCAGAGACTTGCAGTTGAGAATAGTGAAATGCAGAAGCATAAACCTCCACAGGAACCAGTACTGGGGAAGAAAAATCGTCGCCTGTTGGTTGGTGAATTGCCGTAGACTTAGCCTAGACAGCTTGAGAGTTGAAAATGCCAGTGTGGGGAGCTGGGGACGATCTTAGGCAACCTCCACACTCCCTGCATCCTAGAGCAGCCCTATCGGGTTCTCCCTGTGAAGATTACAAAAAGATCCCTTTGGGCCACGGATGCAGCTCATTGGTTGAGTGGGAGAACACAGGAAAGGCGCTAGGTTCAGTGACTGGCACTGCAAAGGAAAGGAAAAAGAATTTAAAGCATGGAATGAAAAAGTAATAACTTTTCAAATAAAGAAAATTGTGCTTACAGCAGGGGGAAGTTGTAGTGATTTTGCTAGATTGCAGTGTTGACCTCAAGGAAAACTAATTTTTTTTTTTTTTGTCTTTTTGAGACAAGGTCTCACAGTGCAGTTCAGGCTGCTTTTAGCTCACTTTGTAGACCATGCCGATCTCAAACATGCAACGATCCTCCTGCCTCAACCTTCTGAACGCTGGGATTACAGGCGTGTGCCACTAAGCCTGGCTAGGAAAACTAATTTTAAGAGTCTGGTAAGAGTGAGTTTTACCAGCATCCAGCTGACCTATGGAAACAGAGACCCCCAGGTCTAGCTCTTTCTCCTTTGTTTTATCCAAAAGAGAGATAAAAGTCTGAGAAACACTTGTGAAAGTCATAGCTTGGGGAGAGAGGCTCACTAAAATACCAAGGACTAATCATAGGGCTGTAGAATTCTCCTTTCCCCATATCTTCCCAACACATCAACGTGTCTCCTCTGAAATAATAATAGAAACACCTGCTCTCACCAGGCATTAAGAAAATGTCTTTTGGGAAATTCAAAGACAACTGGGAAGACAAAAGCAAGGTGATCAAAAGAAATTTCAGCCTGTAATACTACAGCTACAGGAAAAAATAAAGTTTGACTCCCATGGAGATAAACAAACTTTATATGATTTACTTAGGTCTATTTACCTAGTTCTTTTTAGTCAGGACATCATGGTCTACTGTCAAAGAGATAGAGTGAGTACCAGAACCAGACTTAGACATGGAAGGTATTTCAGAATTATCAGGCCAAGTACTTAAAGCAATTATGATTAATTTATTAAGGGTTCTAGTGGGAAAAATGTGAACAACATGATAGAACAGAGAGGTAATATAAGCATAAAGATGTAAATTCTAAGAATCAAAAGGAATTGGCACTAACAGAAATGAAGAATGCCTTTGACAGGTTTTGCCATGGACTGGACACAGCTGAAGAAAGAATCAGTAAACCAGAAGCTATGTGAACAGAAACTCCAAAACTTAAACACAGAAAGAAAACAAATACACAAAATAATGGACCAGAATACTCAAGAACTGTGGAACAATTACAGAAGGTATAACTGTTGAACATTAGTCATAGAATAAAAAAAATCAAATCCCCTGACATCATGAGACCACATGTGGGGGAATATAGCTTTTGACTTGTTCTTGACTTTCACTCATTTTTTCCCCAATTGATGGAAAATAACTTACTTGATTGGTGAATTTGGGAGAAAGATTTAAGTATCTTTAATTTGTCACTTCTTTCTCTGCCCTACAGTTCTCTACCATGCAAAAAGTGACCTGTCTCAGTTGGCAATACTATATTTTTCAACTCCTATCTCTTCCAAGTGATTAAATTTTATTTTTGTACAAAAATTCAGAAGTCCATTGTTTTTGCACATTGTTTTAGCATAAGCTCCTAGAAACAGAGTTTTACATGCTGAATTTTATTGCATCGGGGTACAATTCCGGGAAAACTGGAATGAGAGAAAATATAAATGAATGTGGGAAAAAAGGAGAATGAATATAAAATGGTGTCATACCGTAACACCAGCTACAGCAATGGAACAAAAGAAAATAACAACAAAATTCACAGCCAGTTACCGTGTCATATATGATGTGCTCACATATACCATCTCAGAAAGGTCCTTTGGTGGGTATAAGGGAGAAGAATGAGTTACTACTAGCTCATCCTCCTGCCAATTCTTTATATTTTCTCCCATTGGTCAGTCTGCCCTGTAAGGTGCTTGCTCTTTTGTATTTCTGGATTATATGACCTGACGTCCAGGGAGCTATTAATGTAACTGGAGCCCATGTCGTCAGAGTGGGTTGAGTCAGATCTTCAGTGGGTCTCATCAGCTTGTTCCTAGCTACCAAAGTGCCAATGGGTTTTGTCACAGTACTCCTCAAGGAGATAGTATCATACCCTAGGTTACACACTGAGAAACCTGAGGCAATAAAATGAAGAGCAGCCAACATTGTTCCAAACTAGATATCTTCTATTTCAGGCACATTTAGAGGGTGCTCCAGGAACTTTTACTCTTATACTCAGGGTGAATTGTATCAGCCAGCATAGTGACCTACCACCATCCCCGTCACCCCATTTCTTTTTGTGTACTGCTCTATCAGCATGAAAAGACCAAGGTAGCAAAGAGGTCATTGCAACTTCTAGTTCTGTGTTTCCTCTGAGCTTGGACCTCACTTCTGGAACCAACGCCTACAGAAGAAGCTAATTTGCAGTTTGTGAGGAGCCAATCCTGTTTCCATTGACCCTCCTTCAGCCTGACGACAAATGCTGTGGTGCTGGCCAACCATGGCAACGTTGGACGGGGCGGGGGGTGACAGCAGATCAATGGTCACATATACTCAGGATCTAATAAACAAGGCTGTCACTCTCCATGGGAGCCACACAGAGCACTGGTCAGGAACAGAGCAAATAACAGACTACAGGAAGGCAAATTCTGTGAACCGTGCCCAGATCCTTTCTTTCCCACCCATTGGTGTAGCCCCCTCCCTGTAGGTGTGAGTTAAATGAGAACCATTGATGTAAAACAACTAGGTGACAACAGATTTGAGTCACATATATAAAAATACTTTTTGTTATCTTCTGCATTAACTTGAGCCTGTATCCAAGTGTACCATTCCCATCAAATACATTTTCTATTCAACATTATGACTCATGAATCTAGTCATACTGAGCTCAGCATAGAGAAATATTCTCAAGTGGAATATCAGCTGCCTCCAGTATTCAGAGGACCAAAGTGCCCTGTGCCTCTTTCTTAGTGGCAGAGGTACAAGATGCCACCATTTATTTTAGAGGACTTGTGCTAGTGTGTCTCAGGCAGTTGACTCCTCAAATCTTCATGAATGTGTGAGACCTTGAAATTCTGTGAAATATCATATTCTGTAAAATTAATCTCCCACCCTCTGATGTGCATATGACTTAGATTTCCAGAGTTCTTGAAATCTACTGATCATGTCTGATTAGCATAATCATATCCGTACCATGGTCCAGTGTGATGTACAATATAACGGAAAGCTACTTATGGTCCCTGTGAAGTTTGTTAGCACAGAGACAAGAGCTGACATAACACTGAAGCAAGACCATACTATGTGCTTATGGCTGTGTCAGGGCCTTTGGACTTCAATAACAAAACTACCATGAATTGAGTAGATCAAACAATAATCATTTATTTTTCAAAGTTTTAGAGGATGTGAAGTTCAGGATAGAGGTACCAGTAGATTCAGTTTCAGGTAGACTTTCTTCTTGGATTGTATACTGACAGCTTCGTGCTATATCCTCACATAGTGGACAGAGAGATATCTTTGGTTTCTCATCTTACGAGGGGATAATCCCATTTATTATTTTTTATTTATTTATTTTTGTCTTTTTGAGACGGGTCTCACTATGCAGTCTGGGCTGGCCTTGAACTCATTTTGTATCCCAGGCTGGTCTCGAACTTGCAACGATCCTTCTGCCTCAACCTCACAAGTGCTGGGATTACAGGTGTGCACCACCACGCCTGGCTTATAATGCCATTTATGAGGGTCCCACCCTCATGATCTCATCATCCCCAAGTGTCCCACCTTCTGACACAGTCACTCTGGAGATTTAGATTTCAACACACAGAGTTTCACCCTGTAGCATCACTGTTGGTATAGGTGACCCACCCCGGGCCCTAAGTGCATTTTTCCTGCTGAGTACACAAAGCCCATGACCACTCTACGCAGGGCTGTGTCTGCAACGTGCAAACTTGAGGGATGAGGTAACATATCCTCCTAGGCCAATAACAGATTTAGAATAAAGTCCCTAAATTCCCCAAGCTTGATGTTGTCTCTTGTAAATTCAACCCACCAAGCCAGTCGGCATCTTCTTGAGCCACCTGTATCATTGCTCTCTTTCTGCTCAGTGGGGCTTGTGGGACATAGTGAGCCAATGCCAACGAATGTGAAGTGGTGGCTGCTACTTTTTTTTTTTTTCTGAGCAATAAAATCTTTTATGTCTGACTCAAGAATCTTCTGACTTCTGCAACATCCAGGAAACTACAGCAGGGCAACTTGTTAGCTTGCAAATAAGGTGAAACCTCAGACCCTACATAGTTCTTGACAGTCCCATAAAGGCAAACTGCTTCCTTTCTTGCTTACTGATATCTATTGAGAAGAAAATGTTTGCCAAGTCAATAGCTATTTCTCAAGTGTTAGAGGCTCAGTAGCTGTAGCAAAGAGACCACCTCTGACACCATAGTGCTGCTTTTTCTGTCTCTAGGGTACGTTCGCAGTAGTTCACTGTCATCCTCTATGATCCAGAGGATTTTGACAGAAGCCAGAAGGTTGAATCAGAAGAGAATGGCATAGGAACCCTTCTACCTTGGACGACAGGGTTAATCTTTGTAATTCTTCCAGGCTTGTGCTATGACTCCTGCAATTGGCAAGGGACGGGACAGTTTCAGGGGCTTACATATGGCCAGTGGTTCTCAGTCAGGGATGATTTGCCTTCCCAAGAGACATGGCAAAGTCTAGAAGTATGTTTAGTTGTCAAAACTAGAAGGTGTTACTGGCATCTAGTGAGTGGAGGTCAGGGAAGCTGGCAAACATCCCACAATGTCCAGGGAAGCCCCCGTAGCAAGGCTTGTCTGGCTCAAAATATTAACGTGCTGAGAGCGGAACCTTGCAACTAGGTCTTACAGCCACAATGACCCCCACTCCACAAGGCAGGGAATCAATCTGAGCATGCTCCCAGAAGCAAAGTTCATCTGTCTTGATCATACATTGGAAACCAGAGAAATAACTGCAAAGTGGGTACCCCCAAATCACTGAACATCAGTAGACAAACTTGATCTCCATAAGCCCTTAAACACTCACTTTTTCTCTTCCTTCCTCTTCCTTTTTCCTTCCTTCCTTCCTTCCTTCCTTCCTTCCTTGCTTCCTTTCTTTTTCTTTCTTTTGTACTAGGAATCAAACTCGGCACCTCGTGCTTGCCAGGCAGGTGCTGTGCCACTGAGCTACTATATCTCTGGCCAGTTTTCTCTTTCTTTCTTTCTTTCTTTCTTTCTTTCTTTCTTTCTTTCTTTCTTTCTTTCTTTCTTTCATTCTTTCTTTCTTTCTTTCTTTCTTTTTCTTCTTTCTTCCTTTCTCAGTACTGGGGATTGAAGACAATCATTTATTTTTTCATTCTTTTTTTTAAGACAGTGTCTTAAACTAAAAAGTCAATGAATTGACAAGGCTGGAGTTGAACTTGTGATTTTTCTGCCTCAGACTCCCAGAGTTCTGGGATTATGGGTAAGCACTGCTTGCCTAGCTTAAGCCTCTTCTAACCAAAGGACTGCAATGGATTTCAGGTTCCTGAAATCAGTATCACCTCACCCATTGCAGTTCATTATCTTTTAAAAGTCTAGATTGTATTCTTTCCTCAGGGTGTAGTAACCCAAGCAAATTCTTGTAGTTCCCACTGGGGAAGGACTGAAGGAATATTTAGTGTATATAGTCACAGGAGCATTGTAGGTTTTTCCTCAAAAGGATCCGGAATCTCCTTTGATCAATAAGCTCCAGGTGTGTCTTGGTTACTTTTCTCTCGTTGCTGGGACAACATACCTGACATCCAAAATGAAGGAAGGAAAGATTTATTTAGCTCACTGTTTATGGAGGTTTCAGTCCATAATCAGCTGGTTCCAAGGCAGGCTGGCATATGGCACAGGGACAGTACTTCAAGGCAGCCAGCAAAAACAGCCAGAGCAAATGGGGGAAGAGCAAACCTCTTTTCCTTCCTCATATTGTACTCAGGCCACCCCACTGCCAGGACCAGTGTAGACACAAAATCTCTTTGCCCTCCTCTTGCATAGGATGAAGCAATTTACAAAGTAAGGATCCTGGCTCTATGTTGAGTTTCTTAGTTAAACTTCTGAACTTCTCAAGTTGACACAGTGTATGAAGCATGACTTAGATCTAGAAACTCAGTGATAGAGTGTAGCATTCTCTTATGGAAGTTAATAGCAGCCCTCTGCTCAATGGCTCTTGATTTAAGTTACCAATTCTAACATCACCCTGGTCATTTTCCCGTTACTATGCATCCGTGGAAGTAGGCACCCTCACCCACAGTGCAGCTTTGCCACTCACAGTGGTAAAGAGAGCTATCTTATCTTTGGATGGTTAAGAGCTGCTACCCAGTCTCTGATAGTCAGATTCGCTTTACTACCATGGATAAAGGCCCAGTTGTGTAGTGGCATCTCCCACTGGGAAGCCTAGTCTATACAGGATGACCACCACTGAGCTCCACCAAGACGCTGGTAGCACACCCCACCCCACCCTATTTCCCATGGTACCTCCATTGCTTTGTGAAGGAGTCCTAGGAAACATAAGCAGGTGTCAGGTTTTACGAAGTGAATCCATTCTGCAGATCTGCCTCCTTCAAACTTCTGACCCCTTTCTCAAAACCATGTAGAAGTTCTAATATCTCTATCTCCCCTCACGTTAGGCCATCAGGCTGACTGGGCTTAAAGGAGCTAGTTTTAGCAGCACAGAAGGTATCCTTGTGAGACCACCAATCTCAGAATGCCAAATGAGTGTGTCCTATCAGTCCATTCTGACCTATTCAAACTCTGACTGCCTCTGAGGGTCTGAAACTCTCAATATTACTGCCAACACAATCCCTGATATAATTATTCCTTTGGTAATTGTCTACTTCTCCTCCAGTAGGATTTGCACTTCTGCCCCTAGTATTTGCCTGGAGAGTGCTGGGGAGAAGGTTGCATTTGCAGTGAGGGGAAGTGAGGGAGGGCCCTGAGGAGAAGTGGAGAGGAAGCATTGTTTTGGGAGGTGATGGGGCCTGATCCCCATGGGGAGGCTGCCTGGCAAGGAGAAGCTGTCTCTTTCTGCAGCCAAGAGGACCTGAGCTTGTCCTCACAAATATCCTCATCCCAGGTCTTAATGTTCCAGTCTTCACTGTTTGACCCAGACTTTGATACAGGACTCCCATGCATGCTGCGCAGTTTTCTAGATAGCTCTGCCACCATTATTAGCACATCCCAGGTCAATTTTGTGTACAACTGCAGGATATGAAGAACCTTGATTAAACTGCCATGGAGACACTCTGGCTTTTAGTGCATGACTTAAACTGGTGCCCAGATGCTCCAGGCCTAGTATTTTCTTTTAGCAAAGCCTCAAATACCTCAAAAACAACCACTCCTGTTCTACACTTTTGTTCCTCTCGTGATCAAGTGTGGAAGATCCTTGATTTTCCAAAGTCTATTCTCCACCTGTAATTCATCCCAGTTAACCATGCATGGGGGAGTTGGCAACTGCAAAGCCCCTCCTGGGGTTATTATCTGACTATTTTCAGATAGATGGATGCCAAATGCAAAGTCCTGCTCTCAGGGATACTTCTTGTAGTACTTTCTGAGTAAACAAGATTTAAAACAAAATTTGTGTGCTCACACTTTATTTATTGGTAGTATAATCCCAGGGAAGACAATGTCAAAGAAAGGGAAGTAGGGCAACGAAGGGAGGAAACTGGCTACAGCTTCCCAGGCAGGAAAACACAGCCAGTTGCATGATCATGATTGTATGAGAAAGCATCTATACAGACTGCTACAAAATACCTTCTAAAAAGTCTGTTAAAGAGTCTTCACTATGTAACTATTTACCCCAGCATAAAGTAGTGTAAATAACTATTTTTTGATCTTGAGAGTCAGGAATTAGGAAGGGTTTAGCCGAATGGTTCATCTCTGGCTCGGGTAGTATTGCTGTGGTGGCTGGGCTAGCGGATCCAATCCCAGGATGGCCTCTCTGCTCACATGGGGAGCCAGGTGTAAGGTGGCTGGTGGTTGGTATTGGCTCTTGGCTGGGAGCTCAGCTAGGGCTGTTTGGTACATGCAGGTGGACTCTCCACATGCCTGGGGCTTCTCCGTAATTCAGTCACCAGAGAAAGTATCTCAGGAAAAAGCATCCCAAGAGAACCAGAGTTGCAAGGCCTGTGACCAATCCTTGAAACTCCTATAGGATTCCTTCTACTATGTCTTGTTAGTCATGTGAGTCCATAAAGACCAGTGTAGATCCCCTGAGATGGCAGAACAAGACTGCTTCTCAGTGGAAGGAATGGTAGAGCATTTGCAATGATCTTTAATCTACAGACGTCCACAGCAGAGGAGGGACAGCAAATATCAACGTGATGCATTAATGAGCTGGTCATAGCGTCACAAGAAAGCAGCCAGAATTCTGAACATTTCAGTCCCCAAATAAACATATATGGGAAAACCATCTTGAATTACTTCACTGAGGCAAAAATGAAAGAAGGATTTATCTGCTACATTGTCTTGTCTTTCATTAGTCAGTGTTTGGCACATGAGGTGGCATCTCCCCTACACTTCTGGCTTGTGTCACTCAAACTTCCTTCTTCCCACGAAGCAGCTAGAGAAGCCATATCCCATGATCCCCCACACAGCCCTTCCGCTGAGTGCAGAAGCAAGCAGCAGGGTACCAAGGGTTTAGGCCCAGGTGGCCAAGCTGCTGTGGTTGAGAGTGGTAGGCCTATGTGGTCATGCCGGAGGCAGCCCTTGCCCTGGGAGTTAAGATAGTGTTGAAACTGGTGCTGGCTAACTTAGGTGACAGTGGCAGTAGAGAATATTGGTGCTCTCCACTGACTGGTGAATCTGGGAGATGCATAAATCAGGTCCGACACACACATCTAAGTTTTGTCATTCAGTCTGCTTTCATGAGTGGCAGCAGATACTTTGTATTCACCTAAGATCTCTCTTGGTTGATCTCTCTATCTCAGGGTGGGGTGGTGGTGGTGGTTGAATAACTTCTGTCACCCCTTCCCGTCTCCCTGCTGTCTGTTCTTGGAGAGGCTAACTTTAGGGACTGTATCTAATGACTGCCCTGTTTCTAGCTCCTGTTGAGTAGAACAATAAAATGCACCAAAAGTATAAAAAGATTTCCCAGGCTGGCCATGGCTTGTTAACAAAGACCACAGCTCTTACCAAGCAATTGTTTCCTACAGCAACTCTCCGTGATTCCAGAAAACGCACACTGCCTTGCCAGATAAGTTCCTGGAAGAGAGACCACTCAGTTCCGTGCCAGCCCTGGTTCTGCACCATCTCTTACAGGTTTCCTCTAAGCCCCACCTTCATAAAGAGTTCTTTTTAAAACTCTCCTTGATGACCAGATTTGAATGTGCCTTCTGTTTCCTACTAGGGCTCTAATAAATACAGGTAGTGGCATAACTGTGACTGTCATCTTTAGATCTCCAAAACTAAGCCCTAATAATTGTTAGTCATATGAAAAAACCAAAATTTATATTATCGGTTCATTGTTCTCCTATAAGTAGAAAACAGAAAACTTCATTTTTAAGTCAGTTTGAGGCTTGTCTGAATTACCCCCAGGGCTCAACTCGGCAGTTCTGGGGCTAGTACAAAACGCCAGTGCAGGGGTATTCTCACGGGACACAGATGGAGATCTTATGCCCTACCATCTGCCAGGGAAAGCCTGGAAGTAAAGAGGTGATGAAAAGAGCTAATTAACTCTTTTGGGGGGAAATTAAACAAATCCCAACATTGATTTTATTAAGGCAAAAGGAACATTACTAAGTGGCAAGCTTCCATGAACACTTTTATCGGAATATAATTCAACCAACTATAACTCTAGAGGTGGACAGTCCAGTATGCTAGCTATTAGCCATGTGTGGCTAGTTACATTTGAATTAATTAAAAGTGGGTGGAATTATACATTCAGCTCCTCAGTCACACCAGTCACACTGTAAATGCTCAGTGGCTGTAACGTGGCCAGTGGTCACAGTGTTGGACAGATATTCAGAGAAATTCCTTCTTTATGGAACATTCTACTGCTCCAAGAAAGACAGTTCTCTCTGCATTTCTCTATCTTGTACTGTTTAAACTATAATATTTATTGGTAACACCAAGGTGTCTGATGCCAGAGTACTATATGAAATATGATTGCATTATATCAGGAGCAAAAGAATTTTTCTATACTATGATCATTTAGAGGAGAAAAGATTTTATAATTTATTTCATGAATTCTTTTTTTAGCTGAGATTTCTTTTTGTAAACTGTTTTGTATACTTTTGAAATGATAATTTTAAGCTTTGTTAAGTTTATTAAAGAAAACAGTGACATAGGAAATTATTCAATGTTATTTAAATACATTTTTCTCAGATTTTAGACTTAGCATTATGAGAACTTAAATTGATTTTAAAATTAACACTTGGGTAAAGATAAAGTCCTAAAAGCATGTATAATGTATTAAAATTACTTTAGCATATTTAAAAGAAAAGTGCTTTTGAAATTTAAAAAAAAAAAGCCAGAAAATGATTAAGGTATTTTGTCTGCCTCCTCCAAGGAAATAAAGAATAAGTAACATCAGGGAGGCTGAGGCAGTAGGATCGCAAGCCCAAGTCCAGCCTGGGCAACTTAAAAGAGCCTGTCTCAAGAAAACAGTGAGATGTAGCTTGGTACAAAGACCCTAAGTTTGGTCCCTAGTACCCCAGTACCACCACAACAAAAAAATTTAGAGGTTTACACTTGCAATTTTATTTATAGGCAATGAGAAATATAATCATCAGGCATCCTAGCCATAATATCACTGTAAAATAAAGGGGGAAAGTCTATACCAAGTTGACAAAATCTCTAGGATATTAGAATGGGTTGGTTTATAAATAAATCAAAATAAATAGTAAGCTTAGATTAAAGCAAAGTCTTTAAATTACTTTTGCATGCGTCTCAGTGTGCATCTTTTACACATTTGAGACTAAATTACTTTCCAACTTTTCACTTTTGAGCCAGAGGAGCTGGGGTTTTCTTAGACGGGCTGTCATCGGGGTTGGGTTGTGCTACCTCCCCCTGGAAAACAGGTTAAATGCCAGACCACATGGCTGAACGCTGACAGGGTGCTATTGACTGTCTAAAATCGACATGCTGTTTTTCTGGAAGAAAAACAAAACTGAGGGACATAGTAAAGAGGTAAATTGAGGTCATCTTTGGCAAAGCAGACTAAGACTGGCTACTAAGATTTTTTTTTCGAAGATTTTTTAAAATCACACTTTTATTATGGAAATAATTCATATTCACCACAGGCATGTTAGCAAACACAATGAACCAGCTAGGATAATATGAAAATGACAAAATCACTCTCCCTGGAGGTAAACGCTACTAATTATTTAGGATAGTCTGCTGGGTTTTTGTTTCCTTGCATAAGCGTCCCACCACTTGAAGAGACACATGTGAAAGACTTAAGTTAAAATAGTATTTTAAATACTGTTTTTAAAACATGTTCAAAATATTAAAACCTCTTGTATCATTAAGCAGTGTTTAAAACGCAATTTTTTATAGCACCTGCCTGGCAAGTGCAAGGTCCTGAGTTTGATTCCCAGTACGCGCACGCATGCACGCACACACACACACACACACACACACGAGTAATTTTTAAAAAAAGAACAGACAGAATTGTTCCCAGTTTCCTGACTTGTAGGGAAATTCCATGTCACTATGGTGTGAAGTATCCCATTTCCCTAACTCAGTAAAAAGCCTGATTCAGACCATTTGATTTCATGAGTCCCCAAACAGCCAGTTCTCAATCTCTGCAGTCAAAAATATATAACTAAAAAGCAATTAGACATCAATTAATATCCTGTACTTTTTATGCTCCACAACCTTCTTTTTTAAAAAATTCTTTCAGTG
Source organism: Dolichotis patagonum (assembly GCA_004027295.1). Classification (NCBI taxonomy): domain Eukaryota; kingdom Metazoa; phylum Chordata; class Mammalia; order Rodentia; family Caviidae; genus Dolichotis; species Dolichotis patagonum. The sequence continues at coordinate 17,454 of PVJX010000996.1, read as the reverse complement.
CCTTTCCAAATCCGAGAGTCACAGTCGTATCTCTATAAGAAAGCACAGAACATTTTCTTTAAATTTTCAGAAAACCAAGAAAACTTTATCCCCTCATCCTATTTGACCATGGAACCCCATCCCAGGTGAGAGTTGTCAGTTGTCTACAGATGACACAGTGGCGCTGAGCACGGGAGTGGCACCATCATTTAGTGCTGCAGGAGGCCGTGGAGGGAAGGAGGCCCCTGGAAGAAACGCAGCAGTAGGAGGGTTATTGTTCCACATAAAGGAAAAATGGTGGGGCAGGGCTAAGGCAGGAGCGGCGTGAATAGAGAAGAAGAAGCAGATTAGACTCATTTGAAAAGGTCAGTTCATCACATCTAGGTACATTGTAGTAATGAGAGGGAAGAAAGAGTCTGCACAACCTTCAGGTCCTTTCCTCAGACAACAAAAGTACAAGCAAGTGATAGGAACCATGAGAGAAAAGGAGATCAGAGGAGAATCAGCTGTGGCTGAGGCAAGATGATACCAGCTTTGATCACACTAGATGTGAATGGCCATGGGGTACTTTGATGTAACTGACATTGAGTAGCTGGAAACACCGTTCTAAAGCTTAAAATAGGGACCTAGATTCATAATATAGATTTAGGATACTGCATGCCACCAAAAAACTGTTCTCTGTACTTCGGGTCTTCACAATGCCTCTGGTTTGGTAATGTTTCCTGCGATCTCCAAGAATGAGACATGCATAGCTGGCACTTCTCAAACCCACTTGAACATGGTACCTAGCGCTCTTTGGAACTTCACTTTGGAAACATTGGTAGGTTGGTGTTGCTGAAGGTTGACTGTGAATGTGATCTCTGAAGAAATAACACTGAGGATGAAATTTTGGAGAATTTAGGTATGTCATGTCCAAAAGCATTAGGGAATGTGAACAGAGTCTTTAATTCCTCTGCATTTTAATTATCTATATGATAAAAAATTTGCTGTTGTTTTACTTCCCCAGAATCAAATAAAATAAAATCTTAAGCTTCACAAGTCACCCAGATATACTAGGTAGGTGTGTTCATGAATCTGTCTTCATTTGTGTATTTACCAAACTCATTTTAACTCTAAAAATTATACCTCCAAACTCAGAGATACGTTGGAAAATACTGACATGTTTCAAAGGTTCGTGCAATGGAAAAAGAGTATGGAAGACATGGGGAGACAAACAGTCAGTGCAGAGGTTCTGCTTAGAAGCTACAAAGGTGAACTTTGGGTCAACTTGGCTAGGTTATTCTGGCCCAGACAACCAGTCTAGGTGTGGCTGTCAAGGTATTTTGTAGGTATGGGTAGCACTTACGATTACTTGACTTTTGGTTAAGGAGATTACCCTTGATAACATGGGTGGGTCTTATTCAATCAGTTGAGGGCCATCAGAGTCAAGACTGAGGTTTCCTGAAGAAGAGAGAGAAAGACAGAGACAGAGATAGAGAGAGAGACTTGCAGTGATAACAAACACCCATCTGCAGCATACGTGCCACAGGTTTGCCACCACTGCAGACTGTCACATAGAAGGCTGACTTTCAGTCCTTCAGATTTCAGACTTGCCAGCCCCTACAATCCCACAAACCCTTAAAATGAACAAGTCCAGCTCTTTTTCCAGCCTCTTTCTCTGCCCTTACCCTGGTTGATATAGAAGCTAGTGAGAACATTTCAAGCAGAAGGTCCTGCCTAGCTCTGTCCGTGCTGGAGAGAGTCAAGTTGGACAGAGCGACAGAAATACCAACAATGGAGTGGACTATTAAAGTCTCCATAAAGTACTAACATCTTTTTTTTTTTTTTTTGAGGTGCAGTCCATGAAACCCAGAGCTGCACAGAGACTGGACAGGTGCTGTACCACTGAGGTAATCCATAGCGCACTAACATTCCACTGAGTATTCTGGTTTTTGAGAAGCGTGACAAGCCACCATCATCACCTCCCCACAGTGGTCATTGTCATAGGGTTGTCACAGTGGTCTTGTTTATAGGGTTGCGAGTTGAAAGGTTGAGTTCTTCTTCAGGTATGAGTTCTTGGCCAATTTTATTCTTCCTTGTAGACCTGAAAACTCCTTGTCCTGAAGTCCAGGACATCAAAAAAGTTAACCTGAATTATCTTTGACTCTGTCTTCTTTTTTTTATCACCTATAACTAGATGCAGAGCATAGCCATACCTTGCCTCTTACCTAAATCTGTTTTGTTTTGGTTTTTCTTTCCTGTTCTTATTGATATCACCATTGCCCAGACCTTTCCCCTGTCATCTCAGGAGCTTTGAAGATAACTAGGCCTTGGGGTTGGTAGCAGAACATAAGCAGTGGGTGATTGAAGAGCCACCTGGAGAACCGTTCCAGGTTAACTGCAGGGACAATCATCAGATACAAGGTTACTGTCCCTCTCCCCCAAGTTCCACTTCAGCATCAGATTGTACCCAAGTCCTCAAGATGTACTGGAAGACAGGAAGGGCTTTTTCCACAATCCTTCTGGGACTCCAGAAATCCAAAGAAGAGCTCAGCTTTGGAAAAATCCAGACAAATAATGTAATAGCAACAGTGAAGGATTCCGTCTTCTTTATTACAGAGTACGAAAGCTCAGGTTATGAGAATTCCAGGCAGTGGTGTGCTGGTAAATATTCAATAACCATCTCTCTGAAAAACAGTAAATCTCTAATGTGTAGCCCTGGCTGATTTTCCTGGTGTAAACATCCAACACTGTCAATTTCAAGCTACCAGTGTGATGTCAGTCAACACAGAACTGGAAATGGAAGGATGAGAGAGCATCCTTGTGTAAGATTTCCCCTATCTAGACATAAGAAATGTAAACAACCCTAAGAACATAGATCATGGTGAAATAATTAGAATGTGATGACTTTTATTTTTAATATAATTTATGGGTAGTTTATATCCTTCAGTTTTTAACCATGCTGGTATTTAACAAACACTGGCAAAATTGCTGAGTAGATACCAGGAGGCTGCCACCAGCCCGTGCAAGCAAACTCAGCCACACACCACTGACCCAGAGCTCCAGGGGTGCACACTTGCGACATCACCACAGCTGTGGCTCTGGCGACTCCCCTGCACATGGTTTACTTTGGCTAATGCTCACTGGGGAAACCGAGAAGACGTCTCAGCAAGATCAGGTGCAACAAGCCAGCAGGTGGCATTTATTTCTGTGCACGAGGGCTTCTTTTTCTCTGAGGAGGTAATAGCAGAATGGGACATGGGAAGTCATCTTATATTTCTTCAGCCATTCCTCTTTTTTTTTTTTTTTTTTTTTTTTTTGGTACCAGGGATCGAACTCACGACCTCACGCTTGCCAGGAAGGTGCTTAAGCCACTGAGCTAAATCCCCGGCCCGCCATTCCTCTTTTTTAAAAAATCAATTTTCCCTTTATTGTAATATTTTTGCTGACCCAAAATGCTTACTGAACTTTGTTCAAGTCTCCTAAACTCCTTTGGCTGTAGTTGCTTTATTTTTATAACTTGCCATCTTATTTTTCCAAAATAGTTTTTAGCTTTGTATTTGTTCCCTAGTTAAGAAAGCAATCGTGGGAAATGTGAAGATATGGTTAAATACAAAAGATACAAAACAAACCTTCCCATGGAAGGAGAAAGCACTCTGAACAATACCCAGGTAGCTCCAGGGTGGCCACCTGCCCTTGCCTCATCACTCACAACTTTTGTCCCCCTCTGAGAACCGTTCTTGAAAGAGTAACCTGCATTTGCTTCTTTTTTTCTCAGCCAGGGCAAAACTTCATAACTTGTACTCCTTTATAAATTACTCAAATTAATGGGCGGTTATCTTTTCCATTGAATTCCTACATTCTACCTATTTCTGCTGCTCTCTTAGCCTCTTACCTGATTTAAGGCCTTTATCCACAAGTGTGTGTGGGGAGATTGTTGGGAAAAGGCAACTCTGGTATTTCACAGTAGTGTTTCTTTTCTACAGCTACCAGAACCATGTATTCCAGGTCCTCACAGCAGCACATAAAGAGAGCTCTGCTCTCTGTCTGTGATCATTCCTATCTCACTGCCAGAGCAGCTTACGGTCCTGAGTAGGAAGAGTGCCCCACACTTCTCATGGAGCCATTCTGTGCTTCATAATACCCACATTTATATCCTCTGCTTATACAAGAGAAATTTTCACCTTAATAGAAGAATCCCAGGCCCACACAAGCCTATAATGGCTTACTAATTTTTTTCCTAAAAAAGAAAAAGAATACAGTGAAAACAATGCATGGCGATGAAAGATTTCCAAGGCGACAGTTCCCTGGATGAAACATGAGGTCCTGCTTTGTAGCGCTGTCCAGAGGGACAGCTCTTCATGGACATGCTGTGTCACTTGCTTCAGTCTGATCCAGGGCTGGACTGGCACATTGCCTTGTTGAAATTGGCATTGCACCTTGTTTAAGTGGGCACGCTGCCATCCTAATTGATGGGTATGATTGTAGACATGCTAGAGGACCAGCATGCACATCAGATCTGGGTGGGAGATGGGTTTCAGCCCAGAAATATCAAAATGGTCCATTGTGCTAACTGTGTGCCAGGGCCAAAGAGAGAACGGTATCAATGTCACTGCTATAGTTCAGAGTTGGATTTATTTTTAAATGCCCCAAATAGCTGGAAAAAATAAGGTAGAGCCTGAGAAAGAGCAGGGAGGGACAAGGTTATCGACTTTCAAAGAAATAGATGATACCTTCCAACTAACGCACAAGAAGATTGTTCATCCAAGCATTGCCTTGATGTGAGTGACTACCTCCCTGTGTACACTGGCAGATACAGAAATCAGAGCTGCTGCATGGTGGGCTCCCCATACAGTCACAGTGGGGACCATTGCATGTGGATGGATATATTGCTCTCTGCTTCAGAAAGGTCTCTTTCTGCTTGTTTCATGTCCTAGTGCACTGCAGGATCAGCCAGCTCAGGGCCAAATGCACCCAACACCCATCACCCAAGAGCATAAACATCATCCTGTATCCTTTTGTCAACTACATTTTTTGGATTGGAAGAGTCCCCACATTGGAAAAACAGCTCAGCAACAGCCCAATTTGAAGAGAGAAATTTGACAAGATATGAATAAGGAAATGTTCTGAACATACGTTAGTGCCAACTAACCCAGGTACTGATTGATGACTCTGTATTCTGAGTGGTTTCCTTCACAATTCTCACAGTATGAGAGAAGAGAAAGAAGTTAATTGTATTGCATTCTCTGAAAGGCAAGCAAAATCATTTGAGTTTAATGGCTCTACTTCTTCTGGATGTATTCTAAACTTCTTGCATAGAAACATGCATCTCATTCCAGGTAGTGTTCATGGCTGGCAGTGATCATCTCAAACAACCTGGTGATAAATGGCTCAGGAGAAAAATTTGTTAAAAGATTTCAACACTCAATAACAGACATATTGGCCTATCATAATACAGGACCAGGAAAATGACAATCGCATCAAAAATTGGTGGAGATAAAATTTGCACATCAATATAGCCATATGTCTTAGCATAACACACAAGACTGAAATATAAAGAAGGGTGGGTTGAAGTTCAAGAAAGTAAAAATTCACTGTCAGATAGGTGTGGTGGTGCCCTCTTGTAATCCCAGCACTTGGAAGGCTGAGGCATGAGGATCACCGTGAGTTCAAGGCCAGCTTCCGCTGCATAGTGAGTTCAAGATCAGCCTGAACTGCATAGTGAGACTCTGTCTTGAAAAACCAAATTAAACAAGAATTCACTCTATGAATTGTCCTGTTATTATTTAAATTGATTGACAACACTGCAATACTGACTCATCCAATTAGGTTCCTTCTGCATTTTTTTTTTTGAGGTTCAATTTTTTATTCATCCATATTTTTTTATTTTATTTTTTTTTATGTAAAAGAGAATAAAACAAAAGGGGGCAGTGCAGAGCAAGTCAGAAGAGGACAACATAGGCAACACAGTACTTTACATTAAGTCAACTGGACATCAACAGTATCTAACACCATATCACTTACTCTGCTATGGTTGAGCATAGTTTCAATTACAATAATATCAAACATAACACAATAGTATAAAGCCATGCATATAGTGAAAGAATTCCAGGGCTTTCTGAACTGAATAACAGAAAATGATCAATGGGTATTATAATATCTCATTTTTGATAAAAAAGAAAAAAATTTGTTTGAACTATCACACATATTCAAATTCCAACAAGACACAATGTGGTAGATAGAACCAATGATAATAGAACAAAAAAAAAGCATGGTAGGACTTCTAAGAAGGATAATATTAAATCAGCAATAGCTGTCATAATGTTTTCTTCAAAACAGCTGTTCATATCATCACGTATGATATAGTCAAACAAAACAGGATAACATCATTCCAACTGATGATTTAAAACTTTGAAAGACTTCGAAGCTATGAGATGGACCATCCTTCTGCATTTGAACTGGCTCTCTTTAATCATAGAATTATAAGAAGCTATTGCTTTCACCTCAATTTTAAATAATTTCTTCCTTTATATTTACAAAACTGCTTCATAGTTTTCTAATACTTGAGTCATAAAGTCTAGATAAGACACTACATAGTGGTCAAAGTCAAAGTAATCATGTTTTGTTGCTTTTAGTTTTTCCCTATTTTTAAAAATTTGTTTTATTTGTTTCATTGGTATAGAATTTTTTAAAAGTCAATCCAAAAGAAACAGAATCTGGGTGGGGTAGTAGGAACTAACCCAGAAAAATTAGTTTCAGCTAAATCAAAATTATTGGAAATAAAATTATTTTCCTTGTACCTAAGACCTCCATTATTTAGTTTAAGCCAATGGAAAGCAGTGATTCAAGAATAAAAGTAAAAATAAAATCCTTTATATTATACTTGAGACAGTATGAGAGAAGAGAGAGAAGTTAATTGTATTGCATTCTCTGAAAGGCAAGCAAAATCATTTGAGTTTAATGGCTCTACTTCTTCTGGATGTATTCTAAACTTCTTGCATAGAAACATGCATCTCATTCCAGGTAGTGTTCATTAGCATGACTTCTGCATATAAATATTTTCTTATCTTGGATGTAAATCTCATACATTTTGATCAGTCTGATCAACTTTCTAAACTGTCACTCTGTACCACTTCATACAAATAGCCCTCTTCATAAGGAGCTTTGAAAAGTTCCACATTGGTGGGAGTAACATGTAAATTCTTCAAGCATTTTCTCTTTATGGCTGTTGAAAGGCCAGAGGAAAGAAACAGGTAATTATCCTCATATAATCTTTTAATTTGTCCTGGCTAGTAACCTTTAAAATTTGAGTTCTACAATTACTTCTAACATTCACACTACCCAGCCTTTCCTTTCACCATGTCTGCTTCAGAAACAGTGGTGGTACCTGATTGATGACTCTGTATTCTGAGTGGTTTCCTTCACAATTCTGATCTCTCATACATTCAGCAACCAGTTTCGCATGCAAAGGCACCATTCTCCGTGATGCCCATGGCTCCCAGCAGTCATCCCTGTATTTTCCAAGCATGCCTCATTGACGCAGTGGTTTCTGTTACTCATGAGTTTTCTTCTTGTATTTCCCGAACTTGGCTCAGTGCATTTGCAGATCAGGCTGCCACCCGTTGGCATTTGTGTTCCACATAGTATCTGAAATACTTTGAGTGAGGCTTTGATACTTGAGGACCCCCCAACCCCAACCCAAAGTTATTTCCTCTCTATATTGGTCTCCTATGGATGTTTGGGTAAAGTACTGCAAATGAAGGAGCTTACAAGGGCAGAAATATGTTGTCTCCAGTTTGTGGGATAGAAGTCCAAAATCAGGGTGTCAGTGGCACCACTTTTCCACTGTAACCCATAGAGGAGGATCTTTCCTTGTTGGTTATTGGGTCCTGACCTAGATCCCTGATCTCCCAAGTGAGTGTACAGTGGAGGTTAAATAAAAAGAGACAATTGTATGATTTTTAGGGCTCCAGGAGAGTCAAAACCCTCTAGTTAAGCTCACAGCTCTGAGGACTAAGACTAAAACTTCTCTGGATCAGCCCACTTTACTAGCATCAACAGCAAGGGGCGGAGAAACTGAGGAAAGTGCAGGCAATGAGCAGGACCTTGGGAGTCACTTCAAAGACTTCTCCAAATAGTAAATTATGCCAATTTAGGAGAACTGTCCTATCTCCATTTGACATTTAAGGTAGGCTTGATACTGCATGAGTAATTTCTGCAGCTGTAGTCTCTATCTTGTTAATTGGGGTTGAAGCCAACTGTCCACAGCTATGGCCTCATCTTCCCCTTTGAGGTATCTCTGGCTTCATAGGCCACTACAGGCCTCAGCCAGGACCAGTGATTCATAGAGGTTCACTTACTATGAATCAACTCCCATTGCCAGGCAAGGGGCTGAAGCCTAGGACAGACTCACAGATAAACATAGAGAGCCAATTAGTAAAATTTAAATCCTGCTCAGAGCCATTTCGTAGTGGGCTCCAACAGTTGGTTCCAGTTCTGGGAGCTTCAGACATACCTTGGCTTTTGTTGGCATAGCTGCAGTCTTTACATGGTGCTCTCCTGATTTATCTCCACATAACCTTCTCCCTGTGATGTCTGTGTCTGGGTCTAAATGCTTCTCTTTTTATAGTAGTTATATTGGATCATTTAATCACCAGTATCTGTAAAGACCCTCTTACTAAATAAGGTCGCATGTTCAGAGCTCTGGGTTCTTGCAATCAGCATTGCTAATGAAAAGAAAAAGGAAGAAAGCCAGAGAAGAGCACTCATAGGGAGAAGAGGAATGGTCAAGTGAGAACATCTGGAGGTGGGAGAACGTGGTACATCCTGAAAACTGTCCACTAAGCACTACAGATTGAAGGCAGCCTGGACAGTGTGCACAGATGTGGTGAGAAGTGAAAGAAGCCATCAGATGGGGGGGGGGGTCCTGTACTTGCAGGACATTGGAGGCTCTGAGGACGTGACTTTAGGTGCAGTGGGAAATTATTCCACTTAGGAACACACAATATGATTTAGGATTTTCAAAAGCCTACTCCATCTTGCATGGAAAACAGATTAGAGAACAGGGCAGCAGTGAATTGAGAGTGGCTGATTAGAATAGGATCATTATTGTTCAGGTGAAGGCTTAGATTAGGCTGGGGTCAGCATTGAAAGGGAGCCAGGAGAAACTGATTCAGAGACTTTTGGAAAAGAGAACATGCGGGATCTGCTACTGGAGTGGATGTCAGATGACAGTGAGAGAAGGGAACATTTCATATGACTGAGTATCACCCAGTTTTCCCCCACCCCGCATCTGACAGGATTGGCCTGTGTGCAGTAGCCATCCGCTGGGCTACAGTTCAGGCACTGGCTACTCACTTATCTGGTCCCACCTTGAATTTCCTGGTCATGAGCCAGAAATCCAGAAAGCCCTTGAATGGCTGGGTCTCAGCTGCTGCCACCTGCTGATGTGAAGTAGGGGCCCTGCCTGGACCTTGGTCTTCTATCTTGGCTTTAAGGTCGGAACTGATTTTGCTATTTTGGCTTAATTCCCCTCAGCCCTCACCACAAAGAACCTCAGCTTTCTCTGCTTTCATGCCCAGTTTTGGTTGAAGCCTCCAACTGTGTTTTTGACCCTGAAACACTGACAAATTATTTTTCATCACAGTGCCCAGGTTGACAGTGCTACTTATTGTGAAAGACAGATGATGAGGCATGACTTCCAGAGGACAGAGTCGTGTGATGTTCAGCAGGGGTCAGATGTCAGATGTCAGTCCTTTTTAGGCAGTCAAGGAGGACTTATGCCATAGACCTAGGTAGGGCAGGAAGAATCTCACGAACACTCCATGGACTTCTTACCACTTCCCCTGTGCATATAGGAAGACAGGCTAAGAAGGATGATGGTATTTTAGAGTAGGGTATCTCTGGCCAATTTAGAAACAGGTTTAGGGGCGGGGGATTTAGCTCAGCGGCATAAGCGCCTGCCTTGCAAGCAGGCAGTCGTGAGTTCGATCCCTGGTACCAATAAAAAAAAAAACTGTATTACTTAGAAACAGGTTTAGAGGAAGAGGATGGGGTTTTGTTCTCATGGTCACTCAGAACTGATATGAGATCAGTGACTGTTTCTTGAAAGAATAATCTCTTAATAAAATGATAGCCATCCAGGGTGAACACACATGTCTTCAGTTAAAGTAGTTACCACTTCCTGACTTGGTTAAGGATAAATAGTCTTTTCACTGAAGTAGACTCCTTATTTCAGTGAAACAATGGTTATGAAGAGTATAGATATATGGCCACTAAATGAGGCATTATTTGAGTAGCTACCATAAGCAGAAACTTTACACATACGGTATGTGATTCTGGTTCCTCCTGTAAGATAAACTGCTTGTCTCCTTCTCCTGGCATTTCCTCTCTGTGTTAATCAGTTTTTTGTCAGTATGACAAAATGAAGGAAATAAAAAGGAAAGATTGATCTTGGCTTGTGATTTTAGGGTTTCAGTCCATGGTTGGCTGGCTCCATTGTTTCTATGCCTGTGGTGAAGCAGTGCATCATGGCAGAGGGTTATGATGGGTCATCGTGGGTCATCTCATGGTAGACAAAAGACAGAGAGGGGGATTAGGGAGCCAAATATATACTTTGAAGGCACACTGGTACCCTTGGGTGGGGAAGAAAGTTTCCACACATTAGCTTTTGGAGGACAAGAGCCAAACTATTGCACTGCCCTTACTCTTAGGAAATGCTGCTTCTCCCTAGTTTGAATGATGTGGGTTAAGAATCCTTTCTAAGATGTAGGACTTGGAAGAGAGAGAGAGCATAAGGCAGGTGCTTTCTGGAGGTAGAAAATTCAAGGTAAGAGACAAATTGCAGAGTAAGCTGGCCTATCAGAGAACCAGTGAAAGGCAGGAAAAGCCCTCATAATTTGGATTTTACTACTTCCAATGAGATTCCACATAAGTTTTCTTTGGTAAGTAACTTCACTATATATTGAAATCCAGAGTTCCAGTGCAAGTCTATTGTCTCATTTTACAAATACAGAAACTAAGTCTTGGAGAAGTAATAGTTTGGGTGATGTCTTCACATTGCCAGTGAGTGGAGGAGCCAAAATTTACATTTGAGTCATGGAGACAAGACAAAAAAAAATCCCATTTCACAGCCTCTGCAAACTACTAGGAGTAAAATCCAGTTATGTGCTATTTCCATAAAACATAGTAAAGCAAAGAGCAATTGGTTGAGCACAAAAATTAGACAAAGATATATCAGCCAAATGTAAGCAAATAACATATAAGAAATTGTTATGAGTTTTAATGCAAAAACCATTAGATAGTACAGTGAGATATTTTATACTGATCTTAAAATACTATAAACAAAGAAGATATAATAGCCAAAAATTAATTTATCCCAAACAACAGTGATCAAAAAGTATAAAAATTGTCAAAATCACAGTGTTAGTAAGAAATTCATAACTCTCAAAACTTGGCAGGTCAAATTGTCAGAAATGAATAATATTATAAAGAATTTAAATCACAAATAATTAACAAGTTAGCCAAAATACAGAAATTAAACATTCTCTCCAAATCTCCATGGAACATTTGAAATTTTTACTATGTATTAGGCTATAAAGAAAATCTCAGTAAGCTCCAAATATTGCATACAGTCACATTCTCTGATCATTATGCAAGAAAATTAAATGTTAAGAATAAAATATAGCCCAAATAAGTCTCTACATGGAGGAAAAGACGATTTTAATAAATTTTAAAAAATACTAGTCAGAATGAAGTATACATCTACACAGATTATAAAATGTTTATAAAAATTCTAATTTTATATATTTGAAAGATTACTCATCTACATGATATTAAATACATAAATAAGTATCCTGGAAAGTGTACAAGAAACTGTTGACATTAGCTATGTCAAGGTAAGTGTCAGAGGCAGGAACAGGAATATTACAGGGAATTTAAATAACACAATTAAATAACCCCCCAATAAATGAAATTTCCAAATCCCTATTGAATATTTTTAAAGGTATATAACAAACCATAAAGAAATTTTTAACAAATTCTACATATTTTATACTGTTTGAATTTTCCTCCCATCCAAAGAAATGTAAGGTAAGGGGCATGTTATAATGTTTAAAATAACCACTAGGGCAAAAATATAAATCCTCCAAGTTAATTTAAGAGCCACACACAGGGGCTGGGGATTTAGCTCAGTGGCATAAGCGCCTGCCTTGCAAGCAGGCAGTCGTGAGTTCGATCCCTGGTACCGATAAAAAAAAAAAAAAAAAAAAAAAGAGCCACACACAAAGAAACAATGATAATTCAAATATGGGAAATATTTTTAAAGTCATAAAATTAGAAAGCATATATTTTTTTAAATGATGGTTACGATAAATGAGTTAAATCCAACTACTAATGAAAAAGTTTGTAAAGTTAAATTTAAAGAGTACATTTTGGAGGCAGGTCCATGCGAGGTGAGTCCCAGTGCTACAGCGCTGGCTCGGGGACTCCCAGCGGTTGAGTTGCTATCCAGCTCCCTAGGACAGGGGTCTGAGCCCCAGAGGTTCCATGGGCCTCAGTACACCACGCCCAGCTTCCATCTTTCAATTCAGCAAGCCAAGAATCTGCAGGGGAGTCAGGATGGTGCAAGATGAGTCCCAGTGTTCCAGCACTGGCCTGGGGAGTTTGAGACCTGTGCTCTCAGCAATTGAGTTCCTATCCAGCTCCCTAGGACACTGGGCTGGGCCCCAGAGGTCCCACAGGCCTCAGTGCACCATGCCCAGTGGCCTTCTTTCAGTTTGGGAGGCTGAGACCATGCAGGGGACTCTCAGCCCTGTGGCACTGGATCAGGGAGAGTTTGAGACCAGTGCTCACAGCAGTTGAGTTCCCGCCCAACTCCCTGAAACACTGGACTGGGCTTGGGAGATCCTGCAGGCCTGATCTTGCCAAGCTCAGTGACCTTCATTCAGTCCCAGGAGCTGAGGGCACAGGAGGTGATTTCCAGCACACCCAGGGGAAGCTTTGTAACGCCACTCAAACCAAGGAAATAAAGAAAAATGACAAAAGGAAAGACCAAAAGGCAGGCTCAAATCACCAGCCCAGCCCAAGAAAGCCTGGGAGCCATTTACATAGAAGAAAATAGAAGCCATACACCTGAAATGATATCAACTGAAATAAAGAAGCAACTAGGGGAAACTATGGAGAAATTAAATTGGAAATAATTGCCCAGGTAAAAGAAGAAATGATAAAAGTAGTGAAAGAAATAATGAACACATCTGGTAAAGACACAGCTAAAAAATTAGAGGAACAAAGCAAACAGATAGAATCCCTGAATGAACACTATAAGAAACAAACAGAATACATAAAGCAGATTCAAAGAGATATATAGGAAATCAAAAATTCTATTGAAAGCTGTGAAAACCACCTCAATGAAACTGAAGATAGAATTTCAGACCTCGAAGATAAGATCACAGCTAGTGAACAGGAAAGGAAAGATCTTTTAAAAATAACAAGGAATCAAGAAATAAAAATTCAACAGCTGCAAGATGATGCAAAGAAAAACAACATAAGATTAATATGGATAAATGAAAAAGAAGGGGATAGCCCAAATGATATCAAGAGGCTATTTACAGAAGTAATAGCTGAAAACTTCCCAAACATGAGAATGGAAACTGACATATGGATTAGTGAAGCATATAGAACTCCAAATAGCCATAACCAAAATAAAACTACACCCAGACACATAATAATCACCATCCCAGAAATCCACCATAAGAGCAAAATACTAAAAGCTGTTAGAGAGAAAAGACAGATCACCTATAAAGGAAAACCTATCAGAATCACAGCAGACTTCTCAACACAATGAACTCAAGAAGAGCATGGAGTGAAGTATTTCAGATCCTAAAGGAAAACAACTTTCAACCCAGACTGATGTACCCTGAAATACTGTCCTTCAAAATGGATGGAGAAATAAGATACTTCCATGACAAAGAACAGATGAAGAACTTCATGACCACCAAGCCAACCCTCAAAGAATCTTGAAAGACATTCTAGATACACATAGGAAAAAAGCACTAAGCAAGGCAGACAATTAAACAGAATGGAAAGGTAAAGATACAACAGCAGAAAGATAACATGTCAACAATAAACCAATATATAACAGTTATAACTATTAATGTAAATGGTCTCAACTCACCAATCAAAAAAAACAGACTGGAAGAATGCATCAAGAAACAACATCCAACCATATGCTGTCTACAAGAAACCCATCTAACCTAAAAGGAAACTCATAGACTAAAAGTCAAGGGATGGAAAATAATACTTCATGCAACAGGAAACCAAAAAAAGAGGGGTTAACTATTCTGTTTTCAGACAATGTGAACTTCAAACCAAGAATGATCCAAAGAGATAAAGAAGGTCACTACATACTAGTTAGGGGAAAACTTCAAAAGGAAGAAATAACAATCTTAAATATATATGCACCAAATTCCAGAGCACCCAGCTATACAAAGCAAGTATTAACAGAAATGAAAAATCAAATAAGCAACAAAAATTATAACGGGAGACCTTAACACACCATTTATGCAAAGGGACAGATCAACTAGACAGAAAATCAGCAGAGAAATAACAGAACTGAATCACACCTGTGAACAAATGGACTTGATAGACGTATACAGAGTGTTCCATCCAACAACATCAGAATATACATTCTTCTCAGCTGTACATGAGACATTCTCTAAAATAGACCATATACTAGCCCACAGAACATATTTAAGTAAATGCAAAAGAATTGAAACTATCCCATGAATGTTATCATATCATAGTGCCATGAAACTAGAAATTAGTGACAAAAGCAACTGCAAAAACCCCACAAACTCATGGAAACTTAATAATACATTCTTGAGCAATCAGTGGGTCACAGAGGAAATTAAAGAAGAAATTAAACAATATCTACAAGCAAACAAAAATACAAATACAACTTACTGGAATTTGTGGGATGCAATTAAAGCAGTCCTCAGAGGAAAATTGAATGCACTGAGTTCCCACATCAGGAAGACAGAACGAACACAAATAAACAACCTGATACTACATCTCAAACATCTAGAAAAAGAAGAGCAAGCCAAGCCCAAAACCAAAAGAAGGGAGGAAATTATAAAGATCAGAGCAGAAATCAATGCAACAGAGACTAAGAAAACAGTACAAAGGATCAATGAATCAAAGAGTTGGTTCTTTGAAAGAATAAATAAGATTGATAATCCCCTAGCCATCCTTATTTAAAAAAAGGAAAGAAAAAACTCAAATTCATGCAATAAGGAATGAAAAAATGAAATCACTACAGACTCTCTGGCAATACAGAAGACCATTAACACCTGTTTCAAAAACCTCTACTGTCATAGGTTCGACAACATAGAAGAAATGGACAGATTCCTAGAAACATATGAACTACCAAAGCTGGGTCAGGAAGATGTAAAACTGCTGCATAACACAATTTCTATTAATGAAATTGAAAATGTAATTAAGTCCTTGCCAACAAAGTAGAGCCCAGGCCCAGATGGATTCACTGCAGAATTCTACAAGAAATACAAAGAAGGCTTAATTCCAACACTCTTCAAACTCTTCGATGAAATTGAAAGGAAAGCAATTCTTCCTAAGTCATTTCTGGAAGCAAATATTACTCCAAAACCTGAGAAAGACCCAACTAAAAAAGATAACTATAGGCCAATCTCCCTAATGAAAATAGATGCAAAAATTCTCAATAAAATATTAGCAAACAGGATGCAACAAATCATCAAGAAGATTATACACCATGACCAAGTGGGATTCATCCCAGGAATGCAGGAATGGTTCAACATATGTAAATCAATAAATGTAATCCACCATATCAATAGAGCCAAAAGTAAGAACCACATGATCATCTCTATAGATGCAGAAAAAGCTTTTGATAAGATCGGACACTTATTCATGATAAGAACCTTACAGAGAATTGGAATAGATGGTCTTTACCTCAATATAATAAAGGCCATCTATGACAAAGCAACAGCCATAATCATATTAAATGGCCAAAAACTGAAAGCCTTTACTTTAAAATCAGGCACAAGACAAGGATGTCCCTTATCACTGCTCCTATTCAACATACTACTGGAAATACTAGCCAGAGCAATTAGACAAGAGAGAGTAATAAAAGGAGTAAAGATAGGAAAAGAGGAAGTTAAATTATCATAATTTGCAGATGACATGATACTTTACATAGAAGACTGCCAAAACTCCATTGAAAAACTCCTAGATATAGTAAATAAATTCAGCAATGTAGCTGGATACAAAGTCAATACTCAAAAATCAATAGCATTCCTATACACTAACAACAAAAATACTGAAAGAAAGGTAAGAGAAGCCACACCCTTCACACTAGCATCCAAAAATATGAAATACTTAGGAATTAATCTCACAAAAGAAGTAAAAGAGCTATACAGGGAAAATTATAATACCCTGAAAAAGGAAATCAAAGAGGACCTCAGAAAATGGAAAGACATACCCTGTTCATGGATAGGAAAAACAAACATTGTAAAAATGGCCACTCTCCCCAGATTACAACACAGATTCAATGCAATCCCAATCAAAATACCACTAACATACCTCATAGATCTAAAGAAATCACTCCTAAAATTCATCTGGAACCAGAAGAGACCTAGAATAGCAAAGGCAATTCCAAGCAGCAAAGGCAAGGCAGGAGGCATCACAATCCCTGACTTGAAATTATACTACAAAGATACAGTAATAAAATCAACATGGTACTGGAATAAAAACAGACCTGAAGATTAACGGAATAGATTGGAAGATACAACCACAACCACAAACTCCCTCAACCACCTTATCTTTGATAAAGGGGCCACACATGCTCGCTGGAAGAACGACAGTCGCTTTAACAAATAGTGCTGGAAAAATTGGCTATCCATATGCAGAAGACTAAAACTAGACCCATGCCTATCACCATGTACTAAACTAAAATCTCATACTCATAAAATCTAAATGGATCAAATATCTAAATATTAAAACAGAAACACTCAGTCTGTTGGAAGACAAAGTAGGTAAAAATCTCAAAGATATAGGAGTAGGTAGAGAATTCATGAACAAGAATCAAACTGCATGGGAAATACTTCCCAGAACCAGTAACTGGAGCCACATATTATTAAAGAGTTTCTGCATGCCAAAAGAGATTTTCAGCAGAGTAAAAGAAAACCCACAAATTGGGAAAAAAATCTTAGTAAACTGTCCCTCAGACAAAGGACTTCTGTCTAGAACTTATAAAGAATTTTAAAAAGAATCAGACCCTTGAAATTCAAAGACCCAATCCAAAAATGGGCATCTGAAATGAATACACAGTTCTCAGATGAAGAAATACGAATGGCAAATAAATACATGAAAAAATGTTCATCATCATTAGTCATGAGAGAAATGCAAATTAAAACCACACTGAGATTCCATCTCACCCCAGAAAGAATGGCCAGGATAGAAAAAACT